>CM056377.1:48397056-48790387 GCA_029718625.1 Synaphobranchus kaupii | reverse complement strand
ATGGCTGCTGTAAATTCCTCACAAGATTAAATACAAACATAATTGCAATTATTATCAGCTTGGAGGTAGCGATGCTATTGGCTGCTTCAAATGAAACCACACATCCTGCTAATTAGCAAATTTATAGACTAAACTGAGAACCAATCACAACAATGACACAATCACAGTGGAGATAACTAATCATAACACACTAGTGGTTACAAAAAGAAGATACTCTTGAAGAAATCCTGCAGCTCCTACACACCTGATGCCAATACGCTATTTTTATCTGACATATAACAGAATGCACAAATTTTCCCATAAAATTTGTTTCAATTGTACAAATATTTCAACACAACAAATGAAAACATTACATTTATCCCACACCAATTCTATGTATGGCTGTGGGCTAGTCACTTTGATCAATTAGTGTGTCCCAACAAAAGGACCGATTAGCCACAGATCCTGTGAACAGAGCTAATCTCATTTTTTTACAATTTGAGACTACAACTACAGTCCAATTTACAATGACCCATACTGTAATACCACAACTCTCCAGCTGAGGGGGCACAATGTGCCAAATTTTCCTTTCTCCTACCTCACATGCAGCATCCACATTAAGGCTTGTGTCAGGGAGAATCTTACAGATTTTCCCCTCTTTGATGAGGATGAGGGCAGGGCGGAATGTCATTGCCACACAGCACTCTCTGGCTTCTCACAGCACTGACTGGTGATCCTGGCTCCATCTCTGTGGCTTTATTTCTTTTGTGTTATGTTCAGTAAAATGTGGAGAATCTATTTTTCATGCATGCTTTGTCAGATAATGTTTTCCTGTACTCAGTGGTAGCCCCTCCTCCCTAGTTTCTTGTGTAACAGTGTAGTTAGTGATAAGAGTTCATTGGTCTTTGATTTTTGCCTTCATCAGTGTACGTAGATTAACCATTTACCACAAATGGGCACGATCTCAGTTTGCAAGAGTTGGATTTAGGGCTGAAAATTCTGTAGCTATAATCAATAAAAATGTCTACCGGTGCAATTTCAGCTGGTAGACAACAACTTATATAATTACAGAATGGGGATTGATCCATGTCTTATTACACACCAGAAATGTATCCTGCTTGCTGTGGTTGTCTACCAAGTAGGTCATACCATTTCCATGGTTGTGTCCGAATACGACCCCTACACCCTTTTGAGGGCGCATACAGTCAAGCCGGAAAGTCTGCATGCCCCTTTCACCTTCTCCACGTTTTATTACGTTACAGACATATTCTACAATAGATTGAGTTAATTTTTTGTCTCAAAATTCGACACAAAATAGCCCATAATGACAAAGTGAAAACAGGTTTTCTAACTTATTAAAAATCAAAATGTAAAATATCATATGTACACAAGTGTGCACATCCTTTGATATGACACCCAAAAGTGAGCTGAGGTGCATTTTGTTTCCACTGATACTGCTTGAGATGTTTCTACAACTTAATTGGAGTCCACCTGTGATAAATTCAATTGATTGGACATGATTGGGGAATTGCCAACACCTGCCTATATAAGGTCCCACAGTTGACAGTGCATGTCAGAGCAAACTCCAAGCCATGGGGTCAAAGGAATTATCTGCAGACCTCAGAAACAGGATTGTGTCAAGGCATAGATCTGGAGAAGGGTACAGAAAAATCTCTGCAGCTTTACAGGTCCCAAAGAGCACAGTGGCCACCATCATTCGTAAATGGAAGAAGTTTGGAACACCAAGAATCTTCCTAGACCTGGCCGCCCGGCTAAGTACACCTAAGTAATGCAGCTAAGTACACCGAGATCCTTGAAGAAAACCTGCTCCAGAGTGCTCTGGACCTCACACTGGGGCAAAGGTTTACCTTCCAACATGACAACGACCCGAAGCACACAGCCAAGAGAACAAAGGAGTGGCTTCGGAGAAAGTCTGTGCATGTCCTTGAGTGGCCCAACCAGAGCCCAGACCTGAATCCAATTGAACATCTGTGGAAAGAGCTGAAAATGGCTGTGTACCGATGCTCCCCATCCAATCTGACGGAGCTTGCAAGGATATGCCAAGAGGAATGGGCAAAAATGTCCAGAAACAAGTGTGCCAAGCTCGTAGCTTCTTTCCCAAGACGCCTTGAAGCTGTAATCGCTGCCAAAGGTGCAGCAACCAAGTATTAGGCTAAGGGTGTGTACAGATATGTAACCCCTAAATAACCAATTTTTGTCAGTGAAATAAAATTGCATATTTTCTAAAAACCTGTTTTCACTTCGTCATTACTGGCTATTGTGTGTAGATGTTTGAGGCAAAAAATGAACTCAATCTATTGTAGTATAAGTCTGTAAGGTAATAAAAACGTGGAGAAGGTGAATGGGGTATGCAGACTTTCTGGCTTGACTGTATTAAAGTCCACTTCGTCAAAAAGCTTTTGTGTGGAGCGACTTTCTCACAAATGGGGGCACTTAAAATACCCCATATTTCCGGGGTTTTGTTGAGGGAATTCAGGAGCACACTCATCTGCAGAAAGGTACACTCACCTGACAATTTCAGTAAGTAACCCGGAAGTAAAAACGTAAAAGACATAGAGTGTATATGCATATCTATGGTACAATGCGACCGACAAGGATTTCTAAAAGCGTAGCCCCATCTACTGGAATAAACACATCGGGAGCAAAACTTCCCTAGCACAAGGCAAAACAAAGCAACCTCCAAAAACTGAGGCGATCTCGTTAAACAGCGAGAATAACTAACAAAAGAACCTCACGCACTAAATAATTAGGCGTAACAAGAGGTAGTGAAACAAAACAAAAGAAACACCCTGTATAAACGGGCGATAGAATGAAAATGAAACTAGAACCTGTTACCTACAGCTCTAGGTGAAAATGAGCTGAACAAAAAGGTAACTGGCAGAAGAGTACAAAGGATAAAGAGAGAAAGGAAAGGAAAAGGACTAAAATCAATCCTTCTCCTAATTCTAAACCGGGCTTGCTGCGTTTTCCTATTCGTACGAACCAGAAATGCAGCGACCGAATCTTAAACCTTACCGACTTCATTGTCAACATAGCAATGACAATATCGAAGTGCGGAAATGTGGAAGTCCTGAGGTATTTATAGCCGACAGGAAACGCAAAACAGGTGCAGAGAATAATTGTTGGGCAAAACACGAATACCGGAACGGAGGCGGAAAAATCCGATAGAGTGTCCCGACGACAACAAAAGAAAGACGACTGCAGAAACAGCAAGGGCTGCAAATACCCATGACAGATTTATATTCTCAATAAAAAAGAATATTACAAATGACTTGCTCACTAGTTTGGAAAAGAGTTTTGCGGGATTTCTTTCACACACTGCTTGCAAAGTGAGGGGACAGGGCACACAGTAGACAGGGGGTCTGAGTGGACAGGGAACAGGGGTTGTATTCGGCAATACAGCGATAGCTCTTTCAGCTGATAAATTATTCAGGATTCAACTCTGCTAAATTGAGAATACCAGAATACCATGAGACAAGTCAGGAAAGGGCCACGTCTCTACCTCTGTCCACTATATGTGTACCTACAAAAAAAACCTAGTTTGTTCCTCTATCACATCTCTGATAGATAAAACAAATAGGATGACTCGTGAATGTGTGAATTAAGAGCAGCGTAGTGTTTTTTTTGTGTGTGTTTGTTTCATAGTCTTCCCACAGCTAACGAATACTGGAATGCTTGCAGTGCTGGACCAGCCAGAAGGGCCTAGATCCAGTTATTAATAAAACATCAAGATTATTTGGAGTAATAAAATCCTTTCAGTGTCAATAAAACAGCATTTTTTAATCCCAAATCTAACATAATCAAAGAACATGTTAATATCAGACCTTGAGGATGACTCGAGTTGTGGGGGGGGACACCATAATGAGAATTTTGGTCATTGGTTAAGACTGCAGAGCCTAACTTAATCTATCTGGGTGCAGACCATCTCTCCCAAAAGAGGTCCCAGTTGTCAATAAAACCAATTAGATAAGCTCTGCACTCCAATGGTTGAGGCAAACATTAAAGCTGCAGTAGGCAAGTTGAAAATATACAAGGAAAAAAGACTTCCCCATTTTGCTCTCTTCCCTCCTATCTCTCTCCTAAGCCCCTCCCGCCAAATTATGCTCCAGTGCAAGCACGGAGACAGGCAGAGAGGGAGGGGTTTATTTCTACCGGGAGAATCTTTTGCTTGTAGATAGTTGCCCTGATTGGTAGCTACATAGCTAGCCCTGATTGGTTGGTTTTTGGAAGACCGCCTTGAGATTTTTTGACAGCCTAGTACAGAGCCCAGGGCACGCACAGAAACCACATTTTTTCTCAGAACACTTGATTTATTGATAGCTGCTGGAATGTAATGAGCAAATTTAGTAATTTCGCCAAAATTATATCGAAGAAATCTTGCCTACTGCACCTTTAAGTGAGCAAGGCTAATAAAAGCTTCAATTACCTCATTATGTATTACACTATGTATCTATTTAACTATGCATATGCAACAAGATATACTTTGGTCTTACAGTTACAGCTCTGTACCGGCACACGTGTGTGTGTGTGTGTGTGTGTGTGTGTGTGTGTGTGTGTGTGTGTGTGTGTGTGTGTGTGTGGTGTGTGTGTGTGTGTGTGTGTGTGTGTGTGTGTGTGTGTGTGTGTGTGTGTGTGTGTGTGTGTGTGTGTGTGTGTGTGTGTGTGTGTGTGTGTGTGTTTGTGAGAGAGAGAGAGAGAGAGAGAGAGAGAGAGAGAGACCAAGGTTGGAGAGCAAACAGGCTGAAACTTGACTCTTCCCTGCATGCTCCGCTGTGGTACTTTCTAGAGCCAGCAGAAAGACAGCCCCCATGCACTGCCCTCTATTGTGAGTAAATCTTATTAACAATGGATTCTACCCAGCCCCATTTTTTTCTGCACAAGTGGTGCGTCATCATTTAGCCGTTCATTGTGACTCATACTCCACCCTGTCTTAAAGGGCTAGATATTAATGGATGTTTATTTATTAGTGAAAGAAACTTCACGTATGTCAACACATTATCTTTCAGACAGGGGAGGATCTTGATAGTCTTCCTGTTTGGCCTTTGGAAATAACTGAAATGAAAAAGTAAAGCAAATGTATTGAGTGATTGAACCTGTTACTATATACTGGCTAGGTATTATTACACAAAATAGATCACTTGGGCCAACACAGCAAAAAATAATTGGACTATTTCAAATGATTGGTTTTGTAAAGAGAATTCAGTTTTTTTTTCAATATTGTACTGAAACCAGGCAGGATTTAACAAGCAAGAGGAATTCACATTTCCTTTAAACATCTGTGATTATAAAATAGATCCATCATGAAACCATCATAACACATCATAAAATATTTATAATACTTTATTATTATTATTATTATTATTATTATTATTATTAACTATTGATAATACGTTCTCTACTAATCTCATAATTAGGACAAAAATATACATTGCTAGTACTATGTACTCCTCTGATCCCCCCACTGATGCAATGCACAATGGCATTAACCTGCCTGACCTTGCCCATCCGCTAGAGTACAGAACCAAAATAACAAAAAATGTGTCACTGTCCAATGAATTATGGTGCTCATTGTATGTGAAACAGGTAAAACTATACATTTCCTGGTTCTCCACAAGTGTGCAAAATCTGAGGGTGATATGCAGAACTACTACAGATCTATTATGCAAAATATAGGCAGTGTACCCTGCTGTCCCTTAGCATCTCCAAATGTATACAAAATAGCTAAATTGTGCATTGCTGTAAATCATAAAATAATTTGATATTTAACTAAAAATCAACTGTTTTGGCTCATAAAACTCACTTTTGCATCATTTTAAAGTGGGGATTACTCTTTTCATTTGTATAGGCGGATAAATATCTATGGGTCTAAACACCAATCCAAAACCTGTCATAAAATGAATAAAATATTTTGTGTCCATTATAAAGCATATACACATTCACACTCACTCCAAAGAAAGTTTTACATTAATCTAGCACAGGGGTAGGGCAACCCTGGTCCCAGAGAGCCGCAGGGTCTGCTGGTTTTTGTTGTTACTCACCACTTAATTGATCAATTAAAGCAGTTGATTACACAGTTAACCTCTTAATACCAAGGGCAAAATATACCAATTCTCACCTGTTTTTACTAGTGACAAACAAAGCTGTTTATCTCAAAAACTGTAAAGGCTACAAATATGGTTCATAGCTTTTATTAAAACAGAGAACTGCACTATTATGACTAAGTAGTCATAATTCATATACATACACTTCTTGCTACTTAACTACAACAATTTATGTACAGAAATTGTGAAAAAACAAAAAACGGGTACCTAAATTCAAATTTCAGATTTTTTACCTGATGAGCTACAAGAGCTATGGAGGAAATAACTCCTCTTTGTGATTCCTCAATATGCTGCCTATCTCTGCTAAAGATATGGTGTCAATATCTCAAATCATTCAAATTCTACAGAGCTTTTTTTCAGGTGAACCATTTCGGTTACCAAAGTTGGCACAAATTGTGCCAAATTGTGCAAAATGGCCCAGGTTCCAGAAAAGTCTCAATATAATTAATTTTTTAAGTTTTACAATAAAATCTGATAATTGGCAATAAAAGTTCATTTTTAGATGTGTTTTTTGGTGTGTTTCATATTACACAACTAACTAGCCTACCCGTGGTCCCCAAAAAGCCCTCCAATCAGGTGTGTAACTGCTTGGTTGGAACAAAAGCCCGCACCCACACCGGGCCCCTTGCGGGATAAGGTTGAAGACCCCTGCACTACAGTATGTGAAATGCACTCAAAATGTGAAAATAACAATATCAAACATATGGCACAACCACTCCCAAAATCCATTTAAGCAGGCAAGGATTTTCTCTTGCCTTGCTGACGAGTATAATTAGTAAAAACTGAAATATAACAGTGAAAATAACAGGAAACAACTATGATGCCTCGGCGGAGCGAATGTACATTCTAAGTTGCTTGCGTAAAACTGAACTGATAAAACTAGAAATTCTGTTACACCCGGCTGTAATTTATTGTTCAAAGTAGGGATGGGCAAAACTCATAAAAACACTAAACGTTTACACTGTGCAAAAAAAATGAGTCCAAGGGCTCTATCTTGGCGCTTGGTCTAAAGCGCATGGCGTAAAGTCTATTTTGGGCGTGTCCAAGTCCACTTTTGCTATTTTAACGGCGTGTTTTTTGGGTGCTAAGCACAGTGCAAGGTGCAAATGGGCTTAACCTAGTCGCTTCATTAATTATAGGTGTGTTTTGGGCGTGACATGCAATAAACCAATCAAAATGTCATATCCCATTCCCTTTAAAAGCCTGCTTTTCCATCTTGGCGGATTGCTTGATGGCGAAACAAGACATGCTCGTGCGTGTTTAGTGTGATCAAGGAATAGGCTAAATGGAGTATGATCAATATTATTCGGACTAACCATTAGCCTAAGAGTTCCTGGTAATTCCCCGACAGGGCTGTTATTTTACAAAATATATGCGGTTAAATTTCATTAAAAGGGACCTGCAACAGCTGAGAATAAGCTATCAATGGCTTCAGGTCTCACCTTAGAAAATGCCAAATTAGCCTGCTTGTTCAGCGAATTTTGTTTGATTATGCAATGAAAGTGTCAAATATCAATTCCATGAGGCTGTTCTCATGGAGTTCTCGAAGTTCAAGCTTCATCTGAAGTTCATTAGGCTACCTGCATAGTAATATTGATTAATAACATAAATACCGTTATTTTGCCTTAATGATGACACTAAATACAATATAGCTGTCAGGTTGGCAACCCATATGTTCACGCATATTTCCCCTTGTTTTAATAATGTCCTGTTTATGGAAATGTGACCAACCTGTTTTACTCATAGCGTAATGCTTTAAAACAATCCACTTTCCCAGGAAGACCGTGAAACGTGCGACTTACAGCAGGGGAAACAGAGAACATGCAGCGCACATGCAGAGAATGGCATTAAAATTAATTGTGAATTAATTGTGTAACGTGCTGCAAATCTGTTTTAGTTTCTAATTAGATGCTTAGTTCTCTTTAAAATCGTTTTGTTCAGTTATGGAATAACAGGTGAAATCAGCTGGGTTTTAATAAACTGAGAGTATGGAAATCTGGTAATTAAAAAAATATGAACGATACAAAGAATAGCTAAGGTTACAATTTAGGTTAACATGGTGACATTTATCTCCGTTTTTTAAACCATAGGCTATCGAAAAAACCTTATGCACAGCGAATCCGCTGTAGCCTAGGCTATTTGAAAAACAATAAATGCAATATTCACTGGACAAGGTTTTGAACTTTTTTCAGTCACAAACCATTCATGTCCGTCTATTGCCGTGCGCGAGTTTTCCATTGAATGACAATTCACGCATTAGGTGTAAATGACAATTTGCGCATTAGGCTTGATATAGGTGTATCAGCTCCTTTTTAATGGATAGCCATTGTTCCGTACCATCGCACATCGCCTGGATGTTGATGGAGTGGGCAGAAAGCAATTCAATGTGGCATTCCCCTTCGCTGAGGGAAAGGTAGGGTCCCTTTTATTATTATACATTTTTTGATATAGCTTACACAATAATAATATTTCACATTGTAATCTTGATATTTTAGTCATGCTTGTGCGCGCCCCTGTGTGTAACACACAGGAGGGTACGCGCGTTGTGCACACGCCTATGTAGACGCACTTATATGCGCCGTTAAAATAACATGTAAACACTGCGACATGACTTTAGACAGGGGCGGCTGGTGAGGTCAAAAATAGGGGAGGCTGCATTTGTTACGAGTGTAGTAGGTGGTTACGAGTGTAGTAGGTGGTTATGAGTGTAGTAGGTGGTTACGAGTGTAGTAGGTGGTTATGAGTGTAGTAGGTGGTTGGCAGGGGCTGTAAATGAGGGGGGTCCGGGAGGCATGGCTCCCTGTAGAAAATGTATATAAAAATAACCCTTAAATGGTGATACAGAATTACTATTAAATGGTTCATCCTGGTGATTTTGTCAGTTCCAACCAATCAGCTGTCAAATGGCTCACTTTTCATTCCACACTCATCATTTGAATACCAACTTCAGTGTTGTTCCAGATGTATTGATAACAAAAATCTTGCCATATAATGAGTGTAATGGTGCAGCTCTCTGAACATCCCTGTCTGTAGAATTCCCTCTCCTGTCTGTCTCAGGATCCTACACTTTCTCTCTCCTGAAATTAATGTTGTTCTCTCTCTGCAAACCGCCTGCTGCTATTGATCGGAAAGGTATAGGGATATTGATAGTAGAATAACGTTGTCACGGTTTTTTCTGGTTGCCGCCCCTTTCCCGCTTAGGGTTTCTCGCTACTCCGGGACGGCTTCCAGCCCGTTTTTATCTTCGTCCAGGGTATCTATTTGCTCACCTGTTCCAGGTGATTCTCCCGGATATAAAAGTGCCTTACTTCCCTCTTCCGGTGCTTTGTTGTCAGTTTGCCTGTACACTAAGCCAGGTATTGGTATAGGAAGAAAGCGACCACTTTATTTTAAAGCAAGTGCTTTAATTTCACGTGGGACTTGCTTTTAGTTGCATTAGAGCTCCGTTAATAGGATTTTGTTTATCTCTTTTGCACTATTCCTTCCTCGGTCTTTCTCGTGCTGCTCTTTCTCAGACAGTCACTTTATTTCTTTCTATTTCTTTCCTCTCAGTTTAAGTTCTCTCTTGTTATTGAGAGCGAGAGTTATCTCTCTTTTTCTGTTCTTCTGTTCACCTCCTTATTTCGGCCGTTTAAGTGTTACATGCCAGAGGTGTCTTTTCTGTTTCCTGTCTCCCTTTTCTGCTGGCTCTATTTTATGAGCTTGGGGGATATTTCTGTTTTATACTTGTGTCCTCGAGTTTCGCCCACTTTTGGCACATTTTGGTTGATTTCTGTTTGGCTATACGCTGGGAAGTTTTATTCCCTAGTTTTTTTTTTTTCTGCTCCGTTCGCGGATTCCTCACTCCCCTTTAGTGGTCCTCACATTGGGCGACTTGATCTCACATCCTGTCGCATCTGGTTCTCCGAGACCAGAACCATTACAGTACAACAAAACCAGTATGGATGAACCAGCGACTCCCGTTGTAGGGGATCAGGCCAATATAAGGCAACAGACTACCGTGAGCGTGCATGAGGAGGACATTAGGTTCCTCTGTGCTCAGCAGCAGGCTTTAGCCTCACAACAGGGTCAGCTACTGACTAATGTGGATAGGCTGATGGAGGAGATGGCGTTGGTCTTTGACCATGACGTCTCCGGTCAGGAGGCCGCCATGCGACTAACCCATCTCCGCCAGGGCAACGATACCGTAGCAGGTTTTTCTATCAGGTTTCGAGCACTGGCAGGAGAGACAGGGTGGTTAGAGGAGCCTCTGATATCGCTTTATTCTAACGTGTTATCCGATCCTATAAAGGACGCCCTGGCAGTGCTCGAACCGCCTGCTACGTTCAGTGCCCTGGTATCCACAGCCATCCGCGTAGACAACCGTCTCAGGGAGTGTGAACGAGAGAGAGATAACAGGGGAGACCACCGTACTCGTTCTCTCTCCGCTCCTTTTGCAGTGCCCCTGGTTTCTTCTCCCGCTCACTCCTCTCCTAGTAAGGAGGAGCCTATGCAGGTGGATGGAGCCTCGTTACAGGGTCCTAAACAAATTAAACCTCGTACTGAGTGGTGTCGGTATTGTAAGCACAGGGGTCACTCTTTCAGTCGGTGCCCCAAGCTACAGGGAAACGAGGGGTCTCGCTAGGGGAATCAGGGCCCCTAGCGAGACATGATGGTACTGCACCTTGGACATTGCTCCCAGTTTCACTGTTCTGGAATCAGTGCTCAGCTAACGCTGAGGCTTTTATCGATTCTGGGGCAGTAGAGTGTTTTGTTGACGCCCAATGGGCCAGAGAACACCGACTACCTGTCCTTCCCATGCTTCATCCTCGGTTAGTCATGGCACTCGATAGTCACCCACTGGGTTCTGGAACCATTAAAGAGACCACGGGCCCCGTTACTATGCACACCCCTTATGAGGGTCATACTGAAATGATTCACTTCTTTTTAGTTGATTCACCAGCTTATCCCATAGTGTTAGGGCATTCTTGGCTTTTTCTTTAACTTGAAGGGTTTCTTCTCCTGACTTATTTTTCCATAAAGTTCAATAGGAAAATTTGTCAGGACAAAAAACCCTTAAAGTGATCCATCCATATCTACTGCATACCTGGCAGCAGAGTGATGGTTTGAGGCTTGTTTCATACCTCAGACCCTTGTTGACTTACAGCCATTTTACCAATCATGTGTTCCATACTGTTCCAGTGAAATTTACAGCTAAATCTTGTCCCACCCCCCAATTCCCATAGAGATCCATTCAAATGCAGAGACGTTATAGTATCGTTGTAAGAGTACCAGAAAATAAGATATCAAGAGTCTTTTGATGTTGTTGGGTCACAGACATCAGGAAGTCATGGCATGCAAAGGATATGCGACTAAATATTAAAAATGTAAAGGCACAGTCAACTTAGTGTATGTAAACTTCTGACCAACTGGAATTGTGATATCATGAATTAAAAGTGAAATAATCTGTCTGTAAACAATTGTTGGAAAAATTACTTGTGTCATGCACAAAGTAGATGTGCTAACTGACTTGCCAACACTATAGTTTGCTAACATGAAATCTGTGGAGTGGTTAAAAATTAGTTTTAATGACTTAAACCTAAGTGTATGTAAACTTCTGACTTCAACTGTATATCATCTGATATTTTAGCTCTGCGATAGGAGCAGAAGCTGATGAATGTTGCTGTGCCTGTATTGTAATGTTTTTATTGTGGTCTAATTTATGAGTGAATTGGTGTCGGTGTATATGACTAATTAGCTGATTGAGCCAGGGTAACTGGTGGCAGCAAAAACCTGCATACACAGCGGCCCACAAGGCCTGGAGTTGCCCATCCCTGAGCTAAATCCTGTCGGGTCACTGCAGGCATTGAATTGTCGCAATCACCTGACTAATAACACAATTAGTGATCAATTGTGACCATCATAAAAGCAATTACTTGACATAATATGCTACACCTGGTGATCGGAAGGAATGTCAAACACAAAAAATGTATATGATCAGTCTAACAGCGCCCTCCTGGTACACTGCACTGACTGAGTTAATTTACATTGCAGACATTTCAACCAATCGATACAACTTCAAAAACAACAATACATTTTTCTATTTACATACATAAAACATCAATCACGGTTTGAAATAAATGAGGGGGAATCCTTTCAGTGAAAGACAGAATTTAGCAGCTGACAGATGTCATGTGAGATTTGATGCATGCAATTTTGGGTGCAAACATTCCACTTGAAAAAGTTGACAGACTAAATTATGTACATTTTTAAATAGGCATGTAAGAAATGGTGAGGATATTCTTTGAAAACAACTTTTGTTTCCCCATAAAGGAAAGATGGTCAAAAACAACACACAAGACAATTATACTTTGCACGTTTTATTTGTTCTGCAAGGAAAATCAATTACATCCAATTTATACATCCAAGTTATTCTTGTCACCATTGTGTTCCTTGATGCCTTAAGTTACAGCTCAGTGGTGCATAGCATCAAACAATGCCTACTGAACTGTGAGGTTTATTTCAATAATGTAATTGCATTTGTCTCAGGTAATATAAGTTGCATGTTGAACGCATACAATGAAATAATCAAAGGTTTGATGTAATGTTCACATTGTGACAGTTTATCTGTTTAGCCTTTCATTTTTTTTATAAGCCTTTACCACTGCAATCTATTTCTTGTTACGATTAGATTACCTTTTTTGCAGGTAATGTAATTCCCTTTTTTATATCTACTTCCCATTGCTTAGAAAAAAAATGTTACCACCCAACACTATAAACATGTCTGCCGGGTTCTATGCAACGAAAGCACCTCCTGATATTGCTGTCAGTCATTGGCTGTGCTTAATCAGTGGCAATTGTCCTAGATTTTGGACTGGGGAGGACTAATGTAATAACTGACTGACAAGAAGTCTCTATGGCCCTCTTGCTGAGGGATGACTGAATTGCACAAGAGAAAACTGCCCGAGATAAACTGGTGTCCCTAGTCATTGGACAACTATGACCAAGTGAGTAAATAATAATAAAAAATTTAAAATACAAAGGAGCGTTTTGGAGATTAAATGTTCATTGTGAGATGGAACAGAATATATATGGTTATGGTTCAAATGGTGTGCTTATTTTGCTAATTACTAATTGCAATACGTACTAATAGTTACCAATTAGAGCTAATTACTAATTAGAGTACAGTCTCCCAACCCGTACACCTCATCTGTCCTCATACATTGTGTTAAAGGGTTAGTTCGGAATTTTGGATATAGCGCATTGACTCCTTACAGAGAACATAGGGCGATAACACAGGATTCAATGATAGTTTGACTTCAAAATGATGGTATAAACACTCAAATCCACCCCGATAGTTTGTTGTGGTATTTTATTTGATTTGGGTGCACCGTGGAGTGTGTTTATGTGTGTTTGGTAGTGGATGCTAACTGATACCATTAGGTTGCGCTAGCATTAGCAACAGCTGGACGTCCATACAGAGGACAGCATGGAATCAGCTGAAAATGGTCTCCATCGATTGACAAGATCAAGGTTAAGTCGTAAATTAGATATTATGTCCAAAATTCCAAACTAACCCTTTAAGGTAAAATGGCTGCTAGCTTTTTTTGCTTTCTCCTCAGATCGATATTTCAGTGTGATGTACAAATATCACATTCAAAAGAATAAATGTTATTATTCATTGTCATGTTGAATGATGAAGTGCACACACATTCACATACAACGCATGCGCGCACACACAGACATAATTACTCTGTGTTGTAGTGTACCTTGGGGCACATACAACGTCTCTCCAAGCAGAACTCTGCCTCAGTATGGCAGTGTGTTTTTCTTTTTGCATTTGCAATTTCCCCAGGGATACTAATCTCTCTCTTCTTCTTCTTCTTGCTTGCCCTCTCTCTATTACCCCTCCTACTCTCTCTCCCACTTCCCTCTCTCTCCTCCCCTCTCTCTCACTTCCCTCTCTCTCCTCCCCTCTCTTTCTGCTGCATTGATGCTGCTGCCTCCCTCTGTGATGATGTCACTGGCTCAGTGCAGCTCAGCATCTCTGCCTTAGTCAATCATCAGAGCCATTTTGGCTTTTGAATTGTAGAACACTGAAGCCCCAGCCCCCACGACAAACCACTGCAAAGGAGGCCCAATAGCCTGTCTGGCTATACCCACCCCGGGTCTGTTTTTGCCTGGGGTCAGCTTTCTTGGATCAGGGGCACAAGGGAGGCTGTCAGCTGAGGCAGCACTGGGGGAAAAATAATACACTGTGGAGATAAGAATAAAGACTTGGATCCATTTTGCACAATTGCCTACTGAAAACGAACGGGAACATCACACCAAGAAGGTAAGATCGCTCTTCATATTTTATCTTAAGTTAGTCTGTTATATATGCAGATTTGTTTGGCGGAATCCCAGTTGGGCGGAATTCTTGGGGTGCGCCTGTGTTTGTGTGTTCATTGTGGGGCTGTGGACATCTCAGCCTATGTATGGGGGATGGTAATCAAGGATTTTAATAGGCACTGTAACAGATGTTTGCCCCCCAGTAAACCCCTTTTGTGAGTTTAATTTTAATTGCAGGTTAAGGGAGAGAAATGCACTGTCATTCAGACGAAAGCACAATGAATGCAAACACGTCCACCAAACAGAACATTTTCCACACACGGCTGCTAGTAATTTACAACCACACCGTCATCTCGCTGACAGGGATAGATTACATTTGAACAGGAGTTCTGTAAACTGGAACAATGTTAAAATATTTAAAAGATGGCCATCTTAACACTGCTTCATCAATTTCAGCACATATTAGCCTACATGTACGTAGCCTACTATATACACCCTTTTCAGTGATATCGATTGTTATCTTCATTAGATAAATTAAATAAGGTAGTTTGAAACATAACTGCTAAGCGGCTGATGGTGTGTCTGAATATTGTATGTGACGAAGCGGTACCTAACGCAATTCGGCCTCACTTCAAAATGGTGGGGACAACAGTTGCATCCTATATCATACTGGCTTGTAGAGGCTACGGCGTCTTGGTACCTTGAAGTAAACAAGTAATCAGGAACGATCAGCTGGTTACCCACGGAAAAATGAATATACTGCTTTGCAAAGATGAAAGTCATAATTATTTTAACCATTATGATTATTTCCATGCTTCAGTAATTAACATGTGTATTTTTCCGCAGGAATTTATTCAGAAATTATTTACTGAAAGAAACGGAAATTTTCTAAAGCGATTGACAAAAAAATGCGGATTTAATACTTACGCAAAGCTCTCCGTCATTCGAGAGCGTTGTCAGCAATGCATTATTTATCAGGATGCCCATTCGTGAATGTAGATAGGCTATTTTGCAGCAGCAAAAGAACTGCAGTAACAATTTTACACGCAGCCAACACCGTGTATTTCAATATCAAGTCTCAGAAATCCTTAAAACAACACCAGGCAGCCACGCGAGTTTTAAATAGTTCGAGATCAAAGCAACGCGCTGGATGCCATTCGCAACGTGAATTTTACCTGTACTGAAAAAAACTAGACTACAGATAAATATATTTATATTACCCTGCAATTGCGCCTCTCTATATGGTGTGGATATATTTCGAAATACTATTCGTTAAGCAGGTATACGCAACCATTACACCACAGTGAGGGCATCTCTCTTGGGAAATACTGTACCGAGAAACCATTCAAACCAATGGAAGCCATTTTCATTACGACTGCCAGTAAATAGATAGGCTATTAGATATAAAATCTTAGAATGAGTATGATTGCTGAATCGTCGTAATGAAATGAACACATTATTATTATTATTATTATTATTATTATTATTATTATTATTATTAATAATAATAACAATAAAACTACACCGCGTAGCGTGTAAAGTGTAATAGCCTAATGACAGTGCTCCAAAATAATGCTGGTGTGGGAATTAAAAATATCGGCGGGGAGTAATCGCAAATCAATGGCAAAAAGAGGTAGCGCATTAGCAGCTCAGTTCACTCAACCGTAAAGTTTTTCATATATCATTTCTTATATCAGTTCTATTTACAATTACATGGCATAAGTGCACCAACGTGGCAGACTATCGACATGGAGACCAATATTGATGAGATATAAGCTCTGTCAATCAAAAAAGTAGGCTACTTCGCAGCAGCTAGTGAATCAAATATAAACCTAATATAAATAATTAAATTAGAATAACAATTGCTGCTACTGGTCACCTTTGTTTCATTGTCTAAATTATCACACAAATACCTATTAATAAGGTTGATAACATTCAGACCTGAGAGACGACACAGTTCCTTCATCTGTTTTAATAACCTGACTGGAGGTAGCCTAAATATGAGAATGAAAATGTATAAATTCACATTTGTGTTTTTTTGTCCTTGAATGCCTTTGTGACATTGGATCAGAAGGTAAATGGAACACTTCCTGTCCTGAATGCTGGTCAGGTGACCAGAGTTCTGATTTGGCCCTGCTTAGATCCGGATGGGGCTTCCTAACTGGCTTTCCAGTACCTTTATAGAGTTGACTCTGAGCAGATGCCAGGGAGTGGCAGTGTCAGAAACAATAGATATCTGTGCATCAGACTTCCACTATATCTTTTAGATTTTTATTTGTTGTTCTGTTATTGTTAAGTATATATATAGACAGGTGACAAATTAAAGGGAAAAACCCCTACGGGGGGGGCGGGGGGGGGTGGGGTCCAGTGGTCCAGTTATGCTGTGGCATTTTCCTGCCATGGTTTTGGTCCACTTTTCCCCTTAGAAGGAAGGGTCACTGCAAATCAATACAAAGTTATTCTGAGTGATCAGCTTTATCCTATGATTAAACATTTCTATCTGATGAGAGTGGTCTCTTCCAGGATGACAATGCCCCCATCCACAGGGCACGAGGGGTCATTGAATGGTTTTATTCAAGTGTGAAAATGATGTGAATCATATGCTATGGCCTTCGCAGTGACCAGATCTCAACCCAATTGAACAACTATGGGAGATTTTGGACTGACGTGTTAGACAGCGCTCTCCACCACCATCATCAAAACACCAAATGAGGGAATATCTTTTGGAAGAATGGTGTTCCATCCCTCCAGTAGAGTTCCGGAGACTAGAATCTATGCTAGACTAGAGGTAGAATCTATGCCAAGGTGCACTGAAGCTGTTCTGGCAGCTCGTGGTGGCCCAACACCTTACTAAGACACTTTATGTTGGTTTTTCTTTTAATTTGTCACCCATCTGTATATACATGTTGTGTATAGTTAAGTGCAAAAGTATTGGCTGGGACTGTGGCAATTTCTGTTTTGGTTCCGTGCTTCAGCAAATTGGATTTTAAATAAAACAAGCAATATGAAGTTAGTGCAGACTGTCAGTTTTAGTGTATAAATCGATCAGTGAAATAGCCAAAATATTGGGTGTGTCAAAATCAGCTGTTGGATACATTGTTAGGAAGCAAGAATGTGCTGGTGAGCTCAGCAATAGCAAACAACTTGGTAGACCATGGAAAACCACTGTAGTGGATGACTGAAGAATACTGTCAATTGTGAGGAAAATCCCCATTTCAACAGAATCTCCAGGATGTAGGCATAGATGTGTCAAACACTTCCATATAGAGAAGACTGCACCAGCATAACCTCAGAGGGTTCACCGCAAACCACTGGTAAGGCTCAAGAACAGAACGGCAGGTTACAGTTTGCAAAAAAAATTACATTTAAAAACTGTAGAGTTCTGGAACATCTTTTGGACAGATGAGATGGGTATTAGCCTGTACCAAAGTGATGAAAAGAGATGTGTGGAGAAAAAAAAGGAACTGCTCATGATCCAAAGCACCCTCCCTCATATGTGAAACATGGTGGAGGTAGTGTATGGCTTAGGCATGTATGGCTGCCAATGGAACTGGCTCACTTGTCTTCATGGATGATGTGCCTGCTGACAGCAGCATTAATTCTGAAGTTTACAGAAACATCTTATCTGCTCAGATCCAACCAAGTGCCTCAAAACTAAAAAAAAAAAGAAAAAGAAAAAAGCAGTAATAACCCCAAGCATACTGCTAAAGCAACTAAGGAGTTTCAGGGCTAAAAGGTGGAATGTTCTTGACTGGCAAAGTCAATCACCCATCCTGTGTCATGAACCTAATACGGGCTGGACCCAAATGCAACAACCAGGAGGCAGAGGGACAGAAAAAGGTAGTTTATTATAGCTTGGGGTAGTCCCAAGCTGTACATAGATTATAAAACAGAAACACAATTAAGTCCGGAGCTTCTCCGGGACTTCACCTTGCTCCAAGCCGGAGCTGGACTTGAACTGCAACGCAGGATGTTCCAGGCCGGAACTGGACTTGGTACTGGAACCCTGGAGTTCCAACCGGAACTGGGCTGGACAGGAAACTGGAACGGATAACACCGGAACTGGACTTAACTGGAACACTGGGTTGTTCCAAACCGGAACTGGACTTGGTACGGGACACTGGATGTTCCAAACCGGAACTGAACTTAGCACGGAACACGGGATGTTCCAAACCGGAACTGGACTGGACAGGGACTGGATCGGGTCAAACTGGAACTGGATCACGGGAACACGGAGTTGTTCCAAACCGGAACTGGACTTGGTACGGGACACTGGATGTTCCAAACCGGAACTGGGCTAGACAGGAACTGGATCGGGTTAAACAGGAACTGGACACACTGGAATGTTCCAGACCGGAACTAGACTGTGCGGGTCTCTCAGGAAATGTTCCAAACCGGAACTGGACTAGAACTGGACTTGGCGGATCTGGACAGATGGGACAAACGGGACGGATAGGGGGAGCGCTAGGCATCCAATAAATAGGCTTCGAACTTGACTCCTGAAGTGGGGGAGGACATAGAGCACAGACAACCGGTTATGGAATACATGAAATGTAAAGGAGGGGGAGCCGGGGTGTAATAGTAACAGGTAACCAGGTAATTGAAGCAGACGTAGGGGTAGCGGCTGGATACGGCAAGGCAGAGCAGTGCAGCGGACCTCGGGTTGGCCCGGTTGAGGCAGCAGGGCCACAGCAGTAGATGCAACCGGAACCGTAACAATGGCGGTAGCCACGGCCGGACAGGAACCACTGTAGAATGGAGGAGCAGAAGACCCAGCTGTGGGCGCAACGTCAGGTGAGAGCGGAGGTACCGCAACACAATAGGAAACACGAACAGCTACAGACTGGCAGAAACAGTAGAGTGGTGGTTAACGAGACAGGCAATGTGCGGCAGGTAGGACCGCATACAGACAGGACTGGTTAGCAAACAACAGTAGGCAGTGTGCATTTAAGCACCGAGACAGAACCAAACTGAAGTAAGATTAACAGGAAAGGGAATTCAAGACCAGGATACAAACGAAACAACGTTAACGAACTGGCGCTGAATAGCAGCCAGGGGGAGGGTTAAATAGGGAGTGAGATTGGAAACAATTAAGAAAGCGTGCAAATGTAAGCGTGGGTAATTGAACAGAGCGGAGTGTGAGGAATGCATGCTGCAACGGAGAAAGGAGATAGGCTGAGACAGGAGTGGGGAAAAGGAGTGAAACAAACGGAGGGAACACGCCCAGTCTGCAGCAAGGGGGAAAACACGGACAAAGGGAATCAAACATGACACGGAGGGAAAGGGCAAAACACGGAAAACGGACAGGATGGGAACGGAACGTTACATCCTGTATCCAACTGAACATGCATTCACCTGTTGAAGACAAGACAGAAGGCAAAACGCCACAGAAACAAACAGGAACTGAAGATGGTCACAGTACAGGCCTGGCGGAGCATCACCAGGAAGGATACCCAGCGTCTGGTGTTGTCCCTGGGTCACACACTTCAGGCAGTCATCGATTGTAAAGGATTTTCAACCAAGTACTAAGATGACTTTATTTCAGATGTTGTTAATTTGTTAAATTATTTTTGCTACCCTAAAATGGGGGGACTATGTATAAAAAGGGTTGTAAATTCCTACATGGATCACCTGATATGGATGTAACTACCCTGAAATTAAATTTGACAGTCTGCACTTAAATTTTTACTTCAAATCCAATTTCCTGGAGCACAGCGCCAAAACAACAGATATTATGTCACTGTCCCAATAGTTTCATTTATCTGTATATACTGCATATTTCCAAATATGTAGAGCAGCAACAAATCTAACATTTTTATGTTTTTGTTTATCTTTTGAAAATAAAATAGATTTATTCTTGAAGATAGATGGGACACAGATTTTTTTTTCTAGCCGGATTTGCTTTCCTTTTCACATTTCTGATATTTGATTTGTTTCATATTCTGTAGGAATTCATTATATGATGCAAATGTTTTTGCCTCCGTTTATGATTGTGTGACAATCAGGCTCCAAATTAAGTGATTTGGTAGTGGAGATGAAGCTTGTTGCCATGTTCAGGATAGGCTCATTACCATATCTTGATGAACAGATTAGATCCATTATTGCAGTCAGTCATTTTGATATTACGGCTTGTTATAATTCCATGATGGCAGTACAGCTCATTACAGCCTGTAATGGCAGAAACAACATCCCTACTCTTATGGATAGGCATACTGGTCGGAGTGAACCTTGATTTTTGTGACATTGTTGGTTCTGTGGTATCGGGACTGATGTAATCCTAGGCAGCGGCATGCTATTTAGCCATGACTGCACTTTCTTTGTTGCTGTTATTGAGTCAACACTGGGTACCTAAGGCCCCCGACTGCAGCTGACCATGCATGATCTTTTCATGATGGAATCACATTGCTGTCACTTTGAAGGCCGGTCCTCTGGGTACCCAGACAGAGAGGCCCATGTCTTCGTGTACCATTCAGTTTGGTCAGTCCAATTACTCATTCATCGTTAATAGGCTGTGGTCCTGCTGCTGTGATGACTTTTGCTTTGGCCTATGTCCAGATTCTACATCAGGCGTGTCAAACTCCAGCCCAGAAGGGCTGCAGTGTCTGCAGGTATTTCTGGTTTCCTTTCACTCAGCAGGCAATTAAGGCCCTGAGAACAAGGTGTGTAGCCAATCAATGACTTAAATGAATTACTCATGCCGAAACACACCGAAACCCAGCAGACACTGCGGCCCAGGACTGGAGTGTGACACCCCTGTTCTACGTGGTTTTTAAGGCCATTTAGCAAGATATTATGTATTGTCAAGCCTGTTTCACACCCCAAAAAGGAGATTGTAATGGGAGGACTGAAGGAATATAGACACAAAGTCTAAACTAGAAACTGAACAATTAAACTGACAAAAAAAGATAAGTGAAGAATTTCTGAACAGTCCGTTCGTTGTCGTGTAGCAGAACAAGATTTAACCTACTTAGGGCATGATTTACTAAGACCTTTAGCATCTGCAAAAACTTTATACATGCAAAACTAAAAACACAACCAATGATTGGTTCAAAACAAATACCATTACCCATCATTGGGCACATTATTGGTTTTGCGTGTGCTAAAAGGTCTTAGTGCATTAGTACAATAGCATAGTGTAGCTTTTTCATATATGTTTGCTTGTTCTTTTGTTTGTTTGTTTTTACTTTTTCAGACACTATATTTAAATGATTTTCATACAATCATTTCTTAAGCACATTTTAAATTGCATTTAAAATGCATTTCTTCAACGTGGACAGGTACCTCATTGTGCCAGATTTCTGTACATTGCCGATTCGCCATAACACTGCACATACTGTCAAACATTTATATGTTTTGGGTTTGATGGCAATTTAGTCAAAGTACACATATATAGTTTTTGTTTTCACTACCTCAGAAGCTTGATTACAAGGATTGGCCTGTTTTGAATGCATTAAGAGCTTCAGCAGCTGCCATAGCCTCCTCTGGTCCACTCCAAAACTGCAAATAATATCACTTCCATTTTAATATTAATAAAGCTGAAATTTGTTTTGAATCAATATCCTTCCTCTTTTGTGTCAGAATGTTCTTATAAAGAGACAACCTCAAAGCAGAGGACAAATAAGAGACCTATCTGGATTATTACAGATGTGCTACTTTCACACATTTTCAAAATATAGCCCAACTATATGCATGCTTTACAGTAGTGTATAACGAGTGTAGAATTGGAGCCCTCATCACTGGTCTCTCCCTCCCACAGGAAGTGACTCTCACCAGATCCCATCTTAGGTGTTTGGCCGGCAGCACCATGGCAGGAGCCTCGGTGAAGGTGGCGGTGCGAGTCCGCCCCTTCAACTCGCGGGAGATCGGCAAGGACAGCAAATGCATCATCCAGATGTCAGGGAACACCACCAGTGAGTGTCTAACCCAATCCTGCTTCTCTACACAGTGGGTGTATGATAGGGGGTGGAGGGGTTGTCCAGCTCCATTAATTTCAGCTGTGTCAGTTTTCCTTTCTATTCCCGATTGCATACACAAATCCTCAATTTCAACCATGACTCCTACTATATACACAAATTGGTCAGCTCTAGGTCTAAATAACTGAGCCACAATGCTTTTGGATGAACCTTTTTTGGATTTAAAGAACAGCAGGTCAGTTGATGTCATACCCATATGTAGCCTTGCTTACCAACTGTATGTCAGGCTTGATGACATCAAATAATCGTGCTCCAAACGGAAATTCATGTATGTTTGTATGCACAAAGGCAGAGCAATCAAAAGCAATGGGTGACTCATTAAAAGTCAAGGTTTGTAAGCAATTGGAAGATTCAGGGACAAGCAGGACTCCTGTCAATTAGGGCTGTCTGTACACATCTCGTTAAATTTCAGGCATTTAGCGGCTGCTTTAATCCAGGCCAAATTTACATAGCTGATATTTTTTACACACAATTCATTTATGCAGCTGGGTATATGCTGAAGCAGTTCAGGTTACATACCTTGTTCAAGGGCACAAAGGCAGCGGTCCCCTGTGAACCAACAACCTTTGAGTTACAAATCCATTTCCCTAAATCATTATGCTACACAGCCCCACTTATATCTGTTAAGTGTATGGTTGTCACCAGACACATGACTGGTATGTGATGCTAACCCAAAAAATTATTCACCTAAATAAATAATTACTGAACGACTGAGTGGATGACTGTGTGACTGTCCTGTAAAATTATTTTACATTACCTGAGTTTTTGGGGCAGCAACCGAACGGTGACATTAAAAGCAATAGAAAAACGATGCAATACTACAATTAATATCAAATAGTGCTGAGGCTGCCAGTAGATATTTTTTTATGAATTAAGAGTTGAGACAACCTCTGTTTTATTTTATGTGTAATATCACTTGCAATTTCTGTTTTTGCGCAGTAAATCTTAAGGTATTACTCGGTATATCCTGTAGGCCTATTGACTTCTGTAAAAAAAAAAAGAATAATAAAATAAAATACAACAGCATGGTACTTTTAACCCACAGCATATTTTGACAAGGTTTTGTAACAGTTGATACAATACTATTTTGCTTTGAAGTCGATATGTTGTAAACATGAATGGAAGACATATTACCATAGAATGGCACATCTTGTCCCTAGAAAGCAAGTAGAGAGGAAGGAGGTAGCAGTGATGTGTCACAGGTTTTCACTGATAGTGCTTCGGCAAGTATTGCACACTGGGAGATTAATAATGAAACCAATTTCATTGTCCCCAGATTGGTATCCCGAGGATTCAGCTAGCCTTATTTACATTTATATGAATCTGCGTCTTCCTGAACTCCATACTCCCCTGTGAAACAGTGTATGTAGGTTCAGCATTTCCCAGCTTGGTCTGTTTCTAATTCAGCTCGAGGTGGTAGCACTGTAAGATTTGTTGGTTTTCTGAATCATTTAGTTTCTATGTTGGAATTCTGTACCAGAAAGGGCAGTCTACTCGCTGGAGTGTAAACGATTAAGAGAACACAACACTAGCTCAAGATGGCAGCACTGTAAGATTGGTTGGTTTTCTGAGATATTTTGTTGCTATGTGGAGCTCTGTATCAAAAGGGGCAATCTACACACCGGAGCGTAAAAGCAATTAAGACAATCCAGCGCTCGCCCCCAGCCTCTGCCGAGCCGCTTTTACTCACAGCGTGGACTGGAAAACACAAACCCTCTCTGAAATCAACCTAAAACAAAGATCATTCACGACACACAGTACAGTGGGGGGTTTTGTCTGGTACGGTGTGCTATGCACTCGTGTTTCTTCTTACCAGGTATCCAGAGTGTTTTTTTTTTTTACTTGATGTTCCCAGGTCTGTACTGTAAGGCTTTCATTAGACTAGATGCACCTTTATATCGCACAGTAGCATAAACACCTGCACGATGCATTAGGGACTGGGTTCAGGGCTGATCGTCTGTTACATCTATATGGATGAGAGAGCCCTCTGGTAACAATGGAAGGGGGCTTCTGGTGCTAGTCTGTGTAGCCTACTGTGCAGCGTGTTTGCATCTGTGCTTCTCTCCGCTAGCGTTTGTCATTATTTTGCTCTCTCGTGTCTTCTCTGTTTACTCTGTTCTGGACCATGGAGATTCTCGGGAAGACAGATTTGATCTGGCTGGGAGGAGACTCGAGAGAGGTTTGATTTCCAGACTGAGACCCAAGGCAAAGCCATTTTGTCAATAATGAATGAAGCCTTTTAAAATATTCACCGCTTGGCCTAATTTAGCCGTCTTCTCCCCTCCCATAGCGACATGCTCGAGATGAAAACATGGTTCCTTTTTTTAGCCTTGCTGTTTTAGTTTGTCTTTAGTTTAGTCTTATGCACATTTTACTGAAGGTTCCATGTCCTGGTACAGCACTCCTGAGTGGCCATAATGTTGCAGGGTATAATTACATTTTTCACTCACTTTATGACACTGCTTCTAAAGGGCTTCTCCCTAGCTCTGGTGTGTCTGCCATACAGAATCAAGCATATGGCATCAACGAGGGCGTTAATTCCGCCCGGTGATCCCCGGAGAGGTGTTACGAAACATCTGCATTAGGAAAGAACGAGGCTGCGCGTGCACCGACAGCGAACGCTCTTGGCTGTAACATAAAATTAACTTGATTACTTGCCGGCCATTAAGCATGCAACTGGCTGTGTGAGGTAAGCATCCTATCCAGGAGATTACTGAGTGCTGTTTGGAAGAGTCGTCCTTATTGATTTAGGGCTTCAATAGAGAATGATGGAAACAAATAGCCATTGATGCAGTCAGGTGATCTAAGCGATACGGTCGACAGCGATGGCTTGGAATTGGTTGAATTGAATGCTTGGTCGTTTCTGAGAATCAGGTCACAGGCTGAGATATGGCTTCTTTTTAAAAGCTCTTCACCGACCGATTAACTGTAAAATGGAAATAATACATGCGGCCTACAAAAGGAAGCTACCCACTTAAACACAGTGCTCTACTGCCAGTATTGCTCACGTCAAAGAAGGGCTGCAGCATCTGGCACTGCCCTCCATTACCATGGAGGAGTATCGTGATCATTGTGGTGCAATGAGAGATCCGTTGTGTTAGCTTTCAATGCAGTAGTTCTTTGCAAAGGTGCCAGTTTAACTAAATTGCGAAGCAATTCTATTTCTGGAAAAAATTAACTAGTTATTTTTTTGTTTTATACGCAGTTCCCTTCGTTTCTCAGAGACAGTATTTGAAATCTGTTGGCTCTTTGATGGTTTAAACGCAGGCTTCAATCCAGCAGTCTGACTTCAAACCATAGTAGAACCTAGCTTCAATTTTATGAAGTGTAAGGCACTCTTGAAATGGAAACTAACTTAATCACATCAGTTTAAAGTGTATGTGATCTTCAAGATGAAGCTGTTCGATTTTGCCTAATCTGAACTACTGACCCCGGGACAGCCAGCGGAGGATAGGTCCCCACCCCTATAGCCCCATGGGTTCCTTCTGAGATTTGTTTCTGTTGGAGTTTTTCCTCACAAATCTTTGAGTTTTTGTCCCCCTCATTTGCTGGTTATTGGGGGGTTAAGGCCTGGTCTTTCCTATTTCCCAGTGTTTAGTTTTAATGTCTCTGTAAAATACACAATACAAATAAAATTGAATTGAAAGATCTTAATAATGATGCAAATAATTAAGTTACAGAGTACAATGCAATCGCAGGACGTTCACATGGTGCATACAGAGGGACAAAAGTAGTAGAATTTTAATGCCACATTCCCAATTATTCCCTCATGTCTGCAAGACTGGCATAGTAGTCAAGAAATAGGTATACCACGCCCAGGTAGGACTGCAGTACTTTTTTACGAATGGATGTTCAGTTTCAGTAATGTAAGGCCAAGCAGTGCACACAATCGATTTGAAATGCAAGATTACCTGCAAGAAGATGTGGTTTAATTTGCCAAGAGCAATTCACGAACAGTTTCAGAATACTTATTTTGTGAGCCTTTCTCTGTAGTAAAACCAGTTTTAGTAGTTCATGCAAGATGTACTCTTATGAAATGGAAGAATATTCAGAATATACATTTTTAATAGTGAAAAGTACTTTTCCTTAAAGCCAGTTTTACTTTTTCACTCTTTCAAATGTTCTCTCCGAAGACATAAACTGGTTTTGTCTGTCAACAGCCTTGGCATGCACCTACGTTCTCAGAGGCCGTAGCAATGGGGGTTTGTTGATTGTCTGCAAGCATTCAGAATCAATAGCACTGGTCTGAGGCCTACCTTTTATTGAGGGATGATGTCATGATATATCTGGGGCCAGAGGCTGGGTGTAAATGGGCTGTTGTTTGTGCTGCCTGAGCTGGGAAAGAGTGAGTTCTGGATTTGTGTACAGCCCACACAGTGCTCTGTAATTGACATTGGCTTGAGAATGGCTAATTATACGGTAACCACAATGTGAAGACTGGTTGTGATCTGATTGGTCAACATTGCCCAGCTCCAATAATCTACTTTACCCTCCTGTGAAGAAGTTGCAAGCAGACCTAATTAGCCAGCCAAGCGAGTCCTGAAAGATTAGGGATGCGCTTTCTTTTTGAGGGAAGTCTTTGTAAGTAACATATGAGATTGAGTTTGATGAAAGGGTTCCCTTTGAGAAAGCAAACGCGAACACGGCTGTGTAATGCATTTCCTATTAGGAGGAACAAAGCTCCTGTTAATTTCTTGCCGAAGATATTCTTCTGAAATTTTAAATACATTGATAATTACATATGATATGAGAAGATTTCGACTGTGTTGGTCTGTGGAGAAAAAAGTTTACCAATTCTTCCGTGGAATGATGTACATGTGCGCTAAAACAACTGTAATAACAATGCCCATATTTGAATGCAAACAGTCAAAGCTGATGTGTAGATTAACCGCTTAGAATAAACTAGAATTCTCAACATAAAGGCTGTCCCTGACCAGGCCTGCGCCACCCGCTTTGTGCCCCACAACCCCCCCTCCCACCCCCCCGTCAGTGTCCTGTCACCAAGCTGGGCTCCAGTCCAGCCTCCCATTGTGTTTCATCGCTGCTGTCAAACCTCCTGATGTGCCCAGGCTTCCCGTCCCCATTGGGCTGGGGAAGTCATCCATGAGAGCTTGACTGGCATCTCTCAGGCCCCGCACACTCAGCCCGGAGTCTGGAGCCCTTACCGTGCACCGCCTGAGAGATGAGGGAGGAGCTGGGATACAGCTCGGGCCGATGGAAAGACTTTAAGGTGGTGACAGGTAGACGGTTAAGTGGAAGCGCATTGTGTGCGAAAGTGGCTGCTGTTGGGTGACGGGGCAGAGACACGTAGCTGACTGTCCACATCAAACACCATCTGTCAGCCAGACACAAATATAGCTCATTTATTGCCCCTCTGGTAAATGGTACCGCATCTGCTTGGGGCCTTTTCCGAAAGGCAGCGATGTGCGCACCTTTCAATAACTAGTCTTTCCGCCCTGGAGGGAACCTGGTGTTAGGAGTCTGTTGACCTTTCCTTTAATAGGGCTTAATCAGAGATTGAAGTCAGACTGGATACGGTGTAGCTCGTGGTTGCAGAGAGGAGCTGTCGCCGACACAGCCGCCACCGCCACCACTGCCGCCGCGTGTCCCTAAGTGATGTAAAAGCCTGGTCTCGTCGCCGCACGGCCCCCTGTAAACCGCGCCGCGCCCTGCTGCTGACTGCCAGTATGCTTTTTTATGGGG
The DNA here is from genome assembly GCA_029718625.1 of Synaphobranchus kaupii. Lineage (NCBI taxonomy): Eukaryota > Metazoa > Chordata > Actinopteri > Anguilliformes > Synaphobranchidae > Synaphobranchus > Synaphobranchus kaupii. The sequence goes on along the minus strand of CM056377.1, from coordinate 48,762,300 downwards.
CCTCCGTGATTCACAGCGCAGTTGACAACAACAGGGAGGATCTGACCTAAGCAGGTCTATAATCGGCAGCTGATTTAGGAGGCATCGCTCTTCAGTCACCCCTGAGAGACGTTTTGGAAAGTCGTGACGGCCTGGAAGGGGAGGCGATCTGGGCTCGGCGTGTGTGTGCGCGGCGGGCCGAGCTGAGCGACGGCTTCCCTTCCCCGCCCGAAAGCAAACACCCCGGCGCCATTAAAAATTCAAACCGAAGTCGTTCGGCGGATCGGGCGTGCCGCCTCTCTAATTGCGCCACGACGTACCTGCCCCCATCACAGTTTCCACGTCCAGGAGAAAGGCCTCAGGTCCTGGTGCCTGGCAACAGGTCTCATTTGACGCGGATCTAGCTGCGCTGTTATCACTGGGGCGGGGTCCCCATTTCTCCACTGCCCTTCTATGCTTCATCCACAGAGCGGTGTCGCGGTTTGTCGGCAAGCCTGAGCCGAGCGTGAAGAGGCCACTCTTATTAGATAAACAGGATCATTAACACTGAGAGGTTAACGCTGTCAAAGATCTATTCACAGCCCCCCTTCCTTCTCTTGTTCCGGCTGTTGTGATCGTTGGATTTCAAGGCTTCCCTTTTCACTTCTAAACCTGCCCTCTGCGAGGACGTCGCTCACTGCTTTCTCGGCGACTCGTATATCTGCCAATTCATCCTGATTTTCGTGATAACTTGAAAAACTAAACATCAGTAAAATATTTTAAAATGCTAAAAAGCAATTTGTCAAGTGTGTGTTGAATATCAATTGATTCATATTCAACACATAACTGATTGGGAATGTGTGACTGGACAGCTATTACGTGCGGACGACTGGCAAGTTATAACAAAATAAAAAAACAAGTGGTGTTTCTTTGATTATCTGGTGGGTCAGGTTCTGTGATTAGCTGATAAGCAAACCAAAGTAAGAGAAACCCAATGTTGTGACTGTGTTCTGTTGGACATGATTTAGGTTGGTGTTCATGCTTTATTGTGCGTTCCAACAAAACATGTTCCCTGGGTATCATTTCCATATACAGTGGTGCTAGAAAGTTTGTGAACCCTTTAGAATTTTCTGTATATCTGCATAAATTAGATCTAAAAAGTCCTAAAACTTGATAAAGTGAACCACAGACTTCAGGAAGTAACAGCATGCAAAGGATATGCGACCAAATATTAAATATGATACTTTAAAAATACGTATGATCCAAAGGTTCACATACTTTTTCCAACAAAGCATTTAACGTTGGATAATTTTTCTCAATAAATAAATTATAAAAAAATAATGTTTTTTGTTTTTTTTGTTGAGCTGGGTTCACTTAATCAAGTTTTAGGACTTAGATGAAGATGTGATCACATTTTAGATCGAATTTATTCTAAAGGGTTCACAAACTTTCTAGCATCACTGTACATTATGAGTGTTTCCAGTTCCATTTAAAATTCCAAGTATACAATGAATGGAAAAGTGCTAAAGAATCTTTACTTCTTCATAAAGACTTTTTCTATTTTATTTCATTTGAAAAAAGACATGCCAAACTGGATGACTATTAATGGATAAAGTGCTTGACCACCAAATGTAATTACAATACGTCAGCCATTATATTACCCCTTTTGATCAATTAATAAAATTGATTAAAGTGACATTACTGGCTGTAAGTACTGCAGTTTGTTTTCATGAAGGTACTTTTTAGAATAGGATTGTAGATTAAAGCTGATTCTAAAGCTTTTTAAGCTGACGTGAAAGAAATGTGAAAATTCAAAAGGCATTTCAGGTCCACTGAATTGTGATTAGCTCATGCTAATCAAGTCTTAATTTAGTTAAAGGCCAAGCTATACACATTTGACAATTAAACCTAGAGAAAACATTCAGTTGGACAAAACAAACATTTTATCAATCAGCCTGAGTGAACTAGGTGGGTGCTACCGCTGATGTAACAGTAGCTTCCCCAGCTTTCACTAGCTTCAGAAACAGTAGCTTTCCTTATATCAGTGAGATATAATTTCAGTATTATTATGGTGATTGTCATTGTTCCTCAAGAATGATGCCCAGCTCAAATATAGATGGTCTTTTTCAAGACTACAGGTCCGATCAATATAATCCACCCAGGTTTGAATGTAATTAATAATATCGCAGAACACAATACAATATTCTATGTTGAAAGTGTGGTTGCATGTTAAGCAATTTAGCACTGAAAAGCTGAACCCATCGATAGACCCATTTTTAAAAGTACTCTCTGAATATTGCAAAACAAAAAAAGAAAACAAAATGCAGAAAAACGAAGCCGTTTCATATACAGGAAACTATGTGCCTTGCATAATTATGATTTTACAAAAATCCCAGGGTTGCAAAGATTATTATTCCTTATATGGTGTTACATAAAGTGTAGGACTGAGGCTGTTACATATGTAGGAATAGCAGGAGAACTATTGCTTCTCTCACCAAAGCAATGGTCAAAGTGACCAAATTGCTGAGCAGCCATGTTGGACAGAATCAAATCTGAATATTTATGCTGATTAAAGTGGAGTACTTTATCCATGATGATAACAGCTGTGATGCTCCAGTGCCTGCTGGTTGTAGCCTTATGCACACCTGTTTAGGTGTAGCAAAGTTTTATACAGATTATGGTAAATAGATCTTTCTGCCACTCAAGTAGTTTGCCTGAGGCTACATACAGTCAAATCAGGCCGCATTATGACGACCCTGCAGCAACCATGTACTCCCTGGAGCAACAGTGTCCTGGGTGAACCTGACAATATAAATGGTTTCTAACCTCAAACAGGCCTCTCATGGTTTTGCAGCCTGCTGTTTCGTTTCTGCGGATGTTGCCACTCGGAGCCGCGAGAGGGCGCTCCTGTTGTTTTTTCCACCTTCCGTGACTCATTATAGTTATTAGTTTCAGGTGTTTTGCTGGCTACTTAAGCTCAGTGCCTTCTTTGTTCCTTGCTTTTGTGTAAGCTTTGTTTACGCTCAGGCTGGTAACTTCAGTATAGGACTAGAAGACTGCATATTTTTTCTGTATTCAAAGATAAGCAGGAACTTCTTTAGCTTTAGAGTTATAGGTTTAGTCTTTAGGACTTTTTCTTTCCTATTTTCTTTCTCAAAACTAAGTTCTTTCCTCAGTTTTCTTCAGTCCTCTTTGAGGCTGTAACCTTTGTTACCCTTTTCTCCTTTTCCTCCTTGTTTGAGCTCATTTATTGAGTTGGAGGTTTTTCTTTCTCTTTCTGTCTATTTCCACTTGAGTCTTCGAGTCTGTTTTCGCCATCTTTTCTGGGTTGTTTTCTATTGGCTGAAACACCGGGGGTTATTTCCCGTTTGTTTATTTTTCCTGTTCTGTCAGGATATTCCTATTCTTTCCCCCAACTTGTGGTTATCCCACGTTTGTGGGTAGCTTTTAGATCCCCTTCTGGTCGCATCTGGTTCTCCGACCCCTTCCCCTCCCTCACACCCTCCTTGAGAAGCAGCCATGTTTTATGCATGCTAAACGATGGGTTAGGATTACAAGTGGGTTGTTCGGGGCATAAACTACCCAGTTGTCAGCGTGACACAGGTGATTGGAGGAATAAACCTGCAAGCTAAGAATAATAAAAATAACAAAATCTTTCAAGTTCAAATGAATGGAGATTATCATTCTGCAATGATAACAACAATAAAAGTAACCTCAGGTTATATCTTACCTAATCATAGTGCTGTCAAAAAGTATAGTCAGTATCTCCTGACTTATTTTTCCATTGAGTTCAAGTGATCCATCCATATCTACTGCATAGCTGGCAGCAGAGTGAATGTTTGAGGCTGGTTGATACCTCAGACCCTTGATGACTGACAGCCATTTAGTCAAGCATGTGTTCCATACTGTTGCAGCGTAATTTACAGCTTAATCTATAGTCACCCACCCCATAGTATCGCTTGTAAGAGTACCTGAAAATAAGATCAAGAGTCTTTTGATGTTGTTTTGGTCACAGACATCAGGGAGTCATGGCATGCAAAGCACATGCAAGCAAATATTAAATATGATGACTAAGTTTATGTTAATTTGTCCAATTACTTTTGGTTCTGTATAATGGGGGGACTATGTATAAAAAGGGCTACATTTGTTACATGGTTCACCCGATATAGATGTACACCCTCAAATTAAAGCTGAAAGTCTGCACTTTAAACTCATAGTCAGTGTTCCATTTCAAATACAATGTGCTGGAGTACAGAGCCTAAACAACAAAAAATGTGTCATTGTCCAAATACTTTTGGACTGCACTATATACAGTGGGGAGAACAAGTATTTGATACACTGCCGATTTTGCAGGTTTTCCCACTTACAAAGCATGTAGAGGTCTGTAATTTTTATCATAGGTACACTTCAACTGTGAGAGACGGAATCTAAAACAAAAATCCAGAAAATCACATTGTATGATTTTTAAGTAATTAATTTGCATTTTATTGCATGAAATAAGTATTAGATACATCAGAAAAATAGAACTTAATATTTGGTAAAGAAACCTTTGTTTGTAATTACAGAGATCAGACGTTTCCTGTAGTTCTTGACCAGGTTTGCACACACTGCAGCAGGGATTTTGGCCCACTCCTCCATACAGATCTTCTCCAGATCCTTCAGGTTTCGGGGCTGTCGCTGGGCAACACGGACTTTCAGCTCCCTCCAAAGATTTTCTATTGGGTTCAGGTCTGGAGACTGGCTAGGCCACTCCAGGACCTTGAGATGTTTCTTACGGAGCCACTCCTTAGTTGCCCTGGCTCTGTGTTTCGGGTCGTTATCATGCTGGAAGACCCAGCCACGACCCATCTTCAATGCTCTTATTGAGGGAAGGAGGTTGTTGGCCAAGATCTCGCGATACATGGCCCCATCCATCCTCCCCTCAATACGGTGCATTCGTCCTGTCCCCTTTGCAGAAAAGCATCCCCAAAGAATGATGTTTCCACCTCCATGCTTCACGGTTGGGATGGTGTTCTTGGGGTTGTACTCATCCTTCTTCTTCCTCCAAACACGGCGAGTGGAGTTTATACCAAAAAGCTCTATTTTGGTCTCATCAGACCACATGACCTTCTCCCATTCCTCCTCTGGATCATCCAGATGGTCATTGGCAAACCTCAGACGGGCCTGGACATGCGCTGGCTTGAGCAGGGGGACCTTGCGTGCGCTGCAGGATTTTAATCCATGACGGCGTAGTGTGTTACTAATGGTTTTCTTTGAGACTGTGGTCCCAGCTCTCTTCAGGTCATTGACCAGGTCCTGCCGTGTAGTTCTGGGCTGATCCCTCACCTTTCTGATGATCATTGATGCCCCACGAGGTGAGATCTTGCATGGAGGCCCAGACCGAGGGAGATTGACTGTCGTCTTGAACTTCTTCCATTTTCTAATAATTGCGCCAACAGTTGTTGCCTTCTCACCAAGCTGCTTGCCTATTGTCCTGTAGCCCATCCCAGCCTTGTGCAGGTCTACCATTTTGTCCCTGATGTCCTTAGACAGCTCTTTGGTCTTGCCCATTGTGAAGAGGTTGGAGTCTGATTGATTGAGTGTGTGGAGAGGTGTCTTTTATACATGTAACGAGTTCAAACAGGTGCAGTTAATACAGGTAATGAGTGGAGAATAGGAGGGCTTCTTAAAGAAGAACTAACAGGTCTGTGAGAGCCGGAATTCTTGCTGGTTGGTAGGTGATCAAATACTTATTTCATGCAATAAAATGCAAATTAATTACTTAAAAATCATACAATGTGATTTTCTGGATTTTTGTTTTAGATTCCGTCTCTCACAGTTGAAGTGTACCTATGATAAAAATTACAGACCTCTACATGCTTTGTAAGTGGGAAAACCTGCAAAATTGGCAGTGTATCAAATACTTGTTCTCCCCACTGTACAGATCCTTTCCAAAAAATTAGAATATCATGGAAAAGTTGTTTTGTAAGCCAAAATTATGAAAAATGAAACAAATAAAGGCTAGAAATATTTCACTGAATCTATAATCTATGAAAGTTTCACTTTTTGAATGGAATTATGGAAAAAAAAAAAACTTCCATGATATTCAAATTTTTTGGAAAGGATCTGTATACTGCTATATATTATATACGTATAATTATACTTTTTAAAAAAAAATAAAGATGTTAAGAATAAAGGGATTTGTTCTTAACTAAATGCATGAATGAATGCTACACAAAATAAGAGTCCTGCCACCCCTTCAGCAGTGATTCACCGATTAATTGATTATCTCTGGAGTTTGGCAATGGGTCACAGCAAACATAAAGATGACTTAATAACAAAGTGCCTCATCACTCTGTCATCCTGATGAAACCATTGAGTCAGGCCTTCTTTCTGGAAAATTAAGTCACAGGGCCTCCTGTTAGTCCTGCATATGGATTAATCTTTAAACCGGAGCCACATTGGCCTGTATTACCATATGAAACTCAAGTCTGTTCAAGGAAACAAAAATCTGCATGTCTTCCCCTTTCATTTTACCTATTGCAGCACATTCTAAAGTAGGCAAAACTAGGAAACAAAATGTCCTCCAGCAGGCACAGTGCAGTCAAGTGAAGCATTAGATGGAGAAGAAGCGACTGGCTGTAATGAGGTGTAGGTCTGCATTCAGTGACCCTGTTAAAAGGATGAACCACTCTAATAGGCATCTTTAATGCGATCCTTGATGTAACTTTAAGGGAAAATATAAGGAGGTTGTGTGTGCACTTTTCTTAGAATTAATTTCCAAAGCTGACATTCAAAGTAGATAATACATGTTAAGTTATAATTATCTGGTAAGCTACTGTTAAGAATAATTCCCGATGTATATATCCTTTAAAGAAATGCTTGGAGATCAGCATTACATATTGTCACAGAATAGAACTCCAACAACAGCAGTCCAAAATAGCAAAACAGTTGATTCCACGGATTCTGAGAGATTCTGTAAGGACTTACATTTATCAGCTGATAAGGTCTCACAAACAAATCCGGACAATATCCAGTTCTCTTTATGGGTAATTGATCTGATAAATAAAAAATTGAATCTATTTCTGTAAAATGTTCCCTTCTAAATATTTCTCATACGCATAATATTTATGGATGGGCTATTGTGTAGACATCGTTGCATAAGAGCCAAAAAATGTATCCACAGTGCATTGTTACTAAAGTTAAAGTCAAAATGTAGATATGGAAATAGAGTTCATATTTCACTAGGTATTTAACAATGATGGACCAATGTATTTTGGGTCCACAAGATGGTAAAATGCATTCAAATTTAAGTTTAAAACAATTGTTCTGACTTTCATAGCTTCTGATAGCAATGCTATTAGCGACGTGCTACGTTTTGCTGGGTTGCTTGTGGTGGACAGCAACAGGAGCTTCGTACAGGAAATGCTCATCATTTATTAAGAGTCCCCAGAGAAAGAAGAGTCACCTCTCTTTGACACAGGGATCTGATTTCAGACTATTGATCCACCTGCCTTTGCTCTACAGGCTGCACCCTTCTTTGGTCAAATAGTGATCAAATAGTGGTTCAGCAAAATGGGAGAGAATGTGATCTGATCTCTGTACAGTCTATACTGTGCCTAGTCTCTATGCGCACACACACTTATATAGAATGTGTGTGTGTGTGTGTGTGTGTGTGTGTGTGTGTGTGTTTGTGTGTGTGTGCACACTTATATCCAAGAATGTGCGTTTGTGCATGTATGTGCGTGTGAGTGTGTGTATGCGCATGTGTGTTTGTGCACGTGCATGTGTGCGTATGTGTGTGAATGTGTGTTTATGTGCACGGATGCATGAGCAGATGCGTGTGAATGGGGTATGCGTGCGCGCGATCCTGAAGGATGAGCTAACTATTACGGACAACTGATTCCACCTCATTAGTCTTTATCTTGCCCGCACTCTTATATCTGATTTTCCCTCATTGAATCAGCCTCAGAGAGGGATGACTAATGCCAGACCACAGGCATGCGAGATGTACAGAAAGCACCGAATAAACACAGTGGGAACGTACACACAAACAAAAAATTTCAAACAAATATGTAGGCTTTTTCTTACAATTTACTGCTACATTTACTGCTATATCTGCGTGTCAAAAAGTGTGTTTAAGGTTGTGGTGTTGTTGTGAGCGAGCTTAATTCTCTGTGCATTTCGTATGAATGTAGGGGAATTTGTTTACTGTAAGTAACTGTATGAGTTCACATTGTGTGTTTAAGGAGAAGGGTTTTTAATCAAGCTTTAAACCTGCAGATATGTCAAGAAGCTGTCTGTATGGACAATATGCTCTACACCCCAGATTTTACATGCCACTTATTGTAAAGAGTAGGCATTCCCTCATTTACTGGGCAGATATTCAACCCGATCAATTGGACCTTCTAGTCATTCCCTAGTAGGACTGGTTTAATAATCCCCTTCCTCTCCACTTATTCAGGATAATTCTGGTGCAAAATGGCTGCCGTGCATGGACGCTGCACATTGGTGTATACGGTGGTTGGTGTATACACACTGTATTTTTATTGACACTGTATTCTTTGCTTATGTATAGAAATGTTGTTAACTTGTCAATGAAGACTCTGCATGGCAAATTTGTCTGTGTGGGGGGATAAATTAAATGTGTAATGTACGCCACTGCATGATGTCCAATCAGGTTATTAGCATACAATAAATAATGAGGGGACCCAGGGTGGAAAAGCCTGAAGCTGATGACACAGTGGGGTTTGCATCCCATAGGAGTATGTTAAATATACAGACTGGGGTGTATTAATCAGCGCTAGTGGTGTACTACTGTTGCAGTGTCATAAAAAATGGTAGGATAAGTATCAGTTTTCTGTTTATTGTTCTTAGCTTATGCTCTAATTTATTTTTGAAGTTATTTTTTCACGTTTTGCCATATTATGTACACATCAATTCAGCTTTTATCAGTAGCATGTCAATCTCAGTTTAGACCAGTCCTCCCAGTAAATGGAAGGTGGTCGTCTATATATGACAGCTTCTACTCAGTTGAGTCCGAAAGGGGTTCCTTTAACCAATGAAAAGAGCCGATTGTGTCAAAAAGCCCTTCCATACAAGCCCTTCCTTCTAAAATACAGACCTGCATCCTGCCTGCACATGGCACAAATGCCTTTGCCACTGGTGTGAAAAATCTGCCCTTGGAGGCAGCAGTTGGCTCCACACAGTAAGCATTACCTGTCATTTGCTCATAACTCATAACTCACCCCCTCAAGTGCTAATGAGGTCGAACTTGGCAGTCCCTTCAGTGTGAGAGCAGGAAGTTCTGTCTTTTAGCCTTCTGCATCCATGCAAAGGCAGAAAATGTATGTTCATAAAATTTCCTTCAAAAGAGAAAAATCACAGAGCATCAAGCCAAAAAAAAAAATAATTGGCTGCCATTTTCTCATTTCCCCAAAATAAGCCACAGAGGATTCAAGACAGGTGATTGCCTCTCCCACTTATGTTGTTAGCAACTGAGAAATAGGCTACAAAAAGCAAATAAGCTTAATGCAGGGTATGTCTCTTAAATAATAATTTGCAGTAAATAAGGAACAGCAAAGGTTCCTAAGAGTCTACATCACATAAGACTCATTTGCAGCACTAATCTCTTGTCAAGGTGACCAGTTCAGTAAGAGCTTGTTTTTTTAAAGCAGGGGGAATATTGCCAAGTTTGTTAAGGAGCCGTGGGTGACAACACCCCGCAAAATAATAGTTATAAACATGAAGGGAAAAAAGCTATGTGGGCAGCAATGTGGTTGCTCTTGTTAAGGACTGAACTTCTACTTGCAGCTTTGAATCCTGTATGGAGAACAGTACATTACACACTTAACCGGAATAGATTCAATGAATATCCTGCTGTAATTGTGTAATATGTTAACTACTTACTGTAATATGCCCTAGACGAGGTGTCTAGCAGTTAATTAATGTATTGCAGTGGTTCTGCACAAGGGTTCTATATCATTAAAGTCAAAGTTTAGAGCTTTGTATATCGTAAAATGTAAACAATACATTTTATGGACTGTTTTTCATTCAAAGCATTTCATTTTGTGCCTCATTATTTCAAATTTTATTTGATAGGCCTTGGACTTTCCATTGTGTGTCTAATAGGCTCAGTCTATTAAAAGGCTAAATTCACACTCCATTCTTATCCAGACTCATAAAATTGGTATTAGCAATGCCCAAAATGCACACTCACTGATTACTTGACCATCTCTTAGAAATGAATTGTAGCTCCACTTCTAAAGCCCTGGTAAAATCTTTGAATTGTGCTACCACACATGTTTGCTGTGTCAACAACACTCACAAAGGATGGTATCTGACACATCTTTTCCTGGCTTCTTGTCTTTTTATTAGCTTGAAACTTTCAGTTTCTTAGCAGTTTATTCTTTTTATTTAAAATTGAGCTTCACAGACATAACGTTTGTCATTTTAACTCAAAGTAATCTAGAGAGTTTAACAAGTCCATATGACTATATATAGTAAAAGTATATAGTGAAAGTTCCATAAGGCTTTTGGATCTTCCCAGTGATCTTGTGGTCTGGTCTATTGTGATTGAATATTGATCAATCCAGTACATGCACTCGGTTAGTCCTCCAATTTGTTGTCCTTTGTATACCCTACTGTCTATTCACATACAGTTTTTTTAAGCCGCAGTTAGACAAAAGCTCTGAAGGAGGCAATCATTTTCTGTATGAAATTTAGCACAGAAGATGTAGAGGTCAACCAGGTGAACATGGATTATTTTGCTCACTGACTGCATAGGTGGTGATTAAAGCCTGGTCGGGAGTCCTCTAACACTCAACCATACCCTGTCTTTCAGCTATCGTCAACCCCAAGCAGCCCAAAGAAAACAAGAGCTTCAACTTTGATTACTCTTACTGGTCACACACCACGGTGAGTAGATTAGTTCCAGCATGGCCCTGAAATATACCGAAACCTGATGCTGTCCATACTCTATGAAGCCCTGCAGAAGCAGTCGTATACAATTGGAACAGGTTCCCTGCCATAAATGAAAAACCAGTTGCAGTGGATACTCTGTGGTGTAGACCATGGTAGTGGTGGATGCCTAACACGGCCTGTTCTCTGTTTGCAGCCAGAGGACATAAACTATGCATCCCAGGTGCAAGTGTACAGGGACATTGGGGAGAGATGCTGCTTTCACGCCTTCGAAGGCTACAACGTCTGCATACTTTGCCTACGGACAGACCGGGGCTGGCAAGTCTTATACCATGATGGGCAGACAGGAGAAGACCAACTGGCATCATTCCTCTGGTAAAGCACACATAAAACAGCACACTCAGGGTCTGTGAGATGCAGCACACCTTTGGTCTGTGACAGTGCTTTTCCCCCGACACAGAGCTGATGCTGGGCCAGTGAACCAGCTATCCTTTTTTGAAAACCAGTCTGTGTTTCCACAGGTTTGAGAGGCGAACGATTATGTAACCGGATGTGGGAGTTCCCTAGCGGGAGACTCAACACGACATTACCCCCCCCCCCCCCCCCCCCCCCCCCCCCGACGTCACGCTATCCTTGGTTCCAGACCAGCAGGTTTATGGGGCCGGAACAGAGCCGATTTTCAGAAACAGTTTTTTTTTTTTTTACAATTTGTGATTTGGTTCAGGAGCCGGATCCAGCACTGGCATTGTGTCGGTGGAAAAGCCCCGTCAGATACAGCACAATCAGGGTCAGAGAGAACATAACACACCGAGGGCTATACACAACCACAGCAAACATATTTACATATTACAAAACTAGCCTATAAACCGCCATCCATATTCTGTCAACAGACTCTATGTGGCAATGCTATTTAAATTCACGCCGCATCCGCGCATTTTGGAAATTGCTGGCAACATGAACAATATCCTTTTTGTCTAAAATGCTCTATTGCTTTCCTCCCAGATGTGTGAAGACCTCTTCACCAAATTCAACAGCAGCAATAACGACAACAGCATGTCCTACTCAGTGGAGGTGAGCCCGACCCCTCTCGTTCCCCCGCGACACTCAGAGGTAGTGTCGTAATTATGTCCCCTGCCTGGGCCAGGGAGCTCCTCTCATACATTCTCCTGCCCTCTGCCCAGGTGAGCTACATGGAGATCTACTGTGAGCGCCGTGCGGGACCTGCTCAACCCTAAAAACAAGGGGAACCTGCGCGTGAGGGAGCACCCCCTCATGGGGCCCTATGTGGAGGACCTCTCCAAGCTGGCTGTCACCTCCTACAACGACATCCAGGACCTGATGGAGTCCGGAAACAAAGCCAGGTTGTGGACCGCCGCTCGGCTGCCTGACGCAGGGCTGAAATCAGTGCCGCAATTCTCCTCCTGATGAAAAAGCAACACAATATTGAGCATTCCACTGTAAATGTCAGGGATGCATCAAGGCTTATTGTATCGTAGTACTGGGAGCACATCAGTCACTACTGACAGTCATGTACTTTCTCTGCGAGTGCTCTGTCTGATGTAGTGCAATCTTTAATCGTAGCTCACTGCCCACAGCCGGCTTGTAACCATAGGGCATGGATACTCAAATCTGGCCTTCGATTGTAAATCCGGCCCTGGTTTTCTTTTCTTCCAGGTGATTATCTGAACAATTAGTGCTACTGATTGGCCTGGCTGGACACCTCAGTCCCAGATAAAGGGAGGGTGGAAAACCAGAAGTTCTCTGCCCTCGAGGACCGTGGTTTGAGTAACAGGGCTATAGGGGGTTTTGTAGAGGGTGTGATTGCAAGAAGCAATTTTAAAAAAAAAAGAAGTAATTATCGCCCAACATGGGGCTATACATGTCCAATTCCTATCCTAATTTGGAATATCCAATTGACTGTTTGTAGTCGTGCTCATGCGCGACCTCGACAGCCTATTCGGGAGAGTGAAGACGTGGTTCTCCTCTGGGACATGTGATGTCACCATGCAAGAAGCAAATTAATTATGTTTTTTAAATGATCTGACAGTGATGTATCGCTGATTAACGAGCGCTTCACATCAAGACGTAAATCCATCTGTTTCGTTTATTTTACTTTTGCTACTTTATTTTAGCAAAAAGCTGCTATGCTAACAAACAGATTCAAACCGATTAGCCAAGAACCTATTGGCACAATTGTCCTTTGTAATGAGTCAAAGAAAAACTTGCCTCCACAGAAGAGTCTGTTTATTTAAAATGGTACCACCTTGCTCAGTGCGCAGAATTAAGACAATCGTGCATGCAATTGATTCTTCTTCTGCTGGAGCATTAGAGGTTCAATTAATTAATCTCTCCTTTGCCTATAAGAGCTCCACAACAGCAGGTGGGTTTGCTGAAATAATTAGCTGTATGTATTGACAATACATCACATTCAAGTGGATATTTCTACATTACACATGCAAGAACACCTCTTTTTTGTGCTGTTGAAGTCTTCAGAGTTTTAACTCATGACAGACAGCATATTTTGACATGTGACACATATCTGCCACTGGTCAGGCTGGCTTCTCTGTGGCCATGGAAATATTTATAAGGACATTTTTCTTATTTTGGTCATCTAACCGTCACTCATTCTTCTCAGGACGGTGGCGGCCACCAACATGAACGAGACCAGCAGCCGCTCCCACGCTGTTTTCAATATTATTTTCACACAGAAACGGCACGACGCTGCAACTGATAACACCTCCGAGAAGGTATGCAGAGCTCTCACAGTCCATATTGTTATTATTGCTGTTCCTATTATTATTATTATTATTATTATTATTGTTATTTTAAAGATCATTTATGTAATGAAATATGTCTTCTAGATGTGTAAGTGACATGTTATTGTTTTACTGCCCTACTGTTTCTGTGTATTCATGGCGGCATCTGTGTATTCATGGCACCTCTGTTCTCAACTGGCCTTCCCTGATTAAATAAAGGTGCTTATGGTCATGGTCAACTTTGCATTCCTCATTGTTCTAATACAAGTGGAGAAGAGAACACTATAGTCCTGCTGACAGATCAACTTGAGCGTGACACGTATTAAAGACGGGGATCTTCAGCTGCTACTGAGGCCACGTTTACAACGTTTACACGTTTGTTAACCGGCTAGCACATGCGACTCACGTGGGGACGCCGTGAGATTGTGGTGTGGTGGCTTGGATGACTGCTTTGGAGGCGAGTGACCTTTCTTGTAAATGTTTCAGGTAAGCAAAATCAGCCTAGTGGATCTGGCTGGGAGTGAAAGGGCAGATTCGACAGGAGCCAAAGGCACACGGCTGAAGGTGAGTTAGTCTTCCATCAGTCACTGACTACTACCACACAAAGACAAGAGCAGAAGATCAAAGAATGTAAAATGTACGAGTAAATATTATCGTGTGTTATTATAATGTCTTCCTCTGAGGTTTTATTTGTCATAACATTTGCCCTCCATGGTCTTTCTCAGGAAGGGGCAAACATCAACAAATCCCTGACTACTCTGGGAAAAGTTATCTCTGCATTGGCTGAGGTGGTAAGGATCAAGCTTTCAACAAACAATGATTTCTGAATCACCGTAATTATTGCACCTTGCAAAGTCTATTTGCAATAATGCTTTTTTGTTTGTTTATTTCTTAGGATTCTGGACCAAATAAGGTAAATTTGTCTTACAAAATTATTTTTTTAAATAATAAAGGCACTAATGGAAACCAATGTACTGTAGATCATGTGTACTGTGATCTCTATATCCTGAAGTCTGAAAACCTGTACACCTGTTAGTTTATCTACTTTTACATTTTTGTAAGGAAAACAGATTTTGTCCTAATGGGAGGGTACATCTTGTGCACAGAACAAGAAAAAGAAAAAGGTGGAGAACTTCATTCCATACAGAGACTCCGTGTTGACATGGCTTCTAAGGGAGAACCTGGGTATGAATCTCTTCTCTGTGCTTTTACAATCTCCACATTACTGAGTAAGATATAGATACATATATCAGTAAGTATAAACCCAGCTCCAACATAAATGATGACAGACCTCTCTGTAGCTAGCAAGTTGAAGAGTATTCATCTCTTTCAGGGGGAAACTCCCGTACTGCTATGGTGGCGGCCCTCAGCCCGGCTGACATAAACTATGACGAGACCCTCAGCACCCTCAGGTATGATCAGGGGCACCTCCAGGGATTTTGGGCCTCATGAAAAGGTTTTACATTGGGCCCCGCCACCCCAGGCCACCCCATCCCAGCACAATTACAGCACGATTTTTTGATGGCCCCCTTGGAATCGTCCAACCCCCCCCCCCCATATGCAGCTAGGTATGACCACCAGGGAAAAACATGGATACCTTTGTATCGAGAAACTACTCATGTCACTACTTACATTGCACTGAAAACCATGCCCGCAGAGAGCAAATTATGTAACAGCGGATCACACTGCTGTTCGGCCAACCTCCACTGCGCGGCCTGCTCTTCAAACACCCTTCAAACTCGCTGGTGCAGTGCTGTGCGCCTCCGGAGGTGACTGCTGAATCGAGAAATTGGGTACCCGTGAGATTCAGCTGAGCCAGGATGGGTCTCGTTGCGTTTGCGCGCAATGCCGCCCCGATTCTCCCCGCGTGCGGCAGGTCATCCTCCCGCCCCTTACCTCTCCTTCCTCCGTTGCAGGTATGCCGATCGGGCCAAGCAGATCCGCTGCAACGCCGTCATCAATGAGGACCCCAACAACCGGCTGGTGCGCGAGCTCAAAGAGGAGGTGTCCCGGCTGAAGGACCTCCTCTATGCCCAAGGCCTCGGGGACATCATTGAGAGTAAGGGTCTGCGCCGCTCATGGGGGGTGGCAACATCCGCTTAGCCCTCCACACGTTGACAGGAGCCTGAGCCCGCCCACAGACAGATCTTCCCCAGCAGAGCTGTGACTCCACACACGGACACAGATTTGGACATGGACACCTAGCTAAAAACCACAATATCTTCTGACACAACATGCCTTCGCAGAAACATGTCCATATTAAACCTCATCTACAAGTACACAGATCGACATACAGTCACACTGCATGTACACAGGCAACCAGACAAGACAAGAGTACATTCCTATGTTGACAAGAAATACACAAATGCAGGTCAACATGGAACCGCAAGGAACTGAAAGATGTACTGTATGTACACACAACCGGGATAGGACAAACACAGGCACATACGTACGATGAACGACAACAGTAGCTAAAGCAAACGGGAGCAAACCCGATTGGTGACAAACACTGACAGTCCCGATACTGAGTCTCACTCTGCAACCACTCTTCCCCTTGCACATACTGTCACTTCTTTCTTTATCTTCTCCGCTGACATCTCACAACCTCTATTCTTCACTTTTAACTATACTTGTAAGGACATGGATCAAGCCTGCATTTCCCTTTGGTGGTAAATCTTAATGACTGTTATTATCAATTTACCTTTTCGCTTATCGCTTGAAATGTCTGTCTGGTTTGGATGTGAACATTATGAGAAATTCTCCAGAAACAATCTGTAAATTGATGGCCTCTGGAAGACTGACTGACAACCAAACAGCATGCCTTTGTGCGATTCAAAGGACGGCCGTAAGTGCTACTGAAGCGCTACACTATCCAGAGCCGGTGCTGCATGAGACTGTATTTCGGTCAGAAGTGTGCGAATGTGTCTCACAGTGCTCTCTTCTCTGTCTTTCTCTCCCAGCGTATCGGGGTCCTGCCACCGAGATTGCTGGTTTGAAATGTGTGTTTTCTTGGCTCTATTTGGCTTTGCACATTACAGGGACTTAGCAGGACTCTCTGCAGCACCAGAGTCTCAATAGCCCAGAGCACTCTGAGGAAACTCAGAGCAGTTTCTGGAAAGATCTAGAACAATACTAGACAGTTCCTTTGACAGATATTTGCACTTTCCTATCCCCATTTTAGAACCTAAAAGGCGAGGGATGAGAATTTTCTCCCGAACTGTAGGAATGTGACTAGGTGTAGGGAAGTCCAATTAAAAACCGTGAAATCTGTCTTTAAGCAAATATTGAGATTTCAGTCATTAGCTACTGCATTATATTTCCTCAATAAGGATTTCGGAGATAGTGAAGCTGGTGTCTGCAGGTTTGTGAACAGTTTTAGGAGTAAAATGTGCAGGACGTTGACTGGCCATGGTCAGGGCAAATGGAGATCCTCCCTGCAGGAGTTGTGAAGCAGGGGCTGTGATATAAGGAGGGTGGCTGTGTGCTTGGCCTTGCCTTAGGCCTGGCTGTCTCTGGTGCTGCAGGGCTGCTCTCTGGGCCCGTGGATCGCCACGCTTTGGCTGCAGCTCTGGCCTTAAGGAAACACTCGGCTGCCCATCTCCTTTAGATGCCAACAGAAACAAGTGGTGCGTGGTGGTTATTGCAGAAAAATGCCCCACTCGTTTTGCCCCACTCAGAAACTGCCATATATATTTGGCATAAATTGACCAAAATAAGTATTTCACATATTTTTAAAGAATACTTCAAGTAGTAAAATGTAATTTTTCAAAAAATTAAACACAGAAACACTTGGAAATTCACCCCCCAAAGTCCTGTGGTAGATTGTGGTTTAAATAAAGAAAATTCAGCAGAAATTAACTTAAATTATCTTAAAATATCATATTCATAACCTGAAATAACTGAAAAGTCCGGAAGCTCCCTGCATTTCCCCTGTCAAGCAGTCTGCCGTGAAAGCCACACATTAGTATTTAACAGTGCCGGCTTTCGTAATTTCACATGCGTTCAGTTCCCACCCAGTGTACAATGTCACAGGCCAGTACGAGGTCCTGAGGTGACGCACAAAGGTTTGTGATTCTCCTTCCCCTGCTGGGCGCCTGAGTGAACCTCCCTTGGCTGCAGGCCTACGCTTGAGCTGACTCCCCTGCTTAGCTCATGCCCGGCTTCTCCCCCAGGCGGAAGCGCTTGCCTTGCGTCCAGTATGGGGCGCTGCTTGCAGTAACACTATGGTATGGGGAGGAGGGGGGCTCCTCTCGTAAAACAAATTTCAAAAAGACAGCATTTAAAAACAAGTGCAATAAAAAGCAGTTGCAGCATCTAAAAGCTCAAAAAAAAGTTACAACATTGCCTCAAAGGTTGAATGGTCTTATTGTGCAGGGAAAGGATAAAGAGATATTTGTCTCAGGGCCCTTGAGGCAGCCCATGTACAGCACGCGCACGGTGCATCCCTGGGGGCACCAATTAAAAGCTTCTTTGGAAATGAGGGGTTGCTTCTTCATGCGATCATGGTATAAAGTTGTAAATCTAACGCAGATTAGCAAGAAAGAAGAGTAAATGCAGTACTATGCGTGCCACCTCTAACACATGACGGGGAAGCATAGAGAACTCTCCTATGTGTCAATCAAGCATCTCACCCTGAGAATTTCCTCAGCTGTCTGTTGCCATAGCACCGCCACCCTTGCTAAAACCCATAGTGCTGCCAAAGACCACTGAAAGCTGTGTGTTTGCCTTACGAGCTGCTGGAAATTACGAGCTAAAAATGGCGAAATCCCACAGTGGTACAGGGACGGAATGTTCTAGGGTATCATCCTCCCCTTAGTGTGGTGGTTAAAAGCTATTACTGCAAATACTTGGCCACAGGGGATTGCATAATTACTTGTATCACTCTGAGGTGATGAAACCACTTCAACAAGAATAATGAAGCAATTGGCTCTTGTATACTGTGTATGTGAATGGTCTGGAATGTTTAATTGCTTTTGAGTAGGAAGTTTTCCGCTAAGACGGCAGATGGATTTGTCTTCTGTAATGGATTTTGTAATGTTCCACAACCAGCCGATAGAGCAGCCGTCGAATCTCACCTGCCTGTAGGTGCTATTTTATTCCTAGAGTAGTGACTGATGGGCAATCAGAAGAAAAGTAAGGTCACAGTCAGTGCATTTCTGACACATCTGCTCTTAAAAACAACATAGGATTCGCTGTTCAATGTCAACCTTTGATGTATGTGGCATTTGGACCCGTTTCATTCAATGATATAAACAGCATTCAAAGCACATATTCACGTGTGCCAAGGGCACACTCATGTGACCATATGCAAATAATCAATGTGTACGTATTGGCTGGAAGTAATGAACCAGGTGTATTGATTTGAATTTGAGTTAAGAGTGACTCTAAAGGACACCCAACAGTGCAGTGTGAGAAATACTTAGTCATTCAGTTCTACAGGGTACAGCCTTTTCTATTGTACACAATGGAGATAAGTAAAGGTGCAGTAGTTTGAACAGCGGGTGAAAACACAATCCTGATTTCAGGGCTCTGTCAGTGACTCATTATCTCAGATGGGACTGTTTACTATTGTTCAGAATTTAACAATGGCTGTACAAAGAGAGCTTTGACTTATTGTAACTGTCATAGGAGCCCTTCTGCTGCTTTCTAACTTGAGCTGCTGCCTGCCCCTTCTCTCACTGTCCTTGTGGTTGCGAATGGCGCTGTGGGACCCCGCTGGAGATTTCTGTTGCCCTTTCCCTCCCCTCTAACGTCAGTGTCGGCATTTCAATTTCCACCTCAGTTACTTGGATTCGTTTTTCGAGCCACCTGTCTGTTTTTCTTCTTCCTTTTCTATTTTTCCTCCTTTCCTCTTCCTTTTCTCTGCATCTTTCCGTCTCTCACCTCCCATCCTCCCCTTCGCTGCCCCATCTCCTGCCCCCCCCCCCCCCATTCCTCTGACAGACTTATCCAATTACAAGAACAATAACAATAATCTACAAGCTGTCAGTCAAAGGGGTGATCTCTCCACAGTGACCAATGCCATGACGGGTATGAGCCCCTCCCCCTCTCTCTCCGCCCTGTCCAGCCGGGCCGGATCCATTAACAATCTTCACGACCGCATCATGTTTAGCCCTGGCAGTGAGGAGGCCATTGAGAGATTAAAGGTGAGCTTTGGTGGCAGCGTTCCTAAGAGATTTCAGCAGTAACAGTCTAAACAAGCACAATCACACCACTCTCTGTCAGGGGTTCTCAGCCCTGATTTTGGTGGGCCGTAGTGTCTGCTGGTTTACGTTTTCACCTTTAAATCAGTAACCAATTCAGACCAAAGAAATCAGCTGAAGTGAGTCAACTATGTAATCAGCTGTTTTAAGTGACCAATCAAGTGCTGATAAACAACAAATATCAGTAGACCCCACAACCCTCCAGGACCATTGTTGAGAACCCCTACTCTAGGTCCATTAAGATAAATTGTAGAATAACAACAAATCTATTATTGGTTGTATTAACATCACTAATTGAAATGATGTAATATTAATAAGAATTCAGTTTAAAATAATTGATATTTAATATTTTATTAATAATAAAGTCTTATGGTATATCTTTGCACTTGTTCTTGGACTTGGACTTGTCTTGACAATTGACTGGGATTTGTCTGACTTAACTCAATTTTATAGGTCTAACACTGTTCTTCTAGCTTTGCTAGATGCACTTGTAATTCACTCTACATAAGAGTGTCTGCTGAAAGCCAATGTGTAAATGCTAACGTAATTAATGTTAATGCATTCATATGCACATTAAGATAATTAGCGAGTTCCTACAACTGATTTGAAGCAAGAACGATTCATTTACTGGTAACCTTCCCGTGACTCTGTCTGGGGTTTCATTGCTTGATTTATATTCCGTGTGATTTGTAATCTGTCAGGAAACAGAAAAAATCATCGCTGAGCTCAATGAAACCTGGGAGGAGAAACTCCGACGCACCGAGGCCATCAGGATGGAAAGGTGAGAGAGCACCGCAGACGTGTCGTTCTCTAAGCGCTACGTGCTATGCTATGAGTCACACGTACTGAGTCACATATCCTTTTGTGAAATGTAGAGCACTTTATGAGTTAGCTGTGTCATAGTATAAAGTCAGCTTGTGACGGTAACTGTAATTTTAATGGTGTTCATTTATACAGAGAGGCTCTGCTGGCTGAGATGGGTGTTGCCATGCGGGAAGACGGTGGCACATTGGGAGTTTTCTCACCAAAGAAGGTAGATGCTCTGGAAATGCACAGCTTGCTTTTGTCTGTCCCTTGATTTATACATAAATAATGGGAGGTATTCATAAACTGGGTGTAGCCGCTCCAGATCTCACAAAATATCCATGGCATAACATTTATCCGTACTGATTCATAAAGGTGTGGGTTGCATGATAGGTGACAGTGTTTTATCATTTATCGTTGCCTCGTTTCTCTTGGTAAAAGAGCGAGCACTCATGTAATGAAAGCCAGTGGAAAACTGCATGTAAATTAGAGGAATGCACATACAGTAGTAGACTGTTGATCTCATCACCTCCCTGACACAATGTACTCACCCATTTGGACTAGATTAGCATAACCAGAAGACAGGTAAATCAGGTAATGGCATTTTTACCTGAGCACATTCACAATTTAAATGGAAGGTTTTCACTTTAGCACTTCTTTCTAGGGTCTTCTTTGGGTGGCGGGCTAAAAAAAATATTCACTAAGTACTTGGCTCGTAAAATATCTCAGACAAAAATATAAAGTGAACGAGTTCCGTGATGGTGACAGTGTTTATCATTGTTGGAAAATTGCAAACTTTCATGAATAACCCCCAAGATTAAAAAATTTAATATTCTCTTGTTTGTTTCCTTTGTGTACGCTGTGTATTTGTGGATGTTCTGTACTTGGTGTCCCCATGTATTTTGAGTATTCAGCACATGTAGTGGTTAATATATTATTCATGTCGATTTATTCGAAGCCTGCACAGAGAAAGCCACAGCCTGTGTTTATTGACACAGTTGGGCTCTTTTCACCCAATGAGGTTTGTTTCAGTGGAGAGCATATCTGTGCTATCCATGTGTGCCACTTGAATTGACGTGAATTTCCAGCCTAATCCTGTCCTCTCTCTTGTTTTTCAACAACTCCCACACAAAGCTTTATCTGCAAAAACACCTAAACATAATTAGCTACTCAAAATTGCCAATTGCAAAAGAGGGACATTGATGGAATCTGAAAGGAAGCTCAGGGAGGTATTGTAGAACGTGACACTATAGACCAATGAATGCAAACACTGTTTGCATTGTGAGCCAACAGCTGGCTTGTGTGTGAGAAATGTCCCGTCCAAACATGGAAAAGCAAACGCATACAAGATGTGTAACAATGCTTGAGAGGGAGTTAAATCTCCCTGTGTTAGCCAGCAGATTAATTAGCATTTCATGTATATAAATCACATGTAAACAATACCAGAGTCAGTTTAGTCCCTTCTGTTATTCTTTCCTCTCATTTTCTTAGCACTGCGCTGTATGTGTTGTGATAAAATGGGGCGAAGGCTGTGTAAGTGGACGATACATCTGTAAATGGATTCAATGTTTCTCAACCCTTGTCCTGGGGGCGTCTTAGCTTTGTGCTTTTCATCCCAGGTGGTCTTCTGCTCACTTAGGTTTGATTGACCTCTTTATCAAATATTTATGTGTGCTCAATATACTTAGTTTATATATTTAGAGATTTAGTTTATTTACTTATAGTTTATATGAGCTACCTACAGTACCTTATGACCAATAGGAGCTCCCTAATCACTATTTGGCCACAGTTCCTTCAGATATTCCTTCCTTTCCTTTATAGAAATTGAATAGACCTACAACTATAAACCATGAAGGTTTATTAGAGATGTATACAGTATATTATCTTATTAGCCTCCTTGTATAAATGTTGGCTGTATATAAAACTACCATTATCCAAATTGGCCTACTGAGAGCAGTAGCCACCAATGTTATGGCTGGTGCACCTGGACAAACACATTCCCCATGTTGACCCTCAAAATGAAACAGCATTTTTTCCTGAAATAAACGATTATCTTTCTGTTAGAGCCATCACATTTCTTAGTGTACAATTCTATGTGCAGAATCAACCAACTGTTAAGTGATATCAAACCTAGATCGGTAATCAAGCAGCTCAATCAAACCTAATTAATTAGAAACCGTAGCAGCAAAAACCTGCAGACACAGTGTGCCCACATGACCTTGACCCTGTTCTAAGAAACATCTGAGCATGTGTGTCTTTTTGTATACATGAGTACATAATTTACAGTAATAATTTCACATCTAAAGGAAGTTTGGAATTACAAAAATTCCAAGCTTCATTAGATGTGCATTGTGTTCCTGTTATGTATCTAAGGAAGCTTCGAATTTCATAAATTGTTTTTCTTTTTCAGACCCCGCATTTGGTGAACCTCAATGAAGACCCTCTTATGTCAGAGTGCCTGCTTTACTACATTAAAGATGGAATTACCAGGTAGGAGTCCCTAATAATATAGTCACAAAGATTTAAGCTACCAAATACTATTATTTGTCAGGGCTTAGCAGGGCTGCAAATTTTAGCTGGGAAAATCAGGAGACAAGACTTTTACAGAGGTATAGGAGAATTTAGTAAATTTTGTATAGGATAATTTTGTTAAAAACCAAGAATGGTACAGTTTATAACCATCAAAATTTGGGAAATTAATGTATTGAATTAATTTTTCTCTAGTTTTGGCAGTTTTACTTGAAAAAGTTAATATTATCATGAAAACATAAAACACTGTACATACTGGCCCATAATCATATTATCTCATGTGTCCTATATTGCCGTGTACAGAACTGATTAATGATCATATTTATAGCTAGACTTGTGTAATTATTCATAAATCAACTGTGAATCTGTGTGTACTGAGTATTGAAAAACATTTTCATGTATATTTGTGTAAACATGAAATGGTCTTCTTTCAGGAAATGAACCACACATTTTGAGTTGGAATTTCTTTTTCCTAGTTTCGTTGAGTTCTACACAAGTTTGTAATACCAGTTCAAATATCCTGTTGTTTTTATTGTTTGGGTAAATTGCAGTACCTTGTGCATTCAGCAATACCTTCTCACTTTGCTTATAGTACTGACTGTTTTCTGCAATAGATATGAAAAAACTGTGCATGGAAAAAGGACACCTGCCAAATGACATTGATTAGCATCCTGTTTATAAACTCGTCTCTGTCGGGTGCCACTGTTGTGCGGTGATTAGGAAAACTGAAAGAAACCCCAATAACAAGCCAAGTTCCACACTCAGTAATTTAGTTTTTTTTTTTTATGACAAATTATTTAGCACATTAGTTTTTGAAGTTTTTTTCCTGGCTATATTTTTCTCCTGCTCATACTCATGTCTGTATTCAGGAAACCCTCCTGATTTCAGGACAGAATCACTGCCTTACATAAGTTTAACAACATCTTCTCACCAGTTTCTATGGTGTTATCAATACAGAGATGTGGGTGCTTTTCTCCCACTCATGTGTAACTGGTTGCTGAGACGCAAATGTGTTTTTTTTTTTATCAGGGTTGGCCGCGTGGACGCCAGCAGCCGCCAGGATATCGTTCTGAGCGGCCATTTCATCAAAGACGAACACTGCACGTTCACCAGCACCACCGGCCCACACGGAGAAGGTGAGCCACCCTACGGACCAGAAGCTGGCAATTTTTTTTTGCCATTCCCTTCAATGGAAGGGTTGTGGGGGAACCGTTATTGATGACTGATTACTGACGATAAATGACAAGCGTGCATCCCCTCACGGTGCTTTCTGTGCGCACGCAGCAGCAGTCATCCTCGAACCCTGTGAGGGAGCAGAGACCTACGTCAATGGGAAGAGAGTGACGGAGCCCACCATCCTCCGTTCAGGTGGGTCTGCCCTCTCGGCTACCTCGCCATGTGGTGCCGCCGATGGAAACAAACCACAGCTACGGCGGCTCCTTCTCTTTCTACGCACTGAGACCGGGTGTCAGTGGATGGACGTTATATGTGACGTCGCTGTATGTGTGCGCTCCTCCAGGAAATCGCATCATTATGGGGAAGAGCCACGTGTTCCGCTTCAACCACCCGGAGCAGGCGCGGCAGGAACGGGAGCGCACGCCCTGCGCCGAGACCCCGGTCGAACCCGTGGACTGGGCCTTCGCCCAGAGGGAGCTGCTGGAGAAACAGGGCATTGACATGAAGCAGGAGATGGAGCAGAGGTAAGACAGAGGAGTGAACATCTCATTGACCGGGTGGTAAGGGAGGGGAAGAGGGACATATTTATCAGGAAAGACCAAGTGTGGAGATGTGAGGCATACCAAAAGAGAGAGCGGTAGTGTTGTTTTGTTGGTTGATTTAATCCTCCTTTAAACTAGCTGGGCGATATTTCCTACATCTATTAGTGATCCCTCAGTGAACTACCTATGACTCTGTCTGCAGGCTTCAGGAACTAGAGGACCAGTACCGCAGAGAGAGGGAAGAAGCCAACAATCTCTTAGAGCAACAGAGACTGGTGAGGTTCTCTGACTCTGGCATAGACTCATTGTACTTTTTCCGTTAGATTTTCATGAATTGACATTCTTCCTGAAGGTCTTATTGATGACTGGCCTTTTTCTTTCCTCAGGACTATGAGAGCAAGTTGGAGGCCCTTCAGAAGCAGGTGGATCGTTATTACCCAGAAATTGCTGAGGAAGAAGAAGAACCTGAAGAGGAAGGTGAGGGTCATCATGTATTGTATATTATGAGCAGTGATAGTTCCAGTGTTCATTAAGATGTAATATTCACGCATAGTACTGTAGGGAGAGTTGAAACCTCCACTGTGGAATATTTCACAGTATATAATGAGAAATCCTCAGCTGATCTCTGGAGCTGCAGGCACCCTTTGACCTTTGAACTGTATTAGAGAATCAATCTTTTGTAGTCAGCTTGTCTCCCTGCAGGTCTTGTATGAAAAATAAATGATCTCACCATGAATCCTTTGACTAACAATGCTCTCTTCTCATAGTGCAATGGACAGACCGGGAGATGGAGTTGGCGCTGTGGGCTTTCCGCAAGTGGAAGTGCTACCAGTTCACCTCCTTGAGAGACCTGCTGTGGGGCAACGCCATCTTCCTGAAGGAGGCCAATGCCATCAGCGTGGAGCTGAAGAAGAAGGTGAGTTTAGGAACATGTGAGGGATCCCAGTGCAGAGGCCACAGATCCCACAATGGTCTCAAATGTACGTCTGGAGTACTTCTTCCAACCCGTTGAAATCTTGCGTTTGTCACACAGGTTCAGTTCCAGTTTGTGCTGCTGACGGACACGTTGTACTCTCCACTCCCTCCCGACCTAATGCCTCCTGACGCAGCCAAAGATAGAGAGAAACACCCCTTCCCTCGCACTATCGTGGCTGTGGAGGTCCAGGACCAGAAGAACGTGGCCACTCACTACTGGACCCTGGAGAAACTCAGGTACATTTCCGGAATATTTAGTACCTGCAGCCACTTTAACTGTCTACGCATGAGACTCATTTATGTCAGTGGGGGCTTCATCTCACAGACAACAGTTCATCATTGTAGAACAGCAGCTGAAGGAACGTCGGCTTTGTCAAGATGAAGAGGTTCACTCGAAGATAGAATCTCATTTAATGAGGTCATGTCTTCATAAGATTTTCTTGCAGTCCAAGAATCTGATGTTTACACTTAAAGGTTAAGATCTAGACCATCCAGCATCCTTGTTGTATACAACATTGTGCATGCCTGTCAGATGAGAATGATCTTTGCTTATGCTGTCCCTTGCAGGCAGAGGCTAGATCTGATGCGGGAGATGTATGACCGTGCAGCAGAGGTGCCCAACAGCGCCATTGAGGACTGCGACAACGTGCTGACAGGAGGGGACCCGTTCTATGACCGATTCCCCTGGTTCCGCCTGGTGGGCAGGTGAGTAGTTGCACCTGTAACGTGACACCTAACAGAGCCGCGGGGTTCGGCAGTCCTTGGCAAGTATCTTTTAGATAAAAACAGAAAGACTGCGCTCAACTTGCGTCTCTGCCAAGGTCTGACCTGTTCACACAGCCCCTGAATGCTTTTACCTTAAAGCTGCATTCCTCCTGCCTGGGAAATGCAAAAGCTCTAATATGATGGCAAAATGTACAGTTATGTTATAACTTGACTGATTTTTAAAATGCATGAATGTGGCTGCGGATGCATTTTGCAAACCCAAATGAGGTCTGAACATTTAGTTCACATATTTGAAACCACCCCAGAAAACTCATTCTTGAAGTGTTTTGAAGGTCACTCTCCAAAGGTCACCTCAAGGAGAGGAAAAGTCATAACACAAGTCACAACACAAGGCATTTGCAGTGAAATGTTAGATAAATCATTATGATTCCATTTTAATTTGATGTCTTCCCACAGAATTAACCTTATTACCATAACAAAACCCGACTCATTAAATACATATCAACATTATTTTGTGTCAATATTCAGTCAATATTTACAGTTGTGCCCACTGAGACAATCACAGAGAAATTCACAATAACACAGAATTAATGTCTAGGGTAGCAGATTTATGGTTAGCCTTTCACAAGAGACAGGCTTATAAACCCCCTTGCAGACAGGGTTTTGCAGTGGAACAGTAGGCTTAATCTGCGTTTATCTTGTTCTAACCCAGTTCCCATGTCTCTGACTGCACCAGCACCCCCATTTTGAACACATGCACAAGCGCATATCCAATACCCGCTCCCTCTCCCTCTCCGACTCTGACTCTGACATTACAGAGCTCGCTCATGAGTGTCATGATGGGAAGTTGGAGGATGAGGAGGAGGAGTTTGAGGACTATGAAATCTTTTAGGACGGCCTGTGCTTGGAGCGAGGGAATGAGCAAACTCTCTGTCCAGGCTCCAGCAAAGGCAGGGATCCATTTTACGACTGCTGGCCTCTGTTCAGTTTAGCGGGAAGCTTGGTGAGGTTTCAGGTGCATGCTGGGTGAGAAAACTAGCTCTTTTATACTGAGACTGAGGGCTGTTCTATGGCCGCTTCTCACACCCAACACATGGGAACATTACCATTCTGCCTCAGGCCTGGTCCTATTCAAAAGCTTCCAGGGGAAAAAGAGGGCAAAAAAAGCCATTGAAACCAGTGTAGCAGCAGCGCTGGCAAGCTTTGACACCTCTGTGGGAGTAAATTAGGCTGCCGGAGCCAGCTGGATGTTGGCGGCTCTATATTCAGTACTGGCGAGCCTAGGTTTTCATAACTGCGTGCTTTTATAGGTTTTGAAGAGGAGGTCTTATGCTGTGACCAGAGTTGATTTTCCATGAACGAGGAGTGGTGGGATCATTCTGACAGGTTTTAAGTAACACTGGGATTGGCAGTACAGTTGAAGTGGTGCAGGTCTACTGCTTTCCATCTGAGACACGCTAAAACCCTCACATCAGCTCTGTGCCACACCCTGACCCTGTACTCATGGTGTTAGCTGCCTGGCATGCTAACTATCATGGCTAGTGTTTCCTGTCATTGCTTTAGGATTCTGAGTAGGTTGTATAATGATTTTGAAACACTGAAATGAAAGCAACAGAAATTTGATTGGTAGGTAATCCAAAACGTATTAATATTGCTTAAATGGTAGAAAATGCTGAAAAGAGCTGTCACAAAGCTACCATTCTGAAATAATTTAAATAAACACCACATCCTAAATAATATTTGAGACTTATTTGGCTTCTTTGAGCGTTTTAGTATTGTTGTATACTCTTAGCGTCTCACCAGTGTTGACTCCATCATAGAAAAAGGTGCTGTTTTGATGATGCCTTAATCTTTCAATTAATTTCAGACAGGTTTCAGGTCACTTAAGCTTCAATTAGTCAATTAATGAGCTGAGAGAATTGAATTAAACTGAAATGCAATAAATGCAAAACTCCACATAGAATAATTAAAAATAATATCTTTCTATTCATCAATTGAATTCCAATTAATTTTCTGAACTGACTGAATTGAAGTAGAATAACCCAGTCCTGCTTTCAAATGCGACACAGGGCACAGGATTGATCCTGTTTTGTGTTAATTTCATTTTTAAAATACATATTATTCCACAGCTGCTTGAATCTATTCAAGATGCCTACAATAAAATTTTTAATAAGCTCATTTGAAGAATTTTGTTTGGTTTTAACAAAGTTAAAAATCAGTTTTGAGCATTCACATAGGTTTCAGGTTTAAATAATTGCTTTGCATTATAGCAAATATTTATTTCCTTTGAATGGCATGTATTGTATATTCATGAGTGCCATTGATTAATCTGTTAAAACAGACTCTCGCTTCTAGAAAATTAATGGGCAAAGAACTTGTTTCTGCTGGAACTTTCTCTATCAGGCATGCCAGAGCACGATTTTATGTCATCATTTTTTTTTATTCTACATGGACATCTCTGATTGATAGGCTTCAGACTGTTCCACATACCTGCACATACACACAGAATTTATATTTATTTATTTATTTGGATTTCGCTTGTATATATTTGTGATTTTATCTGCTTATATGGCAAATTTTTCAGATACAGTGCATAGCCTGGATACACTTGACGTACTGTATAATTTACATGTTGAGCATATCTATCCAGCAGATTAATTAATGATAGATTAGTTTTCATATAGATTTCAATCAGCAGTACAGCTACTGTGTTCCTTTTTTGATAAGTAACCTTGATACAGGCAAACATTGCTGTAAACATTAATATGCAGAATGAGGACTGCCTGCAGATAAATTGTATTGTTTTCATACTGCCCATTACAGAATAATGTGGTGTTTCTGGTCTTTTGGAGCAACTTTGCTCATATAAGTAACATGGCAATTTACATTTAAATGAATACATGGTGCTGCCAATCAGAGGTGAAATTGGAGTGGCAGAACAGACGTGCTATGTCAGACGCCCAGCTCTCATGTTTAGAAATGACATACTTTACATCAAAATGAGATTGTATTATTTTCTTGTTCATAAATTTGGAAAAGGTAAGTCTTTGTCTTTATCTTGTGGTTTAATGAACACCTTAAATGCAAGAGAATAGTGACTGCACAGTGGTCGTCAGAGCAGCTTTATGCTAATTAATGGATCTTTGTGGCACAAGATCAAACATCCTGGCTCTAATGTGGCATAAGCTTTTTATGTACCCATGGTTTTTTTTTTTTGCCTCACCAAGCTGTGCCAATAGCAGAATGCAACCCCACAAAAAAGTTCCCAAATGAACAATGAGGGTTGATTTTGGCCGTCGCTGGAACGGACTTAACCTCTCTTTGGTTGCTTGGCAGCTCAGCTTTGTGTCATCCAGCGCAGTGTGGCTGTGTGTCAGCAGATCTGATCTGATCTCCACACCCCTCTCTCCCCACAACCCTTTCCCTTGCAGGGCCTTCGTGTATCTGAGTAACCTGCTGTATCCTGTGCCCCTGGTGCACCGGGTGGCCATCGTCAGTGAAAAGGGAGAGGTCAAGGGCTTCCTGAGGGTTGCTGTACAGGCCATTTCAGGTAAGAACCTCTGCTCCGAAACGCACTCGGGGATATAGCCAGGGCCGCTGGGTGAAATTCCCGTGCTCGGGACAAAATCTTCTCCGTGTGATTCATTCAATAATATTTAAAACAAGTTCACAGACCATCGGGCCCCCCAACGTACCTGGTTGTGCACCCTTGACGGCGGCCCTGGATATAGTTAATCTGTTATGCAAACCTATTTGTGCCTAGAAGGTTCCACGATTTAAGCCACTGTGGGACGAAATGAAAATGTACACAATTTGTTGGAACAAAACCTATGTACTCTATGTCACCCGAGGAAAGCGTGACGATTCCGTAATAGAATTGTTAAATGCCACTAAAGAATATGTTGTGTGTGACTTCTTGGTGAAGTGATGTGAAGGTTCCTTGTGTTATCCTCCAGCTGATGAGGAGGCCCCCGACTATGGGTCTGGTGTACGGCAATCAGGGACGGCCAAAATTTCTTTTGAGGACCAGCAGTTTGAGAAGGTGAGGTGTTGAGCAAATAAAGGGACGAGGCAGTCGATCATTGGACGCCGTGTTTGACGCTTCACTTTGATGCATTTGAAGACGTTTAAATGTTAACGGGCTCATTTCGTGCATTTCCTTCAACTGGCTAGTTCCAGAACGAATCCTACACGGGTGGCATGTCACGTTCTGGGACGTCCCAGGAGGAGCTGCGCATCGTGGAAGGGGAGGGGCAAAATTCAGACATGAGCCTCTCTGCAGATGAGGTCAACAACAACACCTGTGCGGGTAATGGACTACGAGCACAGGAGAGCCGGGTGGAATGCATGAACATTACAGCCTGTAAGCCAGCGGTGGGCCCAGAGGGCCGTATCTGTTTCTGGATTTCATGTTAACTTCTAATCTTAAATATTTAATTTGTTCGATCATTTATGTGATTTGACACTTTTAGCTAAATTTCATGAGAAATGCATAAACGACAGCTGAAGACTGTGTACGTACACTCTTTACTGTGATCTAATCTACAAGTGAACTAGCATTGGTGTGATACAGCTAATTAGCTAATTGAGCCAGGGCTGTTGATGGAAAGAGAAACCTGCCCACACAGTGGCAGAAATTCCCCACCGCTACTCTACACTGACCATACTCCCTGTGCGCCCTCGCAGCCAGCCCAGATGAACTGGACAGCCCCCTGAAGGCTAACCTGGAGGGGCCCCTGGACGGGTCTCTGGAGCACCTGAGGATCGGTAGCAACTTCACCTTCAGGGTGACGGTTTTGCAGGCCTCTAGCATCTCCGCAGAGTACGCAGATATCTTCTGCCAGTTCAAGTGAGTTGATGCCTTAACACACTCTTCTTAACAGCATTTTTTTTTTTTTAACTCATTGAAATTCCAATGAGGGCAAGAGTTCAAGGGTTTCAAGGTTTTCGAGGATTCAAGGCCTTGAGGCTGAAAGCTTTGCCATATAACAGGCCTGCATTTCGATTAGAGACTGAGAAATGGGAGCTGTGATGGTTGTCTAGGTACAGCATCTCCCTTTCAAGGAGGTCTGGTCAGGGGTTGTGCAGTAGTACAAGAAAACAAAGAAATGAGCACCATAACATCCAATGAAATAAAAACAAGCAGCTGCAGTTGAAATAAATTCATTACATTTTATGTATAAAAAATGTTCAAAGCCTCAATAAACATGCAACAATTTCAAATGCCTTTTAGGTGAGCTGGCAGAACATGCCTCAAAAGTAAAAGGGGTTTTTCTGATTCATTATGAAATGTTTTAACTTTATATGAAATTCATCTATTGTATTTGTATGATAAATCTCTTTTTGTAATTTTGCCCAATAAAATTTAGATGACAGAAAAGATGTAGATGGTATCCCTTAGACATAAACATAAAATAGCCATAAAATTAGACATAATTCAAATGCGTTAAAGGCATGCTTACATGCATCTTGATAGTGCTGTCCGTTCAGTTTTGATTTATGGTACTAAGTTCTCTCTCTGACTGTCTGCAGCTTCATCCACCGGCACGACGAGGCGTTTTCGACGGAGCCGCTGAAGAACACGGGCCGCGGGCCGCCGTTGGGCTTCTACCATGTGCAGAACGTGAGCTCACAGAGCCGGAACCGACACATTGTTTAGACATTAAGGCGACAACAGAA
The DNA here is from genome assembly GCA_029718625.1 of Synaphobranchus kaupii. Classification (NCBI taxonomy): domain Eukaryota; kingdom Metazoa; phylum Chordata; class Actinopteri; order Anguilliformes; family Synaphobranchidae; genus Synaphobranchus; species Synaphobranchus kaupii. The sequence continues at coordinate 48,730,053 of CM056377.1, read as the reverse complement.
CTTTCAGTGCCAATGAAGTTTCGCTTTTTTCGTGGTGTTGCAGATCGCAGTGGAGGTGACAAAATCCTTTGTGGAGTACATTAAGACCCAGCCTATTGTCTTTGAGGTGTTCGGCCACTACCAAAAACAGCCCTTCCCGCCTCTCTGCAAAGATCTCATCAGGTAATGTCCTTACGATAGGCCTGATCTTGTTACTGTTCAAATATGAATGTTGTATTGAAGTTCTATGTTCATTTAAGATGGTTTTGGTGAACACCCGTATTAAGGCTGAATTGAACTATTTTCATCTTTTCGCTTTTCATAGTCCACTGCGTCCCTGCAGAAGACAGTTTCCACGCGTCATGCCCCTTTCCAAACCAGGTAAGGAGTGAAACGGGAATGTTCGGTGTTCGTTGAGTTAACAGACTATTTAGAACTATTTAGAACCAAATTAAAAGGCTGAAAGCATTGTCCAATGTCACGAACGACCCAGCAAATAAGTAAGGGTGATGAATTTGTTGTTTTTAATTATTTAACATATCCTTTGATGGGAATGCTTTTACCGGTTATTAGAGGAAAAGTACATACTGATTGCTCGCTGAATCCACGTGTGATTATGGGTGCCCGTTAGCATGATGGAGGCTTGCGAGCTTCATATTGCATTTGCACTGGAGTCCCCCTTGTCATCTCAGCTTATGCTGTTTGATGTGAACCAGCTGATGAGTCCGATGCCAATGGCGATGAAGACCGGGAGAAGGCCATGGAGCTGATCCGCTACCTGGTGCCGGAGGTGTTCAATGGGGCACTGGTGGACTCGCTGTCGGGCCACGCCCTGTCAGCCGCGGGCCTGGCCGCCTCATTCCTCTGTGAAATGGAGGCGCGGGCCGCGCTCCCACCCGCACCATTGTCTATCTGTTCTGTTATCAGAGCTCAGAAGCCGGGTTGGTAACCCTTGTGTGTGAAGCCAGAGTAAATCCTTTAAACCAGGCACTCGATAGTCTCAGACTTACCAGTTTGCACACAACATACCGTAGTCTGGCATTTCTAGACCCTACGTCATCATTTGAAGTGTTAATTAAGCCATGAGTTAAAGATCTTTCCAAATTTATGGACAGGAAATCAATTTCTAAATTTAGTAGTTTCAAAACAAAAGAACTGGCGGTGTTACAGCATGTCTGTTCTGTAATGGATATTCAAAAATTAAATATCCATGTTGCCTATGTACGCAAAATGGTCTCCAAAAGATCCATATAAAATTCTCCTGTGGTGGGCAGGAAAAGAGCTTTGTTGCTTTTAGGATAACAAACTCATTTAAAATCTCAACTGAATAAAATAGACTTAATATCGTAGGATTTGTTTTCTTTGGTTCTTTATTTACAATATAACTATATAACTATAAGAAAGGAATTTGATTGCACAGGGTCTTAATATCAGCACTGTTGTCAATGAGGGTGGTCATAGCTTGCTTAAATGGCATGCAAATGGCCTGAGGATTGTAGTTTAGAGACTTGATATCTCAGAGAAACAGCTCTTAAAGGAAACATTTCCTGGATTGTCAGTGACCTTGAAATAAAATATCGTGCTGAACTGTAGAGGAATTTTCAGCATGAGTAGAAATAGCTTTTGGCTATCAGAAATAGTTTTTGGCTGACCTGATTTTTGGGATTGCTCTACTGGCTTGGACAGTTCCCTGTGTGTCTCAAGCTTTTATTTTCTTGCAGTTTTCTCCTCTGAACACTTTAGCTCTCATGGGTGTGCAGCCGCCTCGCAGATTGCTGTAATTAATAAAGCGTGATGAATGATAGAGATTGCTTTAAGAGTGTGAGTGTGTTTAAAAAGAGGCTCCACTGAGCTGTAATGTGGTTGTGGGCGAGGTTGCGCGCGGGGTGAAAGAGGTGGGTTTGTGCCAGTTCTGCATGCGTGTGATCCAATCAAAATCCGACTCATGCCAACACGGTGCATGTCTCGTAATTTCCTCTTGTGTAATCTTGCGTCAACTGCAGACCCCTTTCTCAGGATCCCTGCTACATTTCGTCTATGATTATTTCGACATTTTGGGCACATGACCAAGAGAAGATGGAACGATTCAGGCAATGTGCAGCAGTCTTGGGCTAACTGAGGGGGGGGGGTGGAAAGTTGCCTCGCACCGGTACTGTGTGGACGTAGCCATCCTGACGAAAGAAGTGTCTTCTGCGCGGCCTTCTGGGATGTGTGCTCTTCCTTCTCTCTCTAATTCTGTCTCTCTCTCTCTCTCGCAGTCTGCATGGGCCACGCCCTGTGGCCGCGAACGCTGTAGTTCTCCCTTCAGGCTTTTCACGGTGTGCTCATCTGTTGACCGTGTCCCTTTCTCCCGCAGTGCCCGCCACCAAGCTGACGGCACTAACCCGCCCCACCGCCGGGCCTTGCCACTGCAAGTACGACCTCATGGTCTTCTTTGAAATCTGTGAGCTGGAGGCCAACGGAGAGTAAGTGTCTTATGCCACTGACCGCAGTCGACGTATTAAGGAGCAGCGCTAGTTTCACTTTAAAAGCCATCAGTGGTCATATTCAGGATTTATTACCAACATGTATGACAATACTGTTGCATTAAATTCAAATTCAGGTCTATTTTAATAATACAGCCATTCAGTATTTATGTACATTGTCATAATTTCAATTGATTATGACAATGCCGTGAGTGGAGTTGTATAAATCAACCAAGTAATGGCAAATGCCAAAACCCTTTCCGTAGTTATTTTTCTCTGGTGATGACATCATACTGTACGTGCGCTTCCTCTCCACAGCTACATCCCTGCTGTGGTGGATCACAGAGGGGGCATGCCCTGCCACGGGACCTTCCTGCTGCACCAGGTACTGCACACGCACCCCTTCACTGCTAGGGGGCGGCGGGAACACTGACGGGTCTCAACGCAGGCAATAGGCATCGCGTACTGGAGTTTCCCTTTGGCGTCTTGTCGAATTGCCGTATGTCGGTTCCGTTGTTGGCGTTAGCAGTTGTGACACCCTCTCGCGACCCTCCCCCCGCAGGGCATTCAGAGGAGGATCACGGTGACCATCGTCCACGAGACCGGCGGCGACATCGAATGGAAGGAGGTCAGGGAGCTGGTTGTGGGTAAGTTGGGCACATTTTCGCATGCCGGAGGCCGGATTAGAGCGCACCCCCGTTTGAACGCGTGCGATGACGGCATTCCGGAAGCGTGCAATGCAGCGATCTCCGCTTTCCGCAGGGCGCATCCGCAACACTCCAGAGGCTGACGAGACCATCATCGACCCCAACATCCTCTCCCTCAACCTCCTCTCTGCAGGGTACATTCGCCCCAGGCAGGATGATAGGTACGTATCCAAGCCCCACACACTGGCTGTCTGGAGAACATATCAAGATACCTGCCACCTAGTGGCTGCTAACATGCTAACAAAGAAACCAGTTCCAGTCGTCCAATACTCTTGTTATGGTCATTAAAGTTTAGGTACACGCAGCAGCCTCTATGTGAACTACCAATACTGTAGTGTGTGTTTCATATTGCTAGAATACATTTGTTTTTATTTGTTTTGAGTAGATCCAGTCAGTATATTTGAGCTAAAACACAGTGCACATCTTTGTTTAGGAAATGTCAAAATGTTTATCGTCTTTGAATTCAAGAAGTTGCAAGAATTTCATGACAGTGTGCATCTCATAAAGAGAAAGATGGGCATTCCTGCCATGAATGTGCGATTTGTTCTAGCTTTAGATTATTTCACATTCAGCCGAACAAATCACAACGTTTCACTTCCATTGAGGGAGACTGTTTTAACAATACACTGCTTGCAGTTATTCACCTGCTGCCCTTACCTCATCTGCCCATTCTCCAAATTTAAATTAATCTTAATCTTAATTTTATCCACCCCTTTTTGGTATATTTAATACATTGGGTGAATAAGCTCCTTGAATGCTACTGGCTACAGTGTATGTTGTTAAAATGACTAGCCTCCTCATTTTGCACTGCACTTCCACCTTAGACAGAACTATCGCACACTGTACAGCAGAGCGTCTTACACTGAAATACGTGTGGACAATTAGTCTTTTCCTCCAAGCAATGCATTTTTACTATTTTCTCACAATGCGAAGTTTCATGTAAAAGAAACCTGATACATGCTCTCAATCACATTTTTACTCACTAGTGGCCAGTGAAGAAAATAGTATCGAAGGACTGAAAATTCGCCCCAGACCTTTACCGCACCATACGACAGTACATTTAGTATGACACAGTTTTAGCCGAGTCAACAGAGCAGCTTTGAAAGTGTGACAAAGCTCCTGCTGGTCTCCAGTCTTCACAACAGAGCCACAGAAGCCTTTATGAAGGACAAAAGGATTGCCAGTTAAGGAGCTGGACTTGCATATAGCTTACCAGTTTTCAGGTTCAAATCCCTAGTGAGGTACTGCCATTACACCCTTGATTACCATAGAAATTGATAGTATGTAAAAAAATTTAAAAAAAGTAATCAGTGTAAGTCACTCTCGATAAGGGCATCTGCAAGGCAAATACACTGCCTGGCCAAAAAAAAAAGTCGCAGTTGCACCAGTCATGCATAGTGCCCACTGTACAAGCCTCTGGAGGCAGTGTTATGATCTGGGGTTGCTTCAATTGGTCAAGTCTAGGCTCAGCAACGTTATGCAGCAATAAAATGAAGTCAGCTGAGTACCTGAATGTACTGAATGACCAGGTTATCCCATCAATGGGCATATTCCAGGACGACAATGCCAAGATTCATCGGGCTCAAATTGTGAAAGAGTGGTTCAGGGAGCATGAGGAATCATTTTCACACATGAATTGGCCACCAAGGTCCTGACCTTAACCCCATTGAAAGTCTTTGGGATGTGCTGGAGAAGACTTCACGGAGTGGTTTGACTCTCCCGTCGTCAATACAAGATCTCGGCCAAAAATGAATGCAAGTCTGGACGGAAATAAATGTTGTGACGTTGCATAAGGTTGTCGAAACAATGCCATGACGAATGCGCGCCATAATCAAATCTAAAGGCGGTCCAACAAAATATTTATTACAGTGTGCGACTTTTTTTTTGGCCGGGCAGTGTACATGATGTAATTTAAATAATATAATGTAAAATATATTTTATTGTGCAATGATTAGTATGAAATCTTCAGATGAAAAGTCCCCACAGTGGCAGTCATCGATATCGGTTAATTGTGATCACAAGAGTGGGAGTGACACGCACATGCATTGTCCCATTATGGCAGGTGCTTGACGGAACACCAAACAGAGCTATGATAAGTCAAACAACAGTCCGCAAGGCTCCCATTCAATAATGATTTAATGCACGTTTCGGGCACACAGGCCTTTCACCATTCAGGCCCTTCATTGACTGGGAGCCTTGCAGCGTGCGGACTGTTGTTTGGCTTAATTGTGATCGCGCTCATTAAAAAAATTTAACTCAAACTGCAATGAAAAAGTAAAGATGTTTGTAGGCAGAGTCAGCTGCTTTGGCGTCGGGTCATCACGCAGAGACGAATGCATGGCACGTTGGGCGGTGCGCTTGCTCGCCCGGACGCGGGACGAGCGAAAGACCCGCGGCCGGAACGCATCCAGTCTCACGCATTTAGTTTTTATTTAGAACCCCCCTCCCCCCCCCCCCCACTTCCCGTCGCTTCTCCTACTCCGAAGCATGCGATGCTTTCGCAAAACAAAGCATGGTTTTATCGATAGACCAAGGAGGTCACGTGCCCATGGGAAGATCATGCCCAAAAAAGCACCCCATTATCCACATCCACAGAGGCATTTCAGTATCAAAACCCAGCATCAGCCACGCGGCTTCCATTATCCTATAAGTGTCCGGTTTAACACTGAGGAAGGACAACAGTGTGCGAATGCTTACAATCACTTTTTCTCCTTCAGCAGTTGAGAATACTGTCGAGTGAATGATTAAAGCTGTTTAGACGGTCGTTTTATGTCACCTCACGCTGGCTGTGTGGGCCTGTGCTTGGTGCTCGTCTGTGCTGTGTGTCCCTGCGCTGTTGCTTCTCACTCACAGTCACCACCACCCTCCATCCTCACCCCTCTCTCGTCCCGCGCTCCCTTTCGGCGATGCTGACCGTACAGAACCTGCAGTCACAGAGGGGTATATATATATATATATATATATATATATATATATATATATATATATATATATATATACACCACCTGCCTGCTGTGAACTTTCCAATTCACTGAGAACAGTTTAGGCAACTGTGCACTTTATAAGGTTTGGATAGTTGCTTTTATTTACGTTCACCATTTTTACTAGTGCGCTCACCAGTTTGAGAACAAGCAAGTATTTAAAAAAATAACAAAAAATAAACCTATACTCTCAATTTTGGTTTTCATGTCCCCATTTCCTTCACATCTTCGCATAGACCTTTTGAAAATGTTTGCCTTTTTCATCCGGTCCCTAAATACAGAGGATAGATCTTTCCATCCCACTGCCAATGCGCTCACAGTGCACTGGCACAAGCTTTCTAACACCACACCCTAGCCCCATAAGCCTCTCGACTCAAGTCCATCTTCTCACCCCCACTTATTTGTGTTTTATAAGACCAGACCAAGCTGACAGGTGTCCATTTTGAGAAAAAATTTAAAAAAAGGTTAGACCTTTTTAAAAATATGGACCATTCCCAGCCCACATTTACCTCCCGTGACCTCCTCTCTGACGGTTTAACCACACTGCTTTGCTGGTAATGTCTTCTCCCCCTCCCTGGAACTAATACCACACTTTAGATCCGGATTTGCTCTCCACTGCAAAGGAAGAAAAAGAACAAAAGACCAAGAAGACGCAACACACAGTCCTGGGCAGAAGTCTAGCTCTAATACTGCATCGTCTACTCAGGTCATGGTACTCTACTCCCCACCTTTTTTTGATCGACAAAAAACTTGGTTATGGTTCCAGGTAGAGAGGCCCATCGTTTACAGGCCTCTGTAGAAACAGGTGGAGTTCAGTACCAGGGCCGGATGACCAGTTAGGCCTCTGCTCAGTCACATTCTGCCTCCACTGCTGGTACTGACATTTCTCTCCTTCCGGTCCACTAACAGATTGTTTTTTTTTTGTTGTTTTTGCAGACAGTTTCTTGATTCGGATATGCCTAGGTATTATTTTCAAATCCCTCTCCTCTCATGTTGTTTTATTTCACTTTACTTAATCCATTTGAAACCTTCCATCCATCCATCGTATCGACTGCCATGGTTTTCTCTCTCTCCGCTGGTGTCCTCCCTCGTCACTCCTGTCTTTTTCTGTGTTGTGGCTTTCTGTTTCCTTGACCTTGTCCCCTCAAGAGATGCGGGAGATTTTCTTTCTGCAAAGACCCCCCTGGACGTGTTACTGAGCTGCTGAGATGCTTGCCAGCGGGGGGCGGGGTGCATGGCTTGCTTCGCTTCTTTGGGCTCTGCGGTTTGGCTGCTTTCTGCCGGAGCTCTCTCTGATAATGGCGGGCATTACATTTCACTTTTCTCGCTAGTTGTGGCAGGGACAGACCCAAGGTTTTCACTGGAAGCAAAATGTCACCAGAATGCTTTGATAATTCTTCAATAATTCAGATTTGTTTTCAAAAATTGATGTAACACCTCTCAGCGTTTGGCATAACAAGCCAAATAAACGTTGCTGTATATTCTCTGTCCTCCCCATGGCAAAACAAACTACAACTAAGTCAACAGACTAAACTATCTTCTGCTATGGATATTGGTCAGACATATTAAGGAACTAGGCATTTGATCTACTATTAATTGGAAGCTTGCCCAAGTCATATGAAAAACTGCATAACAATGAGAATCCTCAAAATAAAACCTTAGATATTGAATTGATGATTAAATGATGTCTAGACTCAGATTGTGACACAGACTGACTCACCCACTTATGGACAGGCACACATTTCTGTACACGCACACACATTTCCCTTCACAATGACCTATTTTACAGCAACATTGGGATAAAGAAAGGGTTTTGATTTCATAAGAAAGAATATGCGTGGTACAGGTCAGATGTGTCTGCGCCAAGAAATTCAAAGCGCAATCCTGCTGGACAACCTGACAGGCTAATAAATAGGCCAGTCCCATAACGTGACTAATTCTGTTAGGTCACATGGACTGTGGCTCTGTTGAGGGTGAGTTACAATTGTGAGCCTACAGCAGATTAATCAGGAAAAGCACATAGCTATTTCCATAAAATATTTGAGGGTAAGACTGGGTCGGAAGTTCATATGAATGAGCACCTGTGAGCTAATCAAAAATGTTCCTCAACAAATTAATTGCATTACAGGTGAAACTGTACATGGTGATCAGCCAGGGAGTCAGTGGGATCACAGAAGATGGAAGTGATCGTAGAAATGCTGAAAATAACTTTTTTGATCATTTTGCCTCACAGACAAGTGTAAAAATGTCCAAGGGGAAAGCTAAAGTGAAGCTCAGCTCAGACACAAGCAAACACAAGGAAGCACTCAGTGGAGACTAATGCCAATGCCATTGTATCACAGTGTGTTAACTTATGAATAACTGAGGAAGGCATTTCAATCTATTTTAAAGGAAAACAATAGATGTGAGTACAATTGTAATAATATGCACATTAAACAGATATTTCAACGTCTCAACGAAAATGCAAGAAAAAACATCAGGAATTGTAATGTATTCTTGCTGCTAGGGGGCAGTGATGGTCTTATTTTCACCAAAAGCCTTCAGTAAGAGGTAAAACAACATTTGTGTGACTGGAATGTTGCTCTTAATTTTGTGGTTTTCTTATCTATAAGATAATGAGATAAGAATGGGCCTTTAAAGCAATGCATACAAAAAGATTCTAACATTGTAGTGTTTGCGGTTTAATCTTCAGAATTGTTTACACAGTCCTGTTTACACGTCCCTGCCCCGGTGAAGGGTAGGGACATGTAAGAGCAGAGAATGTGTCTACCACTTCTTGAGAACTAATTTGCATGTTAATAAATGCATAGGAAGAGCAATCTCAGAAGCCACTTGTGGTCTTTGCAGAAAGACATTCTTCCCTCTCATCTGTTCCTTTCCTTGGAAATGGCACAGAGCAGCTACCCTATCCTCACACTATGGCCTGAGTTCAGTAAACAGTTGTTGTTTACCTTGACTTGCAAATACATGCAGGTTTAACTTTTTGTTCGCAAACAAAAACAAATTGCCATGTTAATATCGGTGGTTAATAAAATTTGCCAAACTGTTTGTACATGGGAGAAAAAGCTCACAGTTATGGTATAGTAATTCACTGGAGAGGAAAATTAGACTTTGCCTTTGTCTTCTGGTTGGTTTTATTCACCTCAGTCACAGTAACCTTTTTGAAATATGTTGGTGGAATATCTTTTTTCAGCAGCCTTGCTTTTATTAAATATTTACTGTAAAAAAAAAAACATGGGATGAAAGAATCCAAATACTAGATACCTTATCCTAATACTAGATATTTTGCTAGAAAGACTTCAGCATAGCCATTGCGAAAATAAATAAATAAAACATCATGAATACGGAGTCAGAGAAGAAATCCTGCCAGCATTATACACTACATTTAAAAGGCTTCGTGCTGCTTTTTCTCTTTAATTGAACTGGTGGGTATCTGGGCTGGATTAAGCTGCCTCATCCCTTAGCGCCATCCATGGGCGTCAAAGAACTGTCCTGTTCCTAAATAAAAACGGCTGTTCTCTACTTTATGACGTGGTCATTAAACGCTGTATGAGGTTGTCTTTTCCTTCTGGGTATCATAGAGAGAGAGAGAGAGTGTGTGTGTGTTCTTTTTTTGGGGGGTGGGTTATTGGTCCATCTCAGTCCATTCACAAAGGACACAGCATTTGTTATGTGAACTACACTACAGTCTGTCTTAGCCTCTTTTATTGGGTGCAGAAACCCCAGCTGATTTACTTGATATATCTCACTGAAATGAGCGCTGTGAGATTTAAAGCCATACTGGGCAGTGTGCCCAAAGCATAACGGGTTTCAGTGTGCAGTTAGTTGCCTGGGTAGGGAACCTGCATATGTCAGTTGAGGAGATAAATCATGCTGTTATCTTGAAGGAGGTACATTATTTTGATTAAGAACAGCCATCTGGAGTTCATTAGCGTCTTATTCATGAATAAATAAAAATGGGGGCCTTGAGATTGCAGTACCACATATACACCAGCACCAGCTTTAAAAACTAGGTTTTTCAATCAGACACCAAATATTTGTGCTATTATAACAAGGACATTGTAACCTCATTGCTGCATTTGACAGATGTTTTTGTACAGGCTTTATAGTTTGCAACAAGGAACGCTTTTTGTTGTTCCCAGTGGACTTTTCCACCTAGAAGGAAAATACAGCGGCATCAGTCACAAAGCCCACTGCCATAACTACTTCTTAACTCTCACCTTTGATTCTTCACTGGTTTCCTCCCTCAAAGCATTTCCTTGGGAATTGACCATAGGTATATCTCACCCCTGTCACCCCCTGTCTGTCTGTCAATCTATCTTTCATCACCTTGCTTTTTTTCTGAGCTTATTTTCTCATTGTCATTCATGCCAAAGTACATGGTTGTAAAAGTGGGGAATTTTGACTGAAATGTCTGTTGCATGTAGTTGTTGTGTTGTTATCCCACAAGTTTTGTGATTACTTATCTGATATTTGTCACAAATTGGTGTTGTCTTTTGTGTATCTTGATTGATTGGTCTTTAAAAGATGATGCTGAAAGACAATTATAAGACTTCAGTGTCAAGTCCAATTCCATGTATAGTGTTCATTCAATGTAGCGTATTTCATTATTTTTTGCAGTCAAATCTTTGCAGGCGGCGCATTGCTGCCACAGTGAGAAGATATTTTTCTTCTCAGTATTGTCATAACAAGAAACTCTTCTCGTTATAAGGAGATACTGTGTAGAGAATACCTTTTCACTGCAGCAGCAATGCGCTGCCGTACAAACTAAAATGCCAATGTTTATAAATAAAAGGCAGCTGCCACTGTACTGACTGCTACAATAATATTTGAGAAAGTACAGTCAAGCTGGAAAGTCTGCACACCCCTTTCACCTTCTCCACGTTTTATTACATTACAGACTTATACTACAATAGATTGAGTTCATTTTTTGCCTCAAACATCTACACACAATAGCCAATAATGACGAAGTGAAAACAGGTTTTTAGAAAATATGCAATTTTATTTTACTGACAAAAATAGGTTATTTAGGGGTTACATATCTGTACACACCCTTAGCATAATACTTGGTTGCTGCACCTTTGGCAGCGATTACAGCTTCAAGGCATCTTGGGAAAGAAGCTACGAGCTTGGCACACTTGTTTCTGGACATTTTTGCCCATTCCTCTTGGCATATCCTTGCAAGCTCCGTCAGGTTGGATGGGGAGCGTCGGTACACAGCCATTTTCAGCTCTTTCCACAGATGTTCAATTGGATTCAGGTCTGGGCTCTGGCTGGGCCACTCAAGGACATGCACAGACTTTCTCCGAAGCCACTCCTTTGTTCTCTTGGCTGTGTGCTTTGGGTCGCTGTCATGTTGGAAGGTAAACCTTCGCCCCAGTCTGAGGTCCAGAGCGCTCTGAAGCAGGTTTTCTTCAAGGATCCCGGTGTACTTAGCTGCATTCATCTTTCCCTCTATCAGGACTAGTCGCCCCGTTTCCGCTGCTGAAAAACATCCCCACATCATGATGCTGCCACCGCCATGCTTCACTGTAGGGATGGTATTAGCCTGGTGATGAGCGTTCAAGTTCAATTTTGGTTTCATCAGACCAGAGAATCTTGATTCTCATGGTTAGAGAGTCCTCTAGGTGCCTTTTGGCAAACTCCAAGCGGGCTGTGATGTGCCTTTTACTAAGGAGGGGCTTCCGTCTGGCCACTCTACCATAAAGGCCTGATTGGTGGAGTGCTGCCTGGATGGTGATCTTCTGAAAGGTTCTCCCATCTCCACAAGGATACGCTGGAGCTCTGTCAGAGTGACCCTCGGGTTCCTGCTCACCTCCCTGGCCAAGGCCCGTCTTCCCCGATTGCTCAGTTTGGCCAGGCGGCCAGGTCTAGGAAGATTCTTGGTGGTTCCAAACTTCTTCCATTTATGAATGATGGTAGCCACTGTGCTCTTTGGGACCTGTAAAGCTACAGAGATTTTTCCGTACCCTTCTCCAGATCTATGCCTTGACACAATCCTGTTTCTGAGGTCTGCAGATAATTCCTTTGACCCCATGGCTTGGAGTTTGCTCTGACATGCACTGTCAACTGTGGGACCTTATATAGGCAGGTGTTGGCAATCCCCAATCATGTCCAATCAATTGAATTTATCACAGGTGGACTCCAATTAAGTTGTAGAAACATCTCAAGCAGTATCAGTGGAAACAAAATGCAACTCAGCTCACTTTTGGGTGTCATATCAATATATACATATAGTACATATGATAGTTTACATTTTGATTTTTAATAAATTAGCACAAATGTCTAAAAACCTGCTTTCACTTTGTCATTATAGGTGTAGAATTTTGAGACAAAAAATGAACTCTATTGTAGAATATGTCTGTAACGTAATAAAACGTGGAGAAGGTGAAAGGGGTGTGCAGACTTTCCGGCTTGACTGTATATACTGGTGCATTTTCTCCATTTTCCTCAATAATGTAGACTTTTAAACTACTATTTTGTCTCTTAGTTGTAGCCTTGGTTGTACTGTATGTGTATACTGTACGTCAATTCTTTAAACCTGAAGTGCGTACATACATATTTTTTCATACAGCCTGGTATCATGATACTAATGAAGCTACCCTCTGAATATGTTTTCTGATTTACTAAACATCTCACAGAAAGGGTTTCAGCTCTCAGAATAGTTTATTTTGCAGCTGAGTTGGTCCTAATGATATGATTTGATACCCTGCATGCACTGGCCTATAGACTTTTTTACATTTACATTGAGACTAAGAAAGAAAGATATGTCAGAACCATCCAGAACTTCTGGAGGGTAGCATAGATTATAGAGTCAAATATTTAACCTGGATGTTTTTACATTGCTAATGATCATCTTTTTGAGTAAACTATTTCCAGGCACAGTTTTGGCGGGGCAGTCGGGTTGTCAGTGAGATCACAGTGAGAACTCAGCTTCTGCTCACCAGCTACAAGATTACATTGCCTTCAACTTTCAGATTAATTACAGTACATATGTGGTTCATTATCGGTGCCTTTATCAGTCTTGGTCAGTTTTTATTCTCTCTGGGCTGCTTCTAGTATCAAAGTAGGATCAACATGAAGTTGATTTACTGGAAAAGGTTGCATCAGAGAGTACAATGTTTTTGTAGCAGTCAGAATACAATGGTATTTGCATATGCCTTTCCTAACACAGTTGTAAAGGCTAATGAGTATGTCTTCCAAAACCGGAAGATGCAGATCCATCCATGAAGCACAGACTAATGGGACGGAAATCTTTCCCTCTCATTGGAGAGGTCCGGTAGACTGAACCATTGCTAAATTCACCTGGGGGACACATTCTTGGAACCACCATGTGGAAAACTGCCACAGCGTAACCTCTGTCTGGACTCTCCCTTCTGTGCCACCCCACAGAACCTTCTACCGCTTTGAGGCAGCCTGGGATAGCTCCATGCACAACTCCCTGCAGCTGAACCGCGTGACTCCGTATGGGGAGAAAATCTACATGACCCTATCTGCTTACCTGGAGGTAACTCAGAAAGATGAGAACCACATCCTGGAAATGTCATTATCTCTGTTGTACCAAGGTCAACAGAGATAATCTTCAACACCACTGGTCTGGTGGCCTGGATTTTTCAGAATAAGGTCCATTTAGGTAGCAGATTTGCAAGGCCAGAGATGCACAGCAATGGCCACGTTTTTATTGGGTTTGGAAAGGGTAACATTTTTACCCCTGTCTTCCACTTTAGATGGAGAACTGTACCCAGCCCACAGTGATTACCAAAGACTTCTGCATGGTGTTTTACTCACGAGACGCCAAGCTCCCCGCCTCACGTTCCATCCGCAATCTCTTCGGCAGCGGCAGCCTAAGGGCGTCGGAGAGGTGAGGGCCGCCAGCGAAGCCTGCGTACCTTCACGCGAGAACATTAACACTGTTTTATTTGTAATTAAATCCCAGAGGTTGGATTGGCAAAGCAACGCCGTGTCTTTTTCCCTCAGCAACCGAGTTACTGGTGTGTACGAAGTCAGTCTATGCCACCTGGCAGATGCAGGAAGCCCAGGTAGGAAGTTCTTCTCTGAGGGTCTCCATTGATGGACCTCCTTCCTCCTCTCCTAGTGTCTCACCCTCTGGTCTCTCTCAGGCATGCAAAGGAGACGCAGGAGGGTCCTGGATACCTCGGTGGCGTATGTCCGTGGGGAGGAGAACCTGGCTGGTTGGAGGCCCCGTAGTGACAGCCTCATTCTGGACCACCAATGGGAGCTGGATAAACTCAGTCTACTGCAGGAGGTGAGGAGAGAGTGGCTAGACATTTTTTGTTTTTGACTAAACCTGGGAGGTATACTATGAAGCAGGATTACTTAGTTAGCTGGATAACTGCACTGAGTAAAACCCGGAACCATCCCAAATCTGGAACACGGACTGAAGTAAAAAGAGCTGTTCCCGGTTTTACTGAGTGCAGTTATCCATCTAAGTTGGTCTAACTAAGTAATCCTGCTTCGTAGTATACCCCCCAGAAGAGCTAGTAGTGTTTTGTAGTCCGGATACTGGTGCGTGGTCAATCAGCAAATGTATCAGTATATGAATTTAACCCAACTCTCACACCAAAGTTGAAGCCATATTCAGTGGATGTCCTACACTCAGATCTAAAATAGAGATAGAACAACTTTTTCAAGGAGCTTCCATGCTTGTGAATGGATTCTTCATGTCTTCTTTGGGTTTGTCCTTGGAATATAGAGAAAGGTGTTACTAGTTCCTAGTGTCTACTGTGCCTAGTTCATACATGTGTGCTTGGGGATGTGTTTGCAGGTGGAAAAGACTAGGCACTATCTGCTCCTGAGGGAGAAACTGGAAACCACACTGATGCTGGGCCAGGAGTCGCTATCCTGCGGCGGGAGTGAGGAGCAGAGCGACTCCTTGCAGTCCCCTGCGGATAACGGCGCTCCGGGTTCCAGCCTAACCCCCGAGAGCCCTAACGAGCGACAGAGGGAGCTGGCTGCTAAGGTGACTACCGTGGATCAGGACTGCCTTGTGCATCTCTCAACTTGTGAAACGACCTCTGTGTTCTCCGAAGCCAGGCTGCATTTTTTTAAACCTCCCACCCCTCTGTGCTGCTTGCCTCCCCAGTGTCTGCGGCTCCTCACCCACACCTTCAACAGGGAGTACAGCCATGTCTGCATCAGCGCCAGCGAGAGCAAGGTAGGCCCACACCGCCATGCCCGGTCATATCTGAGGGTACGTTCGGAGATATCGTTTTTTTATTCCTGCGCACCTTTAATCGCCTTTGCAAGTCCATTTATTCATAGACTGCAGGCCTTTCCAATAGCCTCCTCACATTGAAGCCATTACAATTTTATATCTTAACAAATATATAACATTTCAATCTTGGGCTTGGAATTCCTCAGTATAAAAGTGTATGTAACAATTAATTATGTATAAAATACCAATTACTGTACTTAGTAAAAAAAACTATTCAGAAATAATACACATCATTTCTTAATCAGTAACAATCATATTGATAATAATACAACCCAAAGCAGCTGTTGACGGACTTGACTACAGTCGTACAGTGTCCAGAGACATTCAGAATGAATGAATCCCTGCCGTATGGGCTTCATGGGTCCCGTTCCTGACAGAGTGCTTCCTTTTTGCTGTAGCTGTCTGAGATGTCTGTGACAATGCTGAGGGACTCCACCTCAGCCTCTGCCCTGAGCACCCTGACGCCCTCCTCCACGTGCCCCTCGCTGGTGGAGGGTCACTACGGCAACACCGAGCTCAGGTGACACCGTTTTCCCCTCACATCAAATGGCGTATGCCAAGCTCACAAACTACCAGCTCCCAAAAACAGTTTCCAGTGGAAACACTGTATAAAAGTGCTCTTCCTGTATTCCAGAACCCCAACGCCCCGTTCCCGCTCCGTCAGCCCAGACCCCGACTCCTTGCAGGACGGAGACGCGAAGAAGTCTCCCAGCGGAGGCCTGAGGCCCAAGATGAGAGTCCGCGCTTTCGTCCCTGACATCCAGGAGATCCGTGTCAGGTGAGAGGATCTGGGTGCTACGGCTCTCTGCAGGGTTTGCTGTAGTGTAGCCGTCAGTAGCGGCCATTAAAGCTGCTGTAGGCAAGCAACAAGTGAAACTGCCAGCATTTGAACGTGTCGGCGGATTACATTGATACTGAAGCCATGCATTTTGTTTCAGCCCCATTGTGTCAAAGAAGGGGTACCTACACTTCCTTGAGCCACATACCAATGGGTGGGTGAAGCGTTATGTGGTGGTACGTCGGCCGTACGTGTACATCTACAACACAGAGAAGGACAGCGTGGAGAGAGCCATCCTGAACCTGTCCTCTGCACAGGTGGAATACAGCGAGGACCAGCAGGCTATGCTCAAGGTAGGTCAACCTTTGCAAGCTTAGAAAACACATGTATACCATGTCGTCATTGCACCGAAAAGTGCTTTAAGGAGGGTATTTTTTTCAACTAATTTTCTGTTCCGTCTTCGCAGACCCCGAACACGTTTGCTGTGTGCACCGAACATCGTGGGATACTCCTTCAAGCCAGCAATGACAAGGAAATGCATGACTGGCTGTATGCCTTTAACCCTCTCCTGGCTGGATCCATCAGGTAATGCAACTTGGAATGTGGGACGTGGATGTTTGGTTCTTTGCTGTGTAAAAGCTTGGTCCTTCCAGTTTTATCAGTCCGTGACACTTTTGTTTGATATGGAAATGACACCTCAGATACTGAGAATAATGAACATGTTTTCCCTGTTCAAACTCCAGATCAAAGCTTTCCAGGAGAAGGGCTGGACAGATGAGGATCTGAGACCACTGTTGAAACCCCTCCCCCAGCAAGTCTTGTGAAAAAAGTATGAGATAGAAGACAAAGACTAACTCATGTATATAGATTACAAGACCTAACATATGGTCCCCTGCGCTGATTCTATCCTCCCCATAACTTGCCTGTTTTTGCACATGCTCAGTTTATCACAACCAACCAAGACTGAACGCAAGGCCCAATGGCGCTCATCTTCCTTGTGCGTAAGGCTTTGCTACTTGTGGGCTAAGTCATCAGAACAGCCATTGTCAGGGCAACCAGGCCCTAGCTAACTGGGTGAGTAAAGATGGGGGAGGGATGGTGTCTGACCAATTCCTTATTTCTAGAGTGGTTGCTTGTGTAGCTATCAGCAGTGCTTTGGCCCGCCCCTTATGGGCTCCATGGAAAAGGATTTTCATTCTACAACGGTGTCAATCATTTCTCCATAAAAAAAATACCTTTTCACAAAACCTCACATGTACTGTTGGTAGTCTCAGAAAGAGGAAATGAATATTTTCCACATCTGCCCGTTACTTAGCATAAACCAGAATAGAAACAATTGATGACGCCATATAAAATATAAAGCTCTGTCCACTCGTGTACGCAACGCTGAAACAGTTTCTAGGTGCTTTTACAGCAGAGGTCAGTATTTCAATTCAACGTCAAGTATTTCTGCATCAATTCCACAGGATCCTCGTGGTTTCAACTAATTAGATTGGTACATTAAAACTGACAGAGCCTTTGGAAAGCACTCCCTCTCCACATTCTTTTTAATTTCTATCGCAGCTTTTTGGATTGTGTATGGCCCTTAATATTGATATAATCTCCAGTGTCCTCTCTTAGAGGAATTCTTATGTTGTTATTGTGCTCCAAGATTTCAACACACTCTGGCAATGTGAGAGATATTTTGGCTTTGAAAGGCATAAATCCTCATGTGCACCCAAACTCCCATGTTAAGGTCCCCATACCGCTTTGCCCACTTTTCCTGATAACAGTAATGGTAGCTAGCTGAGTTAAGACAACGTAGTACTGCTGCTGATATGTTTTTTGAAAGCTTATGCTACCCCTTAGAATGAACTTATTTGCTTAAATTGTTTTTATTTTGTATCTTTTAAAACAAACATCTATTTAAGTATTTAACCACATATTTATTTCTTTGAACATTTATTTATTTACAAAGACTTATTTTTTAACAAAGTACATAACAATTTCGGCATATGTCACTTTTTATCATGTGTTTCCCTAAGGTCTTGATTGCTTTCATTTATTACTAAACCAAAAAAAAAAGTGAAAGAACATTTTTTGGGGGAAAAAAGCTGATACAGGGATTTTAGCTGCTATGTAGATTACTTGAACTAAATAATTCTAACGTTTAATATATTAAAGAAATTTAAACACATCAAATGCCTCTACTACCAGCCCTTCAGCTAACATGTGAACAACAGGGAGAATGTGTGAGGAAGATGAAGAATTCTAGACAGAAAATCAGAAACACTGATGTATCCTTAGCATTTTTAAATGTATGGATATTGCCCGCTCAGAAATAAGAATTCTGACTTGTGAAATCTCTATACCATTGAAATCTGTGATATTTTCTGGAACGAGTGAAGTGCCCCATTTGCAGCAAAAAACAGATATTTAGTCTATGGTAGTTATAAATGAGTGTGTCTGTACATAGATGGCATTAGGAAGCACCTCCCTTTTATTTGATTGCTGAATCTATTGTATTCCCTCTCTGTACCTCCTTATGCTGCTGTAATGCTCTCCACTACCTTTGTCCATATTGACTGACTGCATATTTTATCATCATATGGTTCATATCGGCCACCTTCTTGCCTGTGATCTATATATATATACAGGCAAATATTCATAAGGATGTTTTGTTTGTATATTGAGATACATGTACATGATATACAGTTACTGTGCCTCTATCATTGAGATATCTAAAATGGACAGGTATGATGATGCATTTATACTGATAGATACTAGTATTACACTAGAGTTTGATCAATCCATGTACGCATCCTTATCTAATTCTTGTGAATGGAAGGGGCTTGTCTCCTGTCTTTTTTGGCTCTAAGCTTTCCTGTGAAGCCATTTGCCTTTCCGCAAGTTCACAGCAGACATCTTTGTGCTTAGCTTGGTTTTATTTAAATTTTGTGACAGATTATTTAATGTCTTTCTTTGCATCCCTCTTTCTATTGAATGCTTGATGCTATAAACTAGAAACATTAAGTTGTTATCTCAACTAATAATATAAGGAACACACCTGTTGGTCTGTTGAAAAGCCCTCAGTTTCATAGCATATTGAAACATCTTGAATCAAAGGCAGTGGTGCCATGTCCCAGAATTTAGAGATATGGGGTGTATTGTCAGTGTTGAACAAAACCATTACAATTTTTTTGTTAGATTCTCCATTGCAATACTCAGTCAGTGGTAGCCAGGTAATTTAAGTCCACCATGCAGAAAGTCAAACAGGAAGCAAAACACTTATTTTTACAGTCAACAAGTACAATGTTTTTCACCCACTGAATGTACGACTAACATGATATTGTATACAATATAAAATATATGTGAATAGCCATGCCGTTTACCCCTTGGTGACCAAAAACTAAAGAAATTTGTGAAATTGGTGAGAAAATAACATCTTGTAAAAATTCCCATTCAACTGTTTAATGTGCCCAGATATGTTCACGTAGCTCTCAGGTCCTTGTTCCTTTCTTGTCATTCTTGAGTTCTGAACGCACAGTATTTCACATCAGGATTTTTTCCAGGCAGTTTAGCAGAAGTGGTCAACAACTTTATTTGTCTAGTAGCCAATGTTCACATATCGTGTTCAATTTTGGGACACCTCACGGGTCTAATTACAGAGCTAAACTTAAAGAAAGCAAGCTGTGAGAGGACGTACCCTTGGCCGAGCAGCTATTGGAGTATGGCCCATGGCCATTTTACTTCCTGTGTGTTTTGATAGATACTGGAGTCATCTGGAGAGAGCAGTTTGGTTGAGTTCCCCAGCTGCTTCTGACAGCGCTGGGTATGAGTGCGCCTGAGGCCAGCCAACCTACAGTGCACACTCAGTTCAGAGGGTTCTTCTTGGAAATATAAGGAAATGGAACTCTGACATGCAGTGAAGTAAAAAGTTTAAAAAAGGTGTAGTTTAGAAGACCTCAGTTGGATATGACCTCCCGCCTCAAAAAGTGACATAGATTTAGGTTTAAATCGGATTACAACCCAAAGTGGGATCAAATCAAATTTTTTGATCATTTTTATCCAACCTTGTGCTAATATTACTGTACGAGGCTAGTTGTGATCTACATACATTGGAAGGGTTGGAAACTTTTGTGGTTAAATATATACACAAGTATGTATTTCTTCAGTTTTTGGTCACATTCTTGTACTGTACCATAGACCTTATTGAGCGTTCTAACTGCATCATAACGCTACACAGATTTATTTACTAATTGTTACTTCCAAAATTATGTGCATTGTGGCATGACGTGGATATCAAATTGAACATTTATGGAATAAAGCAGGGTTCTCTTTTTATAAGAAAACAAATATCAGGAGTATTTTAATGTAAAAATTGTGAACAGTAATATTGGGTGTTAAAACAATATCCTTGCCTACAGTAAAAATACTTTCTACTCAACCTAGTTGAGAGTTAGAGTAGAGTTTTGCATGGTTGCAATAGCTTATAAAAAAACAATTGATTAATATCAGATCTATTATCAGATTGTCCCCATTACCTATCATCTAGTCTAAATAGTCTATTATTTTCTATTTATACTGAATAAGTGATAGCCTTATTTTTAAATGTATGTAATTTTAGTGGACAATCATTTTGAGGTATTTCTGTGGTTTGAGAGGGAATTTGGTTATAGTCCTGTGACATCAAAAATACCCATCACACTTAAAAATGTGGATTTGCATGACTGAATAAATTGTTTGTTTTGTTTGCTGCTTTGAACCAACTAAACAACAGAATTGCAATCTCCCTGGTGTTAATTACATATTTGTATTCAAATACATTAAAATACAAAGCAAAAATAAAACAAGCCATGAAAAACTCAATATTAAAAAATTAAATAAACTAAGTACCTCTCCAATAAACAAAAACTAAACTGAAACTAGACTATTTGCCTCTAAAATGAATTAAGATGTATAATATCTTATTGTTTTAGAAATTTATGTATATATCATTATTATTTTATTTATACAAATTGTGATGATAAAAGGTGAATGGCTTGCCTGTCGGGCTTCTATAGGTAGTCTCAACCAGTAGGTGGTGATATGCTACCTTGTGCATTACCAGCACCACCCATAGAACAAAACAGCGAACAAACGTTGTTAGCTAGAAGCCCGGTGTCAGTCGAAAGAGACCGAAAGCTGACTGGGATTACTTTGTATGCGTTGTCGACTGTGTAGGCTACTATACCTTTTAATTTGAGTGGCTGTTTTTAAAAGTCACCAAAAGCTTTTGGTTAAGTACATGGAAACATTACTTTTGATTGTTAGCTTTTAATCTTGCCTTTTATGTCAAGGTTATTTTAATCTGTGAAAAGTACCAGTAATTTTAAACATGTTATTCATTTTAGCAAATTAAAATACTGTATATGTAGTGTAAAACCGAATTTCAGTGTCTAATGTGTGCATTTGCTGTTGATGTCTCTCCACTTTATTTCTGTTAAGGCAAAGGCACTCAATTCTTACAACACTTTAACTGAACCATAGCCTACATTCTCCCCCTGAAACTAAAGTAAATAGCCTTCATATAAAAACTAAATTGGCAATGATTTCCAAACTAAAAACTTGACACAGAGAACTTAAAACTAAGTTGAATTGGAAATGAAATTTTAAAATAGCATATAAATAACAACTAATGGATCAGACAAAACTATAAGGACCTTGCTTCATATATAATTATATATGGCCTAAGTTTGGCATTGTCAGTGCACCAAATAGAATGAGACAGTCATTCAGAGGGTTCTGCTGGACAAAAAGTACTTATTTCTCCGTGCTCACATTTGAGGCAACAGACAGCTTAGAACGTGGTGTTCCACACATCCAGCATATGTAGACGTCACTAAGACAATTCTCCCCTCACAAAGAGCATCTAACATCCTATCTGCACTTCCCACCAGATATCTTCAAGCAGCACTTTTTAAACAATTATATTATTTTGTGATTATTATTTCTGTGCTTCCATATCTGAATTTCAAGGTTTCATCTTCTCCAATTTGTTTTTCTCTGTATATAAACATGATTGCTGTGTGGACTGCGTATTATACAGCTGTATCCCGTTTGTACCATCCTGAATGGGCAGTAGTTTAATAAATGTCTCAAACTATTTGAGTGTTGGCGTTAAAAGAGTCAATTGTTTGTGTACACTTAACACATTGTCGGATGTTAAATAAATGTGAAACTTATGCAACACTGCCTATGTCTCTTGTGTTTGATTTTTTACTATACTAGATGGCAACAAATATACTTCTATATATACTAACAGGGTAACTGAGCTGGTCAATGAGATACAGACATCTTGCAAAGCCAATGCAATATGGTAACAAAAAGGCTTGCAAAGAAAAATATAATTAAAACAGAACAGGGTCTGACTTATCAAACAAGCCTTAAATCATCACTCTGCTGCCAGAAATACAGTAGATATGGATGGATAACTTGAAGGGTTTCTTCTCCTGACTATTTTTCCATAGAGTTCAATAGGAAAATTTGTCAGGAGAAACAACCCTTAAAGTGATCCATCCATATCTACTGCATATCTGGCAGCAGAGTGATGGTTTGAGGCTTGTTTGATACCTCAGACCCTTGATGACTTACAGCCATTTTACCAATCATGTATTCCATACTGTTCCAGCATGACTTACAGCTAAATCTAGTCCCACTCCCCAATTCCCACAGAGATCCATTCAAATGCAGAGACATTATAGTATCGCTTGTAAGAGTACCAGAAAATAAGATATCAAGTCTTTTAATGTTGTTGGGTCACAGACATCAGGAAGTCATAACATGCAAAGGATATGCGACCAAATATGAAAAATTTAAAGGCACAGTCAATTTAGTGTATGTAAACTTCTGACCCACTGGAATTGTGATATAGGGCTCTATTTTAATAAACCAAACGCAATGGTGAACGCAAGAGTAATCGCTTGGCGGTATCGCTCTGAGGGCGTGTCGGCGAGAAATTTGGTAATTTCATGACGGCAATCTTGGCGCACCTTATGGCGGTATTGCTAAAAGGCTGGGTTTAAATGTCCAAGGTGTGTCTCTATGGTAGCCAATCAAATTGTTGTTCTCATGCTTTAAAAAAAAGCCAGTTGGAACGCAATCGCTCCATGCAATTTCATAATGAGCAACCCAAACGCACTGGACCGTCAACGACAAGAGCGATTTTCCGCACAGGAATCAGACATACTTGCAACAGAAGTACAGGCTAGGACTGCAGTAATTTATGGATCACAATCCACACCACCTCATCTCCCAGAAGTTCGGAAGGCACGGGAGGAGGTGGCGAATGCATTAATTAGCCTACATTAGGTGATGTAGGCATAATTATGATTCAAATGGTAGGCTTATGATTCAACTGTGTCAATGTGTAATTTATATATTATAGGCTATTGGCCTACATGATCGCAAGTTTCTTGTAAGCTGTCCTGTTTTATTCTAGTAGTTTAAATTAAAATTAATTAATTAATAATAATTATAGGCTATTTGTTCATTAAATGGAAGTGTAATGTTGGCATCACCTATAGACACTACATAGAACTACATGACGAATAAGTTGCCAAATTGCCAGAGTCTATTGCGTTCCCGCTAAGAGGTGGTTCCAGCTGATCATAACGCAATGGGTTTTCGTTGGTTCAAATTGTCACTGAGCCGAAAGTATTTTAGAACACGCCCCAGACAGCGCCACCCATCCCACTGCAGCGCAAGCGAAAGGATGTTATGTTGAGAATTTGTTGATCCTAGCGGTATTGCTTAGAAACGCCATAGCGCCAGTTTTAAGACGTTGATGCTGTCAACAAGCTTGCGTTTGACTATACCGTCCCCTTGCGCTGGTTTGAAAATAGAGCCCATAGTGTATTAAAAGTTAAATAATCTGTCTGTAAACAATTGTTGGAAAAATTACTTGTGTCATGCACAAAGTAGGCCTAGATGTCCTAACTGACTTGCCAACACTATAGTTTGCTAACATGAAATCTGTGGAGTGGTTAAAAATGAGTTTTAATGACTTCAACCTAAGTGTATGTAAACTTCCGACTTCAACTGTACTATTGGATAATTTTGTGCGTACCAATAAAGTGATTTGCCTTGCTACCCCTATGGTAGCTTCTTTTATTCCTTTTGTATACCTGAAGAACAGCCTGTGAGGGCTCAAAATGTTGTACTTTGGATTATGGAATAAATATATTAAAATAATAATCGGGAGCTACCACAGTTAGTTATTTTTAAACTATATAGAAGTACAATTGTTGCCATTGTTTGAAGGGGTGCTAAAATAGAATATGGATCCAGTTATACAGTTGAATAAGTAGTAGAAAAGTAAAACTTTAACCTTCATATTATTATGTTAAAAAATAGTTACATCCATTATCTTACAGATCAAATTAGCCTGCACAGTCTAACTCTTTTCAACATGGTCAAATACTCCAAAAAGAGTGAAAACATGGTATTTAATAACCGTTCATTGAATATATTTCCTTTCAAAGAAATAGTCGGATTTTGATAAAACTGTTCAACCAGCTTCATGCAACTATTTTCTGATCAGGACAGGTAGCCTACATTAAAAACTGAAATGGGTGAAATTGATAGGAGGGTTAATAATTTATCACCAAAAGCACCTGCTGCCAGAAAAAAGGCCTCGAATAATATTTGTGACTGCAAAAAAAGAAAAAAGAAGGAGAATTTAAAAAAAACTGTGCTGATGTGGTAGAAAGAATCTAACTGATGCTGTCACTTCTGTCTGTCCTGCTCTGCTCTCTGTTGACGCGGAGGTTTAGCTTTAAAATTATTCCAATGGTTCACTTCCTGGTTTATGTG
Organism: Synaphobranchus kaupii; assembly: GCA_029718625.1. Lineage (NCBI taxonomy): Eukaryota > Metazoa > Chordata > Actinopteri > Anguilliformes > Synaphobranchidae > Synaphobranchus > Synaphobranchus kaupii. Next base: position 48,705,076 of record CM056377.1, on the reverse strand, counting down.
CCACGCGTGTGAGCTCGCTGCTACGGAGCAACTTTATTAATGATCAACAGAAAGTTTTTTTAACTTTCATATGGACCAGTTAACAACCAAGCGGTTGTAGATTATTGATATACAGCAGCACTGAAGCATCATTCATTATCCCGCTGTTCATTGACGTTGCATCCTGTCCCTGGAAAAGACGAGAGCAGGTCTGTCTGTTTTTTAATCAATATGGCAACGGCGTGGTAGCTAGCTACAGTAAGTTACATAACGTTTATCGTTGAAACACACTGGAAGTAATTAAATAATTTTATCAGTCATGTAATAGTGTGAAATAAACAATGAAATATATAAATTAGTAGTGGCCATTCGTATGACTTGGCTTACCCCTTGCACCATGCTCACGTTAGCTTGCCCCCGACGTTAGCTCTCAAGCTGTGCAGTTGGCTAACGTTAAAGCTAACGGGAGTGTTCTAATAGCTAAATGATCAATAGAGTCAATCCACTGAGACAGTTGCACCTAGCGCCAGTTATGTCAGCTAAACTTTTGCTTTTTAAAATAATATTTGTAGAACTGATAGTGTTGACGCTACAAGAATATAATGTTAACAGCTACTGTCTATAGAGCTAACGTTATTGCCATTAACTACCGCAGGTACCTAGTGACTTTTAAGTCAAGATATATTTTCCAAAACACTTACTGTAGCCTATATGATGACTATTGTTAAATCTCTCAGGCTATTCAGCCCTGTCTACGTCCAACATTTAGCATGCAGTTACAGTACTAATGTGTGCTAAAACTGTTAAATCCCATTTCTAATTTAGCGATTTGTCCTGAAGTAATAAAGGAAACTGTTTGGAAAAACAAATGCTATTTGAAAAATAATACGTAAAAATTAAAACGGAACAACGAAAACCGTAGGAGTAACCGTAAATCAAGTGCTGCTTCACGGTAGGATGTAGAATTAGACCCATCACATGTCCCCCTTGCTTCCAGCTGATGTAATGGGAGAAGAGGCAACTTCTGCTTCTGCCTGCAGTGGCCATCATTCACTTGGGGGGCAGCACAATGATCTGCAGGAGGATAGGTAAGACAACACAAATCAATAATTCAATTGAGACTGTTTAATAGTTTTTATTTACCTTTGAGATTAGCCTCCTCTTTCATTAAAGTCTGTTTCAAGGAATTAATTCTGGTTCACATTATATTCCCCCATAAAATAAAATAAAATAAAAATGTTTATTACACTACAGAAATTGGGTTATTTATTTAATTATTTACAAATCTTTTAAATTCCTTTTTTTTTTCTTCCCAATTTGGATAGCCGGTTGTGCCTTTCATACCCAAGGAGGAGTAGGCTATTATAATTGATGCATGTAGTCTCCTCTAATGCAGTCCCCTCTAAGCCTACGACTATTGTGTGTCACTGTTGATGCACTATTGCTGATTGGAGGAGTTCCGCATCTCATTAATGCCAGCTGGTACACTGTGTGAGCCCAATGAGTCATTAGGAGGAGCTATTGCAGCGGTAAACCGATTTAAATTTACCCTTACTCTGGGGGACCAGGACCAAATGTGGCCTGTGTGTGCAAATCTTGCTAATAGCAATGGCCCTGGCAAAAAACCGGTAATGTCTAGTCTGTAGGGCTCCATCGGTGCTCACGGTCAGGACCTTTTGAATGATCGGTTTTAGGCTAGAATTATATAGAATTATATAGAATTATATTATTAATATATAGTCATGATCTAAAAGATTCAATTTTACCATTTATATAGTATGGTAAATGATGATCTCAGGTTGTTTGATAGTTCCTAACTCCCCTACAGGATCTACATGGACTATAATGCCACCACTCCGCTGGAGTCAGAGGTCATACTGGCCATCTCAGAGGCCCTGCACGAGGCCTGGGGGAACCCCAGCAGCAGCTATCTGCCTGGTGAGGACCAACCTCTCTAAGGGACCTGTGCTGGGCCTATTACCCAGTCGAACACCTGTGGTGGGGTTACTGTACACTGAGCACAGCTCAAGTGTGTTCAGCAATTGGTCCTTTTCTTTCAGGCAGGAAAGCCAAAACCATTATCACCAGGTCCAGGGAAAATGTTGCTCGAATGGTTGGAGGGAGAGCAGAAGACATCATCTTTATGTCAGGTGGAACAGAGGTAAGTCATGGATTTAGAGTCAGCATTAATAAAATTCATGCATTCAGAGTCATGCATTTTGCTTTCTCAAAATTGTATTTCAAAGTGCAACGTCCCAGTGCCATTGAGGGTTTGATTTAAGAGGCTGCGTCAACAATTGGTGCCAGAGTCTGGAAAATGTTTATGAACATGGAACATGGGTCTTTGTGTAGAGAGAATGCATCAAACTCTTGTTTTGGAGAATGACAACATTGATGTCTACATGAAAGCCAAGCAAATCTTGATTTATTTTCGAAGTTGCGTAGTTCCACAAAAGTATCTTAAAAATTATTTGAAGTGTAGTGTGGGTTGGTTGTGTATTACCAACGGCAGATATGAAAATGTGAAATGTGCTATGGTGTGTAGTTTTGAGTCAAAGCCTCGCATAATTATTTAACTAATGAACTGTGGGACACAACTGTTGCCAAGTCGAGTATTGTAATCATGTGACATGGAGCTATATGGTCCTAGTTCCATGACAGACCATTGTTCTTTGATACATTGTAACATGTTCAAATTCCTTTCAATACTTCACTTCACACTCCAGTTTCTTAGCCTTATTGTGGGCTCTTATCTATACCTCAGGCCAATAACCTGGTGTTCCACACAGCCGTTAAACACTTTTGGGAGGGAAGTGGAGCATCAGAGATGAACGGACAGGAGAGGAGCCTTGTTAATGGAAAGTCTGTTCTGCCTCATATCATCACCTCCAACGTGGAGCACGATTCCGTCAGGCTGGCCATTGAAAGCCTGTCAAGAGAGGGCAAGGCAGGTACGGGGAACTCTTCCGCAGAAGCCGAAATGTTTCATAGACTGAAGACGGATCTCAAAAAGGAGGAGTGGGCTTCCCCGTCCCTGTGATATTTGGGATACCGAGGTGGAACTGTCCCCAAGATCTCAAAATGAGGTGGACTTCTGGAAGTGAAGAGCTCCACCATGTTCTCGTTCTCTCTTTGGGTGTCCGTAATCTCATGAAAGCGAATGTGTTTCTTGTTGCAGACGTCACCTTTGTGCCCGTGTCCAAGGTGACGGCTCGAGTTGAGGTGGAAGATGTTATGGCCGCTGTCCGCCCCACCACCTGTCTCATTTCCATCATGTTGGCCAACAATGAGACTGGGGTCCTGATGGTGAGGGAGGGGTTGGGAGAGGCCAAGAAATTACATTAGTACACAGTACACCGCCATGGTACTCTTGGGTTTGATATTTGAGGCTGATAAATGTTGAACTGTTATGATATCAATCTGTTAATATGGATCTTATGACAGGGATAGAGGTGCCTTATCGGCATATATGGGCTGGGAATAAAGAGATGGAAGACAATAATTAAATATTCATTAATTAATATCTTATTGCTGAGTCACTTTGAGTGCACAATGGAAATTATATTAAATGTTTGAATTTTATTGATTCCTAACTGAAGATTTAATCATCTTACTAATTGCTAGAGAAAGGGCTTGCAGCCGTGGTTTGGACACTTGACCCAGTACCCAATACACTCCATAGGACTGCATTTAGTGCCAGAGGATCTGATGCATTCCGTTGGATAATTTGATGTTTGTCATCTAACAGCCAATCAGAGAGCTCTGTAAGAAGGTGAGGTCTCTAAGCAAACAGCAGCCTGCTGGCAGAATCCTCCTGCACACTGATGCTGCACAGGCCATCGGCAAAGTGCGAGTGGACGTCCAGGAACTGGGAGTGGATTACCTAACTATTGTCGGGCACAAGGTTTGGAGTTATTTCACTTTTTAAAGCTCTGGCTAATTCTGCCTATTCATGCATTTATCCCTGTGTTCTCTCTAACTGGACTTTCACACACTTACAGTTTTATGCCCCACGAGTTGGTGCACTGTACGTGAACGGTCCAGGATCAACCACCCCTGTATTTCCTATGTTCTTTGGAGGTGGGCAGGAAAGGAACTTCCGACCAGGGTAAACAGGTCAAATGTTTTTACTCACAAAACACATCACAATAAAGTCTTGAATGGTATCCTTTCTGTTGCTCTTAACTTATTACAAAAAATTCCCCCTGCAACATTTGTGTAAATAAAGACAGATAGACAGGTACTGGTATCCCACCAATGTTGTGTATCAGGGTGAGGCTGGTTGGATTAAGCCTTCAAATTAATCTGTAAAGGCATATTGATATCTAGATCTCATGAACAGGAAACATGCTGTTAATGTAGCTAACTTTTTTTTAGACAAGTTGAAATGTAGAAAGCAGCAATAGTTATGATTTGTGACATTAGCTAGCTTGCACTAACTAGCCTATTCACCAGCCTGGAACTTGTAGTCCACATGGCCTTCAGCAAATGGCAGATCAAAATGACCCTCAAAATGTAGTTTTTGTTATATAAAAGTGAAATAAAGGAAGGAATTGTAAATGGCTTTGGAATCCAGTCTGTGCTTCTCTTTTTTTGCAGGACTGAGAACACACCTATGATTGCTGGTCTTGGAAAGGTATAAAAATATAAAGAATGAGTGCCTCTACTGCTCTCTCCCATATCTTCATAGCCACACTGTAAAGGCCTCTTAGATAGCTATGTTGTGTACACTGTGCTACTTTGGACTACATAATTTGTTGAATTACTGGCCACCCTTGTGAGTGGCGAAGTTATATTTCTGTCAATACACAGAGATGGAATGCATTTTGAACCATTCCAGGTTTTACTAGAAGTGGGTTTATGTACTAAGTGGAGGCCACTAACAGGCAGCCATCCCTGTAAGATCTGTTTGAACAGCTTGATGTTTGCTGAAGCAGTTTAGATTAATTGCCTTGTTCAAGGGCCAAATGGCAGTGGTGCATCCTGGATTTGAGCCTGCAACCCTCACAAGTACATTCCTAACAAATCCATTCAGGTGTCAAAAAAGTTGTAATGGAGTGGAATATTTTCATATTTAGTGTTACACTGTTTGGGGGGTGGGGCCTACTGTATGTGAGTAACTGTACAGTTAAACAGAGCTGTGGCTGTTGTGTCATCAGGCAGCGGAGCTGGTGAGCACACACCTGCCTCAGTTTGAGACCCACCTGCGAGACACCAGACTATACCTGGAGCAGCGGTTGCAGGTGGGTGTGGCTGTACTGTTGGGACGAAGAGGGATGAGATCTGAGCTATTACCCAGAATTCCTCAGTTTGACAGTCCTTGAAAGTGGAATGATAATATTTTAAGTTATTAAAATTTTTATTCGATTTGAGCCATAACTTTTAACTTCAAACGGTACCGTTTTTACTGGATTGAAATGGTTCGCCTTGTAACCTTACACGCAACAGTATTTCGAGTCTGTGTGATTTCCAAGGTCAAGTGATACTAATTGATAAGCATTGATGACCACTGATAAGCTAATAGGCTTTCTCCTGTTTCTCCTTGTTAGGATGTCTTTGGGAAGGAGAAGATCCATTTTAACAGCCATTTTCCTGGCTCAGAGACCCTCCCGAACACCTGTAACGTGTCAATCCTTGGCCCAGGACTTCAAGGTGCCATGGGTGTTCCACTGCTGGACTGTTTTTCCCTGTTATTCTGTTTTTCCCTGTTATTCCGTATTTCTATATTTTACAAAAACATGCTGTCACTCAGTAGTGGTTAGAAATAAATTGTAGCATAAACCATACTTGTTGGTGAGACGCAAAGAATTTATTGAATTATTGATTGTCCTTTTTCAGGACGAAGGGTACTATCATGCTGTAGGAAGTTGCTGGCCAGTGTGGGAGCTGCATGCCACTCAGACAGAGGAGACAGGTACTGTCAGCTAGTCATGTCACGGTGTTATTATTTTGACACCGGTGTTACTTCCCTCTAAAACACCGTTGATACCGGTATTACCGGCAACAAACTTCCCTTTAAATTGATTGTTGGTCTCAACCTGTTTTCATTAATTTTTCTCGACTAACACGTGTCATCGATCTGAATAATCCCATTGCCAGGTAAGTACACTTTCTTCACATGTTAGGGAGTTTAAACAATAAATTCAATTTAGAAATATCTATTTTAATCACTAAGTATACTTGAAGAAAACTACAGTGTTAGCTGTCTGACAAAACCTGCACTACAAGATCGTTTAAATTATGGAATCTGTGCATTGCAGGTCTTTACTTACTTAATTCTCTTCATCCTGTGCGGGACATAAGGCTACAATGAGCTCCTTCCATTGATCCTATCCTTGGCAATGTGTTGTGCCTCGCCCAAAGAGAGTTTCATCTTGGTCAGCTCATCACTCAGTTCTGCGCCAGGTCATCTTAGGTCTTCCCAGGTTTTCATTTGCCTGGTGGAGTCCAACACGGGGCAATTTTGGGGATGCAAGCTTCCTCCATTCGGAGGACATGGCCCAGCCATCGCATTTGTCCTTGCTTTATTACCGATGTGTCAGCTTTTGGTCTTCTTGTAGAGTTCATGATTGGGGATCTTATTTGGCCAGAAGATGCAGCAGATTCTTCTAAAGCAACCATTGTGGAATGCCTCGATTCTGTTCATGTCATTTTTCGGACGCATACAACAGGATGGACATCACATTGCTGTTGTATAGGTGGACTTGTTGTCCTTAGGCTGTACTGCTTGGACTTGCAGATGGTAGGGAGTTGGTAGAAGGCACCCCGCTCTTTCCCCAATCTTGCTTCAGTGTCTTTCTGTGTCTCGCTGTCCTTGCTGATAAGACTGCCTAGATAGGTGAAATCATCCACAAACTCAAGTGGGTCATTCTTTATTAAAACTGGTGCAGGTGTGGTGTTAATGTACATCACTTGAGTTTTGGGGATGTTGACATTAAGGCCAGCCTGCTTAAGCATGTTTGCAAATTGCAAATCTTTGCCATGACTATTCTCTGAGTAGTCTGGAGAACGAGGATGTATCCACAATTTTAAATAATGTAGATAAAATGGGCACAATTTTGCGATGCAGGTAAAAATAATTTCATTACTTGCCAAATAGCCTAATTGAGGAGAACTGGCTATAGGCTGGCTATATATCTGATGGTATTGCATATTATGCAAATATAATATAATGTGCTTATATTCATTTAATAATGTCAGCATTGAAGCAAACATTTTATTTAATTTTAAAATTGTAATTACAAAATACTGGTATTGATAGTGTGGAGATAACTACACTAGGCTCGTGCAGTTAAACTGAACACCGTGGCAAGATTAGTAAGCTTTGTTGCTTGAAGACGGTGAAAAGGATTTCCCATAGTGAGAAAATCAAAACCAAAAATGATTGGTAGACGTCCATACACATGTGAGACGCAAGCAAACATGCAGCCTATCGGTACTAAGGAATGCGTATGGACCCCTGGGAGCTGAACAGAACACCCCATTGAAAATGAGCTTGAGATTAGCTGTAATTAGAGCTAATTGGAATATTCTTCTGTTGTGACCTTCAGGCCCTCCCACATCCTCCTGAGCTGTGGAATCCCACCGGAGGTCGCAGCCAATGCGCTGCGCCTGAGTGTGGGCCGAGGAACCTCCCACAGAGACGTGGACCTGGTAGTGGAGGACCTCAAGGAGGCCGTGCAGGAGCTGGAGGGGCGGAGCTAAGCCCCAGCACAGAGAGTTCCAGATGTATCAGAAGAACTATTATGCATAACCAAGGTTTTAATCGTAAAAAATATTAATAATAATAAAAATACAACCATTATTTTCTAAAAATGGTGATTCTAAAAATAGATGTGAAGTCTCTCTACTTGTATTTGCCCAACAGTTGAAGGCTTATGAACGTATGTTATGTATTTTTTGTAAAATAATGCCATTTCTTTTATTTTCCCAAAGATGCCTGTATTGCAATTTCTTGGTTTGCACTTAATGCTGGAATTTTAGGGTGTTTATTTGTTTTTTTACAGTTGAGGAACTCCTTGTTTAAGTACTTGAAAGGCACTTGAATCTGAATAATTTTTATGATTATTTATTATTATTGTGTTTGTATCCGTGCTTTTGATTCTGGTCAACATATCAGTGAGTTGTTAAAAAAAACAATTAGCTGTATTAAAAGTATAGTGTCTATGGCTGTACTGTACTAAGGCTGTAGAGTACGCTAACTGGCAAATAAAATTTTGCCAAACCATAATCACAACCATACTTCTTCTTTCTTGGCAGTCTAGACACAGTAACGGTCAAGTTCACGGGCATTATCTAAACAACAGAAGCCTAATCCTTTGTTAGCTGTAATCATTATCTTTGCCATTGGGCACAAAGAATAGAAGATGAATATTTAAAAGTATTGTAAATATAGCACTCGATGTAATCTCTCCGCACACACCATCCTCTGTATACAGTACGTTCTCCCGTTACTTTAATTTCCATGTCCCCTCGGTCTCTACCGTCTCCAGCCGGGTGTCCAGGCGTGTGTCTCTGCATGTTACCCAGAAGACAATGGGGCTGTGGACCGTGTGAGCGCCGTGCTTTGTGCCTCCAGGTTCCTCTCATTACCTTTATTGCTCGTGGGGCCTGACCTGCCTGTCGTCTCCGGGGCCGAACTGGATGCCGGCCACTCGGGTGTCGGCTTTCTGGAAAGTAGGGGAGGGGTGGAGGGAGGGGGACGGAACAGTGGCACCTGCCCGTCTCCGGCAGAGCCAGCTCAGAGAGGCGAAATCGGGACGATGGTGCTGCACAGGGCCATCCAGGTGGCCCGCGACGGGGACCTCACGGCCCTCAGGGGGCTCGCGGCCGCCGGGGGCTTGGGCCCCGCCATCGCCGACGCCCAGGGGGCCACGCCAGTCCACCACGCCGCCCGCTGCGGCCGCCTAGAGTGCCTGTGCTTCCTGGTGGGCGAGGCGGGGCTCCCCGGCGACGCGGCGGCCCGCAACGGGGCGACCCCCGCCCACGACGCGGCCGCCATGGGGCACACGAGGGAACTGCAGTGGCTGGTGGAAAATGGGGGCTGTAACATTAAGGTGAGGAGGTGGAGCGGGGGAGGGGTCTGAATGAGGGTTTTGAGGAGGGCATTAGGTATCCAAATGGATGTGGTTGTGGAAAGTCTGTGTTGCAGACTTGCAGTAAGAGATAGGTGAATACCTTTGAAGCCAGTGATTTCATTGCTTAGGCTGGCTCACAATACATTTTTTAAGTAGATACACAATGGTTGCTATTGATCATGTACATAGATCCTATCTATGTATATATGTTGCTATGACCAAGCAAGTGAAAGATACACTGTAGATACTCTGGCATATGCGGAGTAGTAGTAGTCATCCATATTGACTGTATATCAGTTGCAGATGGCCCATTTTTATTTTACCGCAAAGACGGTTTGTTTAGTGGAAGCTGGGAGAGCTTTTTTTTACCATCCTTAAAGTTTGCAAAATAAGCTCTTAACAATTTTAATTAAAAGCAGTTCCTTAACCTCAGCAATCAGCAGTATCGTTTGCTGACATGTGCTTCGTGTTAAATCGCTGTTCCTCGTTCTCAAAAACAAATGTGATAACATTATGGGGGTGTTGGTGTCCTTACAAATGTATCAACACCACCTGCATTGGTTTAGCTTGTGTCGTAATCGTTCGGTGTAAGATCGATACGTGAGACATTCGACGGTTTCATTTGTATTTTCTGCGGTCGTTAAAAAAAAAAAGCTGCTCTCCAGGGCTTTTTTTTCAAGCTGAACAAACATTTTCATCGTCTTTAGTCTTGCCCAGTACAATATGTGACTGGTGTGTATGCGAGGGAGAGAGGGTAAATGTGATTCTGCATTCTCCTTTCTGTTCTCTGCTTACGCCCCTGTGTGTTATTGTGCGTGCCTTCACGCGCCCTTCAGGATCGGGACAACACGGGGGCCACTGCGCTCCACCTGGCGGCTCGCTTCGGCTGCGTGGACGCGCTCCAGTGGCTGCTGTCTGTTGGGGGCGGGGCCGAAGAGGAGACGGACTGCGGGGCGCTGCCCGCCCACTACGCTACGGCAAAGGGTGACCTCACCTGTCTGAAGCTGCTGATTCAGGAGGCCCCTGGGTAGGAGTGATCACTGCACACACACACACACACACACACACACCACTGGTTAACATCAGTGTAGAGCTGCTGTGTTTGTCTTGTGTTACAGCATCATTCATTATAATGCTAAGTATTTTTTCCTGCAAAATGTTTGCTTTCCAAGGAATCACTAGAACGCTTGACATATCAAAGAATCACAGCTGGACATTTTAGGTTAAAAGCCACTCTTTCTTTCTATGGGTGTAAACCACCAGTGTTGTGTTATTTTTGTCACGTTTGATTTAAATGTATTTTATTCTACCGCAGTTATTCTTCTGAACATGGAGTTAAATCGGCTTCCTTTATATAAAGCGATAAGTGGCCATTACTTTTAATTATAGGAGGTGTGAACACATTTTTGTACTTCTGTGAGAAATGTTTTAACAATAACATATTCACGCTTCATAAATATTTATTACCGGTCGTAGCAGCTCTGGGCTCAGGTTCTCCTTTGTTAACCGCATGGCTAATTGAGTGTAAATAGAACTTCAACTGATTTGTGAAAGATGACTACCTGCCACCCTCAGGCTTTTTCCATTCACTTTATTGCTGGAGATAAACAATGAAGTGGCAGTTATCCATGGGGCGTGAAGGCTTTCTGCTTCCGTGATGGAGGCTGCCATCACCTGCACTCTTCTGACAAGACGCGTGCGCTGTATGGGTCGGGTTTCCGTGCTGCCCGCGAGCTCCCTTTCATGACCCCGAGGGGGGCCGCTGCACACACCACAGCTACCTCTGTGTTCTGGGGCACATATTCAGTCTATTTTTGGGGTACTGTCACTTTAAATGATATGGGCATCTTAACATATAGTAGCTTTATGCTAGTCAGTTTACCAGAATAGGAAGTGACAGAATGTTAATGGACAACATTTGTCTCTGTAACAGTCCGGATGTGTGTGGTTCTCTAGTAATCTATGCTAGCGCGTTAGAGCCTAGGTTGCAAAAATAAATACCAACAATGCCCTGTGCCAGTCCTTGTTATTTTGTCTCTTCACAGCCGTTAGCAACAGAGCAATAGAGCGTTATAATGTGACTGCCTGTTTGGCCTATATCCAGACTGAGCCAGCCCGTGTGGAGCACGGCGATCCACACGGCTCTTCTTAGCCTGGGCGATGACAGGGCTGTCGCGCACATGCTTGTCAGGGCTGCATGCTTAGGCCTGAAGGGTACCATGGCAACAGAAGTGTGCCACTTGCTTGGGTTACATGAAGTAAGTGGAACACTAGTATGCACGGTCAGAGGTCATTCAGCTGTTCGCTGCTATAAATGGATGCAAGTGACTTCTTTTACTCCCTTTTATCATGCACTTTGATCTTGTGCAATCGTAGTAATACCGAAGGCAAATTATTTCATTTGGAGTTATGGCTACCAAATGTTTTCGTATACTTGAAGGAAGGAGCATGTATTGTAATATATCAATTGTTAAACTGTGGGGGAGGTGGCCAGATTAAGATACAAATAGATATTTAGCCAGAATAAAGCCAGAACAAGCATAGTTTGTTTTGCCTAAAAGTCCTCTTTTGTCTTCTTAAAGTCTTCTTTTTGGACCTCATACAAAGGACTCCTACCATACAATCTCACCGTGACAGTGCTCGATTTCTCCTTCTGGCTTAGTGATACCGTTAGCAGCTGCAACTTTGGTTTCCTTGTAGATCTCCCAAAGAGGCTGTGTTTAGCTTCTGCATGACGTAGGGGATGGCTGCGAGGCAAAAGGGCTGACTGCGCTGACTGTGTTTTTGGCTAATGTGTGATTATAGCGTATTAGCTAGTGATCTTCCACTGATCTGATTTAGCTGTAAAATCTGGGTTGCATATTGGAGTTTGCGACATCGGTTTGCGCGGCCCTGTGTCAAGCAGTGAAAAATGCCACCCACGCAGACCCACCAGCCTGTTCTCTGTTTTGAGAATAAACTGAATGCAGCTTTCTCCTTTCCAAAGCAGTCAGAAAGCAGGACTTTGCTCCAGTGTTTATGTATTTGGCTATTTATCAATGACTGATCTCACTCTCATTTCTCTCTGCCTACTCAGGGAAATTTTCAGACAGAATGACTATCTGAGACTGCCCACCTGATGGAATTGGAGCTGGTTAAATCCAGACAATAAGCTTAAAGGGATATTGTCAGCACATCTTTTCTCTGCCTGGTGAGATCTACCACAATTGAATTGTGGACAAAAGGGCCTTGACATTTGGTAAATGTACCCCATCGACTGGTTGTCTTGTCTATAATAGATGAGTGGAGGTTGAGTGGAGTGTGACTCTGCTGTAGGGCTCTTGGTCCCACCCATCCCTGTCATACTAATGCATGTCCCACTCATAGTCTGACATCCGATGCCCGGCGCTTACCGCGCATGAACGGCTTTTCTTTGTCGCTGTAATTATCGGTTCAGTCCGTATACCTGTGTTCTTATGCCGTCTGCTTTCTCGCAATGTGTTTAGACGTCTGGTGCTACGCCGCGGACGGTGACCCCTTGGAAAGGTCGGGCTACTGCCTGATGCCATTCCAACCACATGTCCAGTAACAGCCCACTGTGCTAAAATACCCAGAAGTTAACATCATGTTATAAGCTCATGTAATTACTCATACTCTCAGTTGTGACGATGGGTATTGGGTCTCTGTGCTTTGCCTAACCTTGTTGTATGCATTTTGCAAGTTGCTCTGGATATTGGCTCTGCTAAAATGACAAAGCGCGAATGTCATTGAGCCCCGTTGGCTCAAAGATGTTCGAGTGCAACTCACGACTGAAGCCGTTTCAGTTCCGCACCTTTTTATACGCAAGGCTGCCTGAGATCGTACAACGGAGCAGAAAGGGCTCTGCTTTCACCCGAGTGGAGATTCAATGGCAGTGTCTAAAGTAATGAGACAGATTGGGTATCTGGGTTTGGACAAGAGCAGCAAGGTCTGCTCCGGAAAGAAGAGTGACGAGGAAATTACACCAGCCTGGATGGTGGAAAGATCTGTGAAAGACACTAAATGGGATTTCTTAATTGGCTATCCCTTAATTGCCGTAGCATACGGTTTGTTTTCCTTTGGCTCTTCTCTGAAGCGTAGCGGCTGTCATACCGTACCACTTGCTGGGCAGACAATATTTACGGTGAAGTCAACTGAGTTTTGAGTATGTGTACACTGTGATGTGGTAACCATTGAAGAAACAGACCAAGGCTCAGTTACGTCTGGTACATAAGAACCATTTTGTCTCTCTGCAAGGCTATGACGCGTGGCGTGTTCGTTGTGAAATCCGTGTGCTGCGTCTCCTCCAGGTGTGTGAATCGGCAGACGAGCACAGGCGCCACTCCGCTGTACCTGGCCTGCCAGGAAGGCCACCTGCATGTGGCCGAGTACCTGGTGAAGGACTGCGGGGCGGACGTCCACTTGAGGGCGCACGACGGAATGACCGGCCTGCACGCCGCCACGCACATGGGCCACCACGCGCTGGTAGTCTGGCTGGTGAGGGGCCGTCGCTGTCGTTTTCACAACCCAGCAAGTTTAATTTCCAGTACAAAGACATATGATGTGAATTGAAATGTTCATAAATGCACAGTTGTAAGCGAGGTTGGTTTAAGAGGGATAAATTACTTGTGGGTGTGATGGAAGTTTGGTCTCAGGCTATTTAAGCAACACAATTGCAGGCCAGAAAACTACCAATCCAGACGCAGGTGAGAAATATTCAGCTTGCACAGGATGAAACGGGCAATTCCATTAGTGCCCAGATGCATTTACATTACCATTGTCGCCAACTGTGCTATTTTCTAATCAGGAGTGTTTGCATCAGAAGCCCTTGGTCCTGTTCAGTTCCCTTTTGCGTCTGTAATTTGATCCTGGCCACCTGTTCCTAGAGCAAAGTTACCGATCAGGATAGAATGTTACTTGATGTAAGCGATCCCGCTGCGCAGGTACTCAAATGTGATCAAATGTGATCTTGATTGGAATGCGTCGTGACATCATGTTGTTACATCAGCAGCAGAAAGAAATCAATCAAAATTCACAAACCGTGTGTATTTTGATGGTAAACAACATGAGCAAAAGTTGTTACAAAACAGCTATTTGCCTTGATTAACATCAATACTTTATTTGATGGATTCAGTGAATGCAATAGAATATTGTTTGTCTTATTTCATGTACAGCACTTGTGAAAATGACATATTTAGTAACTTAAGTTATTTCTTTCTCTGATAATTTCCGGCCAACTAGTTATACCTTTGGATTTGAGTCATACAGTTTGTCTGCTTTTCTTTTACCTGGATGCTCAGATCTACAATAAATCAACAAAAATTTTAAATAAAGAAATCAAGAAATAACCTTTTGTTCCACACAAGATTAACGCTTACAAAATTCATAGTTTTTTCAAATAATGGTGATGACCCAACTGAGTTTACGCATATATAATGTTTCAAAAAACCACAATAAGGTTAAAATGAACACTTTTGAATACATCCGATCATACATTTGAATACATTGCAAATTGAATACTCGGGTTAGGCTGTAGGGAAAAGTGAAAATAAAAGTGGAAGAAATGTAGTTCATAAAGGATGGGATACCTCAAATTGTACCAACATCCCATTTAGTCACCCATTATCTCCACCTTTGCACTCGTTATACTATCCTATACAACAAGATTGACATCAGTTAGTTTCAATTACAATGAAAAGGTTTGGGACTGGAAATAATTTGACACTGGAAGCAACAAATTGCATTGTAAGTGGAAATCAAAAATGTAATATGCTGTTCCCTAACTTACAATTTAGCAGTTAAGCCTACTGAAAAAAATTTTTTTTTCAGAGAACAGAAACCTTAGCTTCTTTTCACAAGAATGTTATGCACCGAGATTATCATGGTAAGAGCAGGTGTAGTGTAGAAGACACCACTGCAGGCTATAATGAAAGTAAACATTTTTCACCAAACAAAGTCCAGTTAACATGGAAGGCAGGGAAGACATAAACCTACAGCAAACAGAGCAGATAACCGTTTAGCTAACCAATTGAAGGCTGCTTATGTATTTAAATAGTCAAACATGACAACAAATTACAATTGTATTTTTCGCAGACAGAAGGGCAGGTGGAGAAGAAGATTGTTGGTTTTGTATGAAGCATTAAATTAATTAAGAACCTACACAATTATTTACAACAATCTTGTGTTCTAACCAAAAATAGCTTTTTGTGTTTATTTTATACAGCTTTTTTCTCCGTTTTCATCAGGGGTGCCAATAATGCTGGACCTGACTGTATGTGTGGATTTTATTACACAGCAAGCATTTTGAAATGATACACATGGATTATTCTAAATTGTGTTCAATGATTTTTCAAAAGGTATGTGCATAGCCCTCTTATAATCTAAAATGATACATATTGTAGCTATATCTAAAAATAGATCACAGGTGATTTTTAAAATAAAATAATGAAAGAATGAAATAATATTATATTTCAATTAATACACTTTAGTGGCATAGCAACAGAAAGGTTCATATTCACACAAATTGGGTTGTTGGTTAGTAGTACATTCGTTAACTTGGTATTGTTCCTCACTATATTCATGTCAAAATTCACAATGAGATTACTTGACAGATCCAATGTTTCTAAATACTCTAATTGACTTAGAGTGACTTCAGAGGGCCAGTGTTGTATTTTAGAACAGCAGAGAGTTAACTCCACAACATTCTGTAGACCAGCCAGCATGGGCATTTCCGAGAACATGTTTCTGTCCATATGCAGGTACTCCAAGCTACTGCTATTTTGAAACAATTCTTTTGGTAGCTGTGCAATGGAATTATCTGATAACTCAAGCACTGAGAGTTGGTTCAAACCTTTTAAAAGACCATCAGGTAGAACTGATAAAGAGTTGTGAGAGAGTGTAACTTTGTGAAGTAATGGGAAACTTTCCAATGGAAAAGGTGGCAGTGATGAAATTCTGTTATTTGACAAATATAGATATTTAAGACTGCTCAAACCTCTCAGAGCAGGAAATATAGATCCAGTCAGTGTGTTGTTGCTGAGGATCAAATCTGTCAGACTGTCTTTTTTGTCAAAGAGGTTATTGGGCAGGTATTTCAGCTTATTATTGGATAGTTCCAAAATCTGAAGCTGTGATATTGTGTGAAATGCCACTGATGGTAGGCTGGATAGCCTGTTGCCAGATAAAATCAAAGTGTCTAAACTGTAGAGGCCTTCAAATGTATTATTGTGAAGTTCTATGAAATTGTCTGAGAGATCAAGGTAGGTGAGATTATGTAGATTCCTGATGACGTCATTTGGGAGGCTTTTCAATTGATTTTTGGCCAAGTTTAGCCAAACCAGCTTTGGGGTGGGTTGGAAAATATCGGTAGGAATTGTTTGAATGTCATTTTCAGAGAAATCCAGAGACAGTAGGTTACGAACATAATCCAGTGTGTCATTGTCCGGAATGACTTTATTGTTTGATAAATCTAGAAAAGTCAGGCTTGTTAAGTTCCAAAAAGCTCTGGGAGGGATAGTAGTTAGCTGGTTAGCCGTCAAAAATAACGTCTCTGTTTGCAGACCAATACCTTGAGGAACAGAGGTGAGATTTTCATTGCGACAATCCGTAATTGATGCAAAACACGCACAAGGCAAGGGACATCCCTTTGCAGGCAATCTTACATTCATGAAGACGAGAAGCACAACTGTGGGGAACATATGAGGTGTCCTAAACATGAAAAGAATGATAGATGCGATTAATGTCTAACACATGCTATAAACCAGGGGTCTTCAACCTTATCCCGCAACGGCCGGTGTGGGTGCGGGCTTTTGTTCCAACCAAGCAGTTACACATCTGATTCTACTAATCAAGGTCCTTAGCAAAGACTCTAGTGATTGATTAGTAGAATCAGGTGTGTAACTGCTTGGTTGGAACAAAAGCCCGCACCCACACCGGCCCTTGCGGGATAAGGTTGAAGACCCCTGCTATAAACATTCAAATGGTGACACAAAATATACCATAAACTTTCTGTTTGGAACATAACAATTTTCTGATCAGAGAATAACCTCTAACACATTGTGTCTAATTTACATCTAAAGAAGGAGGCCACTTAACGCTGCTGTCATGCGTAGCAGAGTGCTGTATCTTGTCAACATTTCAACAGTCAGACAATCATTTGTAAGAAAAGAAGACATGGTGTTTGTACTCACATACTCAAAGCTGTTCCTCTGTCTATTAAGATTTAAGTGAAACGACTCTATTTTTCTGCAAGGACAGTTTACTCTTGTGTTGCAATAAATGGTATTACCACATACTTTGGGAACAACTCTCACTCTATGTGCTTAGAGCAAAGTTGCATCACAAAAAACAAACATGAATGGCTTTTAGTTCAACATAAAGCTCTGTGAAATAATCACGGTAGTCAGACCTGTGTGAAATACGTACGTAAGGCATTTCACTATTTATACATTATTCGAAAGTACAAGGTATTTTAATTTATTTGGAAATGCATTTAGAAATTATTTGAACGTTTGGGCGAGTAAATGCATGTTTTTGGAAATAACCTAATAGTCAGTGCCTTAATGAAGAACAAAACCTAAACAAATTGGTCTTACACTTCATTCAAGTGTTTACAGGATATCTGATCTCAGGCAGAAAAAAAGAAAAGTTTTCCCATTCCTTAACCTATTTTTGAATGAGCAGATGAAGCACTGTGTGAGCCAAAGCAGGTCGCTTCTGACCTGTCTGTCCTGAATATCTCAGGGCATCTCAAGAGAAGAGAGCTCATTAATCATACAAGCTGTCAATTCAGTTTGATAATCAGTAACAGTAAGAATTAAATTAAACACAACAGTCGCTCTTACTGGATTTCTGAGCACTTGAAGTCAATGGATTGCCTATTCGAGTTCAATTTACCTCGATGGCCGTTAATAAAATTTCAGATAAAACGTAGCTATAAAGGGATTATATGCCTCCGAGCTTTAGCTTGGCTGTCAGTGCTGGGGCACAGTGTGTGACACATGTTTGTTATTATCGTTCATTATCTTGCCAGAGGTCCTTATCCAGGCCTAGCTTGCGTCACTGTTTGTGCTCATAATACCGGTGCTGGTGACTATAGGCTGGGTTGACACTAATGCCATTTTTTGAGGCTTGACAGTACAGGAAACCCACATGCAAGGACAAATGCATGCACGTTTCCCATCCATCCAGGGTAAAATTGGCCATGCATTAGTGTTATTGACCATTTTATAGTGTCTCAACATATTTTATTCACCTTGTGCAAACAGTCTTACTGAGGTTAAGGATTTAAAACTGATGGCTGATTACCTGTTCACAACTCCGCATTGTCTCTTCATTTTATTATTCAAAAAAATATGTTGAAATGTTTAAAGAAATTGATGAGAACATTTATGTTTTATGTAATAATCTTTGCTGTGAGCTAGAAATAAAGCCAAATAATTCTTAAGCATTAGATTATTAAAATGTAAAGGCTTAACTTTATTTATAGAGTCTACATGTGTAGTGAGCCTCAAGATATGGCTCAATTGATTGTACCAGCATATGCAGTGACTTTTTGTCTACTTTTTATTTCTTTTTTTATTGAAAAATAAACATACTTACAAGAAAACAAGAACTTACAACAGGAGAAATATCCTATGGTTTCTAAACACATTATATAGTATATATACAGTATATCTGGAGCCTGACCATGTATTGTTGTGGATGTGGAATTTCCTCATGATATTCAAAAGTTGGATTAAAAAAAACAACTATCTTTTTCAATGCCATCTTTTCTGAAATAATCATTATATATTACCATGATGTTCCATCTTTTTTTCTCAATAACATTTTGTACATCAGTCAAAGATCATTTGCTATACATACACTGATAATACAAATGAACAAGGTATTTTCCTCTTGTAGGCCTCCTTCACAGAGATGAGCCTGTCACGCCAGGACAATGAGGGGGCGACCGCACTGCATTTCGCTGCAAGTGGAGGGCACTACCGCATCCTTGAGCGGTTGCTGCGCTTGGGGGCAAAGGTCATTGAGGACGACTGGGGTGGCACTCCACTTCATGATGCTGCAGAAAATGGGGAGCTTGAGGTTAGGGATGAATTCAATTTGTGAGGGTGATGATCTGCACCTTGTATTTCAACTTTAAAAGTTTTTAAGCCTTCTCTGTGCACAGACAAATTCAATGACATTTGATCTTATGCGTGTGATGACCCTTGACCCCTTCTTCCCCCAGTGTTGCCGAATTCTGTTGAGAAATCAAGTTAATCCCACGAAGTGTGACAGAGATGGGTTCACAGCAGCAGACCTAGCTGAATACAATGGGCACTATGACTGTGCCAACTATATCCGGGCCGTGGAACAATGCGTAAGCTATTTTTCACATCTTTTCTTAATTTGTGAAAATGTTGTTTTCCTGTTGGGTTTCTTTTTATTCTTGAAACAGACAGCTGCTTGAATGTAAGTTACCGCATAGAATACAGTAGACATTACTAGTGGAAACTGCTATTTGGGAGTGGCTAGTTCATTATGGTAATAGTTAAAGGTATACTATGTAGTTTCATTGTAAACAACTCGTTCTTTGTTTACATTCAAATTTTCTCCCCAAAAAACACTGTATGTGTCCTTGTGGTCTAATAAACATGTTGAATGTATTTCCTACCTCATAAGTCATTCGCAAAGTGTTTTTTTGTTAATGTTTTGAATGTTACACTGTTGACAACCCGCCACCATTTTTAAAGCCAGAAACAGCTAAAATGGTGTAAACGTCATGAATGGGCGGTCCCTGCTCATTTGATTGCTAGGGATAGCTGCTACATTATGCAAAGGATGTGCTTTGCCTCGTCTGTTCTGTAATGATTATGATGTCTCTGTACGCACTTACTGTACGTCGCTTTGGATAAAAGCGTCTGCTAAATAAATGTAATGTAATGTAATGTTGATTGACATGGCCAGGCCATGTGGGCAGGCTTCCAGCTAAACTCTTATTTTAGCTTAGGACCAAAACATGCCTCACGCAAATACACAAACTTGGACGCTTCAAACTACGCAAACAGTTTTTCTTTTGCCATGATATTTGTGAAAGACAAGCCAGAGCGTTGCAGCAAGGGACGCTATAGCAGCAACAACAGTAAACTACTTTCTTGTTCGATCTGTGCTTTCCTCTGGTTTGTCTTTCACAAATGTCATGGCAAAAGAGAAACTGTTTGCGTAGCTATTTGCGTGAGGTATGTTTCTGCCCTTACTCATTCGCAAGATGTTTTCAGCCGAGGAGGTAACAATATCATGATAAAAATAGCGACCATACACCTAGCTACATTACATTACATTACAGTCATTTAGCAGACGCTTTTATCCAAAGCGACATACAATAATTGCATACAGAAACGTCATCGAAGTGACTACAGAACAGATAAAACAAAGAACATCCTTCCCATAACGTAGCAGCTATCAATAGCTAAGGCTATCTATTGTCGTGATGTTTGTTTATTGTTGACAATAGTCTATTTATCATGTTTGACCAAACCTTGATCATGTAAATGGAGACTACGTTACATGCTCAAAGCATATAAGTTAGTAATCTTAGCTATTGCTCTGTAAATTTGACCACTGTTCATTTTCATAAAATAATTCAAAATCATAATTTTGTAATTCTGCTCGGTTCATTCTGTAGCCATCAACATCCAGTGGTCGCGGCCCCAGAGTAAGGGTGAGGGGCAGTCATTAGATAAACATTAAATGACAGTCATTTAGCAGACGCTTTTATCCAAAGCGACAGTCGTGTTTGTGGTGGCCGAGGCAGGGCCAGGGGAAGAGGACAGCTTGATCAGAGTGACCGTGATAGAGTCAACAGACTCCGGGAGGGGAAACTTTGCCATCTCAACAAAGTTGAGACGGAGCGGCACTTTATCACAAAATGCGAAAAATACAATCAAATCAGAAATAAATATTTTCCCAAAATAAATCAGAGATACCCTCAATTAAAAAAATTAACAGACATCCAAAAAATCCCCATCCTCTTAGGAGAGGAGAGGATGTGCTGTGACCTGGCAGCACAATATATACAGTTGCAGCCACTATTATTGGCCCCCCCTGTAAAGATGAGCAAAAAGGGTTATAAAAAATTCACCGTTTGGTGAATTAGCTTAATCTCACACTGAAAAAACAAGAAGAATCCAACCTTTAATTGACGTTAATTTATTATGAGAAAAAAAAATCCCTCATCAAGAAATAATTATTTTTAACAAAACCACATTGGCCACAATTATTGGCCCCCCTGCATTTATATATAGAATAAAGTAATAATTTTTAATATTTGGTCACATATCCTTTGCATGCCATGACTTCCTGATGTCTGTGACCCAACAACATCAAAAGACTCTTGATATCTTATTTTCTGGTACTCTTACAAGCAATACTATAACATCTCTGCATTTGAATGGATCTCTATGGGAATTGGGGGTGGGACTAGATTTAGCTGTAAATTATGCTGGAACAGTATGGAATACATGGTTGGTAAAATGGCTGTAAATCAACAAGGGTCTGAGGTATCAAACAAGCCTTAAACAATCACTCTGCTGCCAGATATGCAGTAGATATGGATGGATCACTTTAAGGGTTGTTTCTCCTGACAAATTTTCCTATTGAACTCTATGGAAAAATAAGTCAGGAGAAGAAACCCTTCAAGTTATTCATTGTATTGTTCAGAGTTAGATGTATGTCTTCGACTGTTTTAATGCCGCATGCTTTGACAATACAGATGCAATGTCTTGTCATGCCAATAAAGCGAATTGAATTGAGTCCATGGTCAGAGAAAATATGTGTGAAACGTCACCACAATGCTTGTGCGTCGTCGTGCGTGTCTGAGAAGAACACGTGATAAGCAATTTTCGGGGAGCCCTTTTCTCCTACGTGCTCTATATCGCCATCTAGTGTTCTGAAACTACATAGTATACCTTTAAGGTAATTACATTAGTTCACAGGTAATGAACGAGCTCTAGAATTTGAGAGATGTGTTGGTGT
This sequence comes from Synaphobranchus kaupii, assembly GCA_029718625.1. Lineage (NCBI taxonomy): Eukaryota > Metazoa > Chordata > Actinopteri > Anguilliformes > Synaphobranchidae > Synaphobranchus > Synaphobranchus kaupii. Next base: position 48,683,006 of record CM056377.1, on the reverse strand, counting down.
TGTAAGAGTCCTATTCAACATGCCCATACATGCTCTTGCTGTTACTGGATGCTGTTACTGTCAACTGCTGAAATATGCTGTGTGTAACAGTGATAGAGTTACACCAGCAACACAGATGCTACAATCCACAACCTACAAATGGACTGGCTTCAATTGTAACATAACAGAATAACATTTCTATGAATGCTTCAGTGAATCAGCAGCACAGAGACTCATTTTGTTGAAATAGGTCCAATGACTCGGGTTCAGTTTTATACATAAAGGCCAATGGTCTTAAGCTTTTAAATTATGGTCACAATGAGAGACCTGCATTCTGTTCTTGGGTGATACAAAGAAATAAGATCACAAAAGTATGTTGGTCCAAACCCATTTAATGTTTCTGCAGTTAGTAACAAGATTTAAGGAGCACACACTTAATTGGGAGCCTGCGAAGGGGTGTTCTTGGTTTTAGTCAGGAGCCTTGGTGACAAAATAAACTTTGGACTGCCAGGTTTTAAAGTGTTACCGTTGCCAGATATTAAAGAACTGAGTACATAAAAGTATAAATATGTTTCCTGCTTCATTTTGAGATAGAAAACATCAGAATTTGCCAATATTTCTAAGATGGCAAAAGGCAGACATGCTTTTAATTTGGTGCTCAAGGGAGAGATTTGGGTCAAGTATTATTCAGAGATCCTGATCTACAGTTCTGGGCTGAGGGAGAGTTAATCGGTATTTAGCACTAAGTCTGTCATGAAGCTTAGTGGGACCACAAAGACTAATAACAGTTTTATCAGTTAAGTAGTAAAACTTTTGCAGTTGTCCTCAGTTTTATACCGTGATGCCTATCTGCACAAGTTGTTTTGTGGAGCACATCCCAATTTCTGATATAAATTAAAAAATTTAAAAATTACTCTTTAAGGGGTAACAAAACACACTGGTTTTACTAGACCCCGCCCCCTTTTCAAATTCAAAAAATGCCAAAATCTGGGCGTGATAAGGTAATAATATAGGGGCTGAGCTCCAGGTATCAAACCACGCCCCAGCAATTTTCTTCACTAGTAGCCAAAAGCTAATTTCTACTTTGGACAGCACTCACAGCGGCTGCTTTGTTCCACTCTCTCTCGCTACCTCTCTCACTCATACACACACAAACAAACACGCTAGCTGCAGCTGCTGCCGAGCCCCAAGTAGCTGAGGCAGAAGCAATGGTGGAGAATGAGAGATGGGCAATGTTTTGGAGTGGTAGGCGGCGGCACGCATAGCTGGGCTTATAATGATGCGGCCAGCAAACAACAAATCACGTGCTGTACAAATAGTTACCCACGCCATGTAGGCTACTGATTTTACACAGGCTGTAGGCAATCACACTAACATTACCTGCAAGATATCAACAATATTGGTTTCCATTTCAACGGGCGCACATGTGGTCACGGCACTGAACTCTCTCCAAGAGAGAATGTCTGTTGTTGTAGGGACGTTGCAACGGTAAACATGTAGAATGCATATAATACAACTCCTGGCTCAACTATGCTTTGTATATTCATTTTTAATAAAGTATATATATATTCTTAAAATAAACTAGCTAGCTGCTTGCTAAGCTAGACTGAAAAACTATTAAGAAATAAGGGACTATCAAAAAATACCAAAAATAGTTACTATAACTTACTAGAATATTCAAAAAAGCTAAACTGTAAGCTAGCTATACATCGCTCACTCTCTCTCTCCTATCTCCTCTCTGTCCACGCTGATCAACCACCGAACTATATAGAAAACGGTGAGAACTATGGAGGATTATTCAGCCCAAAATGGAAATGGAAATGGAGGATTATTCAGCCCAAAATTAAAATGAAAATTAAAAACTTTTCATTTTCAATTTCATTTCCATTTTTGTTTTCGTTTTCATTTCATTTTCATTTTCGTTTTCGAACTGTATCTATGTAAATGAGGGGGTATGGTCCTCCTATCAATCAAAGCAAGCAGGGTGGGCCTCATACAGGTTTAGTGCAGTAGAACTTAATGAACACTAGGGGGAGCATAGCATAGGGATGGGTAACAGTCTATGCTTGATACTATGCTCTCAGGGCACTTGTAAGTTTTAATGGGTGAAATGATGAAGAATCTGAGCAGTGTTATAAAGTATTCTTGTTTTATGAAAGAAACTGAGCTAGCTAGCCAGCGCTACGCTGTGTAGGCTACAGATCAAACCTGCGAGGTGGAAAATCCAGGTTCAGAAAGTGAAAGTCTGTTAGGTTTCTGTATTCTGCCTGTTAGTTTGTTTCATTTATGTTTCTGATTTTTACCATGTTTATTTATTCTGATTATTTTTTGAGCTTTCACTGTTCCATGTTTGGTATTCCTGTCACTCCCTGTCGTCGTCACACTATTCGGGAGCCTTTGGTGATTTCGGGTTTCGCTGTATTTCCACTCTCGTTTACTTCCTTCTTCACTAATTACTTTTGTTTATAATACTAATCTACTAATCGTTACTAACTGCTTAGAATTAGGTTTCTTACTAATACACTAACGACTAACTTGTAAATAATACTAATCAACTAAGTTACTAACGTCAGGGAATTAGAGTTTCTACTAACCTACTAATTTACTAATGCAATCTCAGTTTCCATCTGCACCTGTCTTTTGTTTCTTCTGTCCTATCTCTGAATATCTTACTGTGATTCCCTACTCGTTTCAGCTGCATCTGATTTCCACATTCCTCTACCTCGTTGTGTGCACGGGTCTTCTTCGATCCATGTCATGTATAGTCTATATGTTATGTGCTAGTCCGGTCCGCGTCTTATGTGTTCCCTCGTTATTGTACTATCAGCTTCCCTTATCGTTTCATTGTGCTCACCTGTGAGCAATCTCCCCTCCCTGTGTCTGCACACCTGATTCCCATTATGTCTGTCTCTCCCTGTGTATTTAACCCCTGTTATTTCAGTCCGTCTTCGCGAGTTCCTCACTAGATTTTTTGCTTCTGTCTTATTGTCTAAGTATATTCCGAATTGTCTGTTAGTTGCTGAGTATTTGTTTCTGAGTTTTTTGTATCCCTTGTCCGTTACCCGTGGTTGTTTTATTTCTGTTTTGTTTTCTTTTTGTTCCTCCTCTGCCTCCCTGGTTTTTGACCCCTGCCTGTGTTCTCGCGACCCTGCTTTGGATCCTGCTTTTGTACCTTTGCTGTGCCTTCCCAGTTACGACCCCTGCCTGTCCCTTGACCACTCTTTGGACTCTGTTTTGTTGCATTGCCTGTCTACCCGGTTTTTCGACCCTGCCTGTTTCACCACGGATTGCTGCCTTGCCCTTTATTTTTTCATACTCCTGCCTGCGTTTGGGTCCTTCCCCCACCGACACCTAAAAGTCCTCCCCAATCATTTGTTCCAATCACCTGGATTTGCTAATTATCACAATTCTTCAGCCAAGAGGTAGGAGCTAACTAGGCTAATTAGTGAAATCGTGAGTTCATGGGTGGAAGAAACACGGCAGGACTTTTACTTTCTGACCCCTGGAATTTCCACCTCTGCAAACCTGGTAGTAGCCTACGATAGGCTACATTGTGCCAGGTTAAACGTTGGATTGGATCAGTTGTGTTGGACTGCTGGAAATAAATGAAATCCTCTCTTAAAATAAATGACAAGACCACAAATGAGACACTGGATGGTTTAAACTTTTAACCCGGTACTTAAAGCGAACATTAAGGCATTGCTTCAAAAAGTCTATTGACAGCCAGATTCTGTGTTATGCAAAATGAGAAATGTTAATGTAGGCTATTTGAAAGTGAGTCGGCTTTGTCATACAAAAACAATCCAGGGTTAAATCTTAAATTGAGCTTGCTAGCTGTTTATTATTATCCTAAAATAGCTCTCATAAGTGTTTCTGTTACCCATCTATCGTTAATTGTGTTTACTGTATTACACACTTCATGTGTGTGCCATGAGTCACTGGACTGTTTATTTTAACCTGGCTCCGATAGATCTAGCTAGCCTACTTCAAACGAACATTAAGGCATAGCTTCTAAAAGCTAGCTAGATTCATGACGGTCGTCAAAAAATATGGTCGCAAATATGAATAGGCTAGGGCATGAAAGATGCGTTTTTGCATTGTTATGAAAGAAAAAATATTGCTGAAGACAGCTGAAAATGGAATGCACAAAATGGTGCTATGACGTTTTATTTTATCCGGTTGTTTTAATACACATCGGAGCTAGAATCCTGAAAAATAAACGAGAATGTCGAAAGTTGGAAGCTGCCAAGTGTGTCATTGTTTTTTCCCTGAGGGAATTTCACGAAGCAGAGGTGTAGCCTAGCTACTAAGCGAGATTAAGGGGTTAGACAGCTAATTTAAATTTCCACCCTGGATTTTCTGTATCACAAAGCTGACTCACTTTCAAATACATTAATGTCTCGATAGACTTTTAGAAGCTATGCCTTAATGTTCGTTTGAAGTAGGCTAGCTAGATCTATCAGAGCCAGGTTAAAAGTGTAGCCCAAACGGTCCACATGCACACACATGAAGTGTGTAATACAGTAAACATAATTAACGATAGATGGGACAGTAACCCTTATGAGAGAAACACTTATGAGAGCTATTTTAGGATAATAATAAACCGCTAGCAAGCTCAATTTAAGATTTAACCCTGGAATTTTTGTATGACGAAGCCGACTCACTTTCAAATAGCCTACATTAACATTTCTCAATTTGTATAACATATAGTATAGAATCTGGCTGTTGATAGACTTTTTGAAGCAATGCCTTAAAGGGTTAGTTTGGAATTTTGGACATAATGTCTCAATTACGACTTACCCATGATGTAGTTGATTGATGGAAACCATTTTCAGATTTTCAATTCCATGCTGTCCCTTCTTTTGGACATACACACATTGCTAATGCTAGCGCAACTCGTAGGAAACTAGTAGCATCCACTACGAAACGCACTTAAACACTCCACAGTGCACCCAAAGCAAATAAAATACGACGACAGTCTATCGAGGTTATTTTCAGTGATTATACCATCATTTTTCAAGTCAAACTATCGTCGAATCCTTTACTTTGTGCTCACCTAAATTCTCAGTGGAAGTACGGCGGCGGAGCTAGCTGTAGATTAGCCAGGGTATCTGCCTGTAGGCTATCTGCTGTACTCCACAGTTGCCGACACAATCCGTTTTGCTGTAAAGTTACATATTTGGTAGACAACAAGTCAGCTAAACACAAACATGCTACAGAATAACACAGCATATACAAGCAAGCACACTGGCTACCAATTTGCAGGAAAAGTTTGACCACTTCCATGACTTCCCAATCGTGGCAACTAGCTAGCTAGCTAGCTGAATAGATAGATCACTCATGCAATCATTTATTAGTTACCTGCTCGTCAGTTGTTTTCGGTGCATGAAGAAAAACAGGTGATGGCACAGCAGTCTCCTTCAGTAGAGGGTGTCCCGCCCGTCCTTTTTTGATTTCCACATAGTCATCCTCCGTGAAATGGTCACTACAAACTTTTTTAGAGTCTCAATTGGTGACATCCATGCGAGCAGCAAGAAGCCACAGCTGTTTTCTTTGTTGATCTTCCACTGGAAATCGGTAAAAACTTTGTGGTGCCCATTTTTTTTGCATGATTTGAACAACCTTGAAATACACACCAAAATACCATCTTACCTGAACGTTAGCTAACAATACTACGAGTCTGATTCTTTCACACGCTCAATATTGTTTTTGGCCGGCAGAGCTATAGGCTACTTTACGTTACCTACTAAACTAACGCCTTACTTCCACAGAGAATTTAGGTGAGCACAAAGTAAAGGATTTAACGATAGTTTGACTTGAAAAATGATGGTATAATCACTGAAAATAACCCAGATAGACTGTCGTCGTATTTTATTTGCTTTGGGTGCACCTTGGAGTGTTTAAGTGCGTTTGGTAGTGGATGCTACTAGTTTCCTACGAGTTGCGCTAGCATTAGCATTATGTGTATGTCCAAAAGAAGGGACAGCATGGAATTATCTGAAAATGGTTTCCATCAAACAACTACATCATGGGTAAGTCGTAATTGAGACATTATGTCCAAAATTCCGAACTAACCCTTTAAGAGAGGATTTAATTTATTTCCAGCAGTCCAACTGATCCAATCCAACATTTAACCTGGCACAATGTAGCCTATCGTAGGCTACTACCAGGTTTGCAGAGGTGGAAATTCCAGGGGTCAGAAAGTAAAAGTCCTGCCGTGTTTCTTCCACCCATGAACTCATGATTTCACTAATTAGCCTAGTTAGCTCCTACCTCTTGGCTGAAGAATTGTGATAATTAGCAAATCCAGGTGATTGGAACAAATGATTGGGGAGGACTTTTAGGTGTCGGTGGGGGAAGGACCCAAACGCAGGCAGGAGTATGAAAAAATAAAGGGCAAGGCAGCAATCCGTGGTGAAACAGGCAGGGTCGAAAAACCGGGTAGACAGGCAATGCAACAAAACAGAGTCCAAAGAGTGGTCAAGGGACAGGCAGGGGTCGTAACTGGGAAGGCTGAACGTGGATTTTCCACCTCGCAGGGTTGACCTATAGCCTACACAGCGCTGGCTAGCTAGCTCCGTTTCTTTCATAAAACAAGAATACTTTATAACACTGCTCAGATTCTTCATCATTTCATCCATTGAAATTTACGAGTGCCCTGAGAGCATAGTATCAAGCATAGACTGTTACCCATCCCTATGCTATGCTCCCCGTAGTGTTCATTAAGTGATACTGCACTAAACCTGTATGAGGCCCACCCTGCTTGCTTTGATTGATAGGAGGACCATACCCCCTCATTTACATAGATACAGTTCGAAAATGAAAAGTTTTTAATTTTCATTTTAATTTTGGGCTGAATAATCCTCCATCGAGAACAACCTCTGAGATTCGCTTTTATAGCTGGGGCGTAGCCCGCCCTCGCTCCAAAACGTCAGGACGTATGGTGTCTTCAAGTGGCCAACTCGGGAGGATCGTGCGTGATGTTTGCTGTGACGATGGTCCCATTCGTTACGGTAAAGGTGTTCAAATGGTCAGTGGCAAAAAACATGGACGCCCACAGAAAGCTGATGCTTGTTTGGTTGGCCTCTGATCAGCATTTGCTGTTCCAAATGTTTTAAATAGCGTATGCAAAAACGATTGAAGATGAAAACAAACGCAGAAGGTGAAAGACAACATACACCAACGCAATGGGTCTCTCTAGCTCCAGATCTTTCCATGTTTACAGATGCTCAGCTGTTTACCCTTGAACTTTGACGCATTTTTCGTCACCTCGGGGACCTCAGGAGGTGCCCGAGTTGAATGTCGGATTTCCGAGATCGTTGTCATTAACTCGTCACCATCTCATCACCGGGATGTCACGTTCAAATCCTTTTTTCTTCATGTAAATCGGAAATATTCCGACTTCCGAGATCATTTGAATGCACCAGTAGCTGCATAGGTTTCTATTTCGTCACCGGGAGGAATACGTCAGCTGGATGAAGTTTTTGGCCAATGACAGACTGGACGTGCAGTTCCTAACAGACACTTTTGAGCTAAATCCTTTGGGTTTATGCTGTTTTGCGCTGACTGCAGTAAAATGTTAAGATTTGGACCAGGATCAATCAGTAACACTTATAAAAAACCAAATTTATCAGTTCTCATCTAAAATAAATGGTTTTAGCGCTTCGTTACCCTTTAATATTGTAGCATTTTTTCCTGCCATTTTCAGCAAACCCCGTTGGCTTCTGCGGGGTGATTGGTCTTTTCACGTCTCTGGTCTTTTCACATCCCATAATACTCTCTTGTGGCTTAGCCAACGTGGTGGTTGAGTGGACTGTCTGTCTTCCAATTAAATTGTCCCTGTGAGCACAGAGGCTTAGATGCCACAGAAGCAACCAAGGGAGAGTGGTGACAGGCCCTATTAGTTTGGGAGGATGTCTCAGTAACCTGCAGAACATTCAGAGATTAACACCTTTGTGTTTCCTGCTGTGGCAGGCGGAGCAGGAAGGTAAATAAGATGGCCTTTGGTTTGGGTGATAAATATTTTAGGGCCAACACCATGTTTGCACTACGCTTGCCACTCTCTTTCCACTCTTTGCCCTGCACTCTCTAGAATGAAGGAAGGGATTCCGGTCTTTTGCGGTTACTTTTAAAAGCTGAACTAAATCATTGTGATTTAGATTATGTCAGGCGGTGGAATGGGCTGTTATACTGCAGGCTCTCAATGTGTCGGGTCTGTGAGTTTCCACCTGAACCTCGATTTTTAGATACTGCAGTTTGGTTCTTTTATGTTTTTTTGCATTAGCAGGGCTTTGGGCACAGCAGTACCAGGGTGTAAATGAGTGTAAGTGGTTTATGCTCCAACCAGTGTTTTGCTTTTCCATTCAGTTTAGGTACCTCAGTTTACTGGCGATCCAGTATGGCTGTTTGTGCTTCCTTCTTTCCCCGCTCTTTGCAGCCAATGCAGTAGAGTGTAGACAAGCACACACTCTCCCATGTAGCACGTGATGTTACCAGCTGCTTCTTTATACACTGCAGCCCACAAGCTAAGCTTGCCCGTACACGAGTCAGAGGAAGACACTTCATGTGTAGCCTTAGCAAGCATGCCGCGGGCATCCGATCGCCCGTTGGGGGTCGCTAGAGAGGGATAAGACGCGAGACTGGGCCGACTCTACCGGCGATTATGCGTCTCCCTGCTGGCCTACCAGCCACAGTCGGCACTGGCATTGCTGGGATTCTGTCCTGCCCTGTGGGGGCACATCCATGCATTAGAACAGTGCATTGACAGGATGAGCTATCCAACAGCCCCAAGTGTAGTTTTTTCAGCCAACTTCAGCAATCTGCATAAAATATACTGCAGTATATTGAAACTATGAGAGTAAACGCTGGCCCACAAACAAATCTCTTTGAGCGAGTTCAAAGTTCAAAGCAAGATTTTTTGGAAAGGATCCTGTACAGTGCACAAACTCGCCGACCATCTGCGCCTTCCCGCTGTTTTTCGACCCATCCATGACGGTGACATCACTCGCTGACCGTACGTTGCGCCCCCCCCTGCACTTACGGTAACCGAAGCGCCCTGTGAGTAGGCCATGAATAAATTAGCGTGGCAGCAACGCTCATATACTCGTGTGGAGAGGCTGATGGAAAGGCAGCGAGGCTTGGCCCCAGTGCTGCGCTCAAAATAATCATCCACAAACAAAGGGGCTAATTAGCGCCGCCGGGCCGGAGTCAGGTGCCGCGGGTCGGCCTCCTCGGCGCTAGGAGGGGACTATCAGTTACTCCTCCAGGCGCAGAGCACAGCGCCCGGGGATTTGGTTGGTTATGAGATCCTCCGGCTTTGGTTTCACGGCTTCTTCCCCATCCCCACCCCCACCCTCACAATTTCACTGTTCCGTGCTCCGAACCGGGAAATTCAATCTCATCAAGAAGCTGAAGCAGGAGTTTTTTGGCTCCAGGTGAGCGTTTGATGGTGTACCATGTTTTTTCCAGGTCCTCTTAGAGGAGCCATGTTAATCAGCCACCGTGAGGTGGGGGGATGTTGTTTTACTCTCTTTCCATTGGTCATTTACCTGTATGATGTAGGACAACGAGGCTGGGTTTTCCCTCTCATTAGGAACCAAAAGCTATGTACTGCAGTATGTTCTTGCTTCAGCATCATGCCGCCTGCACCCAAGCAGGATGCACCATAATTCATTGGACAGTGACACATTTTTTGTTATTTTGGTTCTGTACTCTTGCACTTTGAGTTGAAAGGATACAATGACAAGTTGAAGTGCAGATTGTCAGCTTTAATTTGAGGGTATTTTCATCCATATCGGATGAACCGTTTAGAAATTATAGAACCTTTTGTACATAGTCCCCCCCATTTTCGGGCATCAAAAATATTGGACAGTTTAACATAATGTAGAATAAAGTCATTAATATTTGGTTGCATATCCTTTGCATGCCATGACTTCCCGATGTCTGTGACACAACAACATCAAACGACTCTTGACATCTTACTTTCTGGTACTCTTACAAGCGATACTATAACTTCTCTCCATTTGAATGGATCTCTATGGGAATTGGGGGGTGGGACTAGATTTAGCTGTAAATTGTGCTGGAACAGTATGGAATACATGGTTGGCGAAATGACTGTAAGTCATCAAGGGTCTGAGGTATCAAACGAGCCTCAAACCATCACTCTACTGCCAGATATGTAGTTGATATGGATGGATCACTTTAAGGGTTGTTTCTCCTGACAAATTTTCCTATTGAACTCTATGGAAAAATAAGTCAGGAGAAGAAATCCTTCCATATCTACTGTATTTCTGGCAGCAGAGTGCTGCTTTAAGGCTTGTTTGATACGTCAGACCCTTGATGACTTAGAGCCATTTAGCCAACCATGTGTTCTGTACTGTTCCAGTATAATTTACAACTAAATCTAGTCCCACCCCACAATTCCCATAGAGATCCATTCAAATGCAGAGGTTATAGTATCGCTTGTAGGAGTACCAGAAAATAAGATATCAAGAGTCTTTTGATATTGTTGGGTCACAGACATCAGGAAGTCATGGCATGCAAAGGATATGTGATCAAATATTAAAAATGACTACTTTATTCTACATTATGTTAAACTGTCCAATATTTTTTGATGCCCGAAAATGGGGGGGGGACTATGTACAAAAGGTTCTATAATCGGTTCATCCGATATGGATGAAAATACTCTCAAATTAAAGCTGACAGTCTGCACTTCAACCTCATTGTCATTGTATCCTTTCAAACTCAAAGTGCTAGAGTACAGAACCAAAATAACAAAAAATGTGTGTCTGTCCAATGAATTATGGTGCTCACTGTATATACCACCAGGAACACTTTCTTCTGTGGAAATTTGGACCAATGAGTGGTTTCTGATGCATTGGCGCATTATCGCTGTTTCTGGTGCAATAATTACCTACTGGATGTACGTTCCAAATAAAATAAGAAAAAGCCAGGAAAGGGCCATTTAATTTAAAAAAATGTAAATTTGGGGGCTGGTTATTGTTTGTATTGACAGAATCCACATTGTTCACATTCGTACACATGCTAGAAATGTCATTTTGAGACCGTTTTAGCTGCCCTATAGAAGTTAATGGAGAGCGACAAATACCCTATTCTGGATTATCACGCCAGGGGAGCACAGAGCAACTAACAAAAATATTTCACCACCATTTGGATTCATATCATGGCCAGGTAACTACACAACCCAAAGTTCTACCAAAGTTCAGTTGTGCTTTAAGCCCACTCTACCCCAGTTGGATGACTCCAGGTCATAGTCACTTAATGACATGGCCTAGACTCAAATTAGCAATGGTGTCTAGACTATAGGGCTCAATCTCTGCTGAGAGAGACTACCTGTATGAGCCACACTGCAGCCCTGTACAGCAGTGCAGGTCAACAGCAGATTAAATAAAGCTGTAGCCCTTTGGTTATGGACCAGAGCATTTGTCTGAGTATGTCAACTTTAAACCCAAATTCAGGAATGATTCCATTAAGGTTAAGCATTCCTTCGTTTGGGAATCAATTACATTCTAAAGTATATCTGATAGAAGCAGTGTACATGTGCGTTAATTATGTTTCTCTTCCTGACATACTTCTGAAAGCTGCACTGCCCTTGTCTGCTTTAATTCCTTTCTTATGTGCCGGTCAAATCTCCTCATTTCCTCATGTGGCCCTTAATGGATTGTATGGGACAGCTGCCAGTGTGTTGCGTGCTAGTGCGTTCCTCATGTTTGATCCCAGAGAGGTCACCCTGATGCAGGGCAGTCAGCCGTTGGAAGTGCGCTTGCCTTTCTTGGAAAGGCAGCTGCAATCAAATAAACAAGCTTTTGTGGGCAGTTTATTGTGCATCTATGGCTCCCACTGGTCATTCACAAGGCAGGATTCAAATATGTGAGAGCTGTATGTGACTTCTGGGGGCCCTTAGATTTGGTTTATGTTTTATGTTCCTGCTGAAATGTCCCGTAGGACTACTAAGATCCTATAGACAGATGACTTAATTCTGTTTTAAATTTCTCTTTGGAAAGGATTCTAAACGAGATAAAATGAACAAAGCACAAACAAAATAATAGCTCTGAAGGAGATAAGTTAAATTTCCCTTGTGAAAACATTTTGTGCAACAATATAAACTAGTACATCGGTATAACCACTAGAGGGTACTAAAGGTCAGGTTGAAAATTGCATTTGTTTACGCTAAGCTGTTATATTGATAAACACTTGGTAAATTCAAATCTGGACAGGACTGGACTGAAAGAAAGAGCTCTTAAGAACATAAAGGAAGACAAGTGGCAAACCCTTTCTGTAAATCCACAACATAGTTAATATCTGGTACCATGGTGTACATTTAAGGGATATTAATTATAGTAGACTTGTTTTGTTGAAATTATAACATTGCACCGTAATAGCCTTAATAATGAGCACACATTTTCACGAAACACAATATGGTGGGTAGATCATATGAACCAATGTGTTTCCATTTGGTATTTGTAGCTTAGCCGAAATTTCCCATCTGTGAAATATGTAGCTCTAAAGGAAAGTATGTTTATTCAGTCTAAAGGCTGGTGAATTTGCTCAGTGCAGATGAACGTGCAGAGCATTGTGCATGATGTATTGTATGAGAATTTTCCTTTAAAATTCCTATGTTCCATTACTGACTGCATACCAAAATTGAAGTCACAGGTTTACATTAACCTGAACCCATGTTGCATGTGGTGAGCCAACCATTTAGAACGCAACTGATATTTTCACATGCCAGTTGGCTAAAGCTAATGCATAAAAAGTTTCATTCAGCAATAAATCTGTGGTGTCAGGTTGTGCTCTTGGAAAAATGAGTCGGTGTCCACAATAGAGTCAGCCAGAGGCTTATGTTTCCCAAATAAGAAGACGCACATCTCTGGACCTTGTCTGACAAGCTTTCATGGTAATAGCTTAATGCTGTCTCATGGTCTTGCCACTCCTGAGAAGCAGCTGTAACAATGGCAATAACAATGGGGCTGCATTTAGTGGTGTGGATATCAAATTGCCAGCTGAGCACCACAGAGAATAAGACAAGATGATGAACTACAGTACAGCTGAACAGACGTCAGGTCAGGCCTCTGACGATCTGCTCTTTCACCTCAATTTGACTAGGTGCAAAAGTGTGATTATGTCTTTGGCACGTGGCGTAGTTTGTGGAAGGTTAACGGTATTCATTGAGGAAAGTCTGTCCAGAAGAGACTAAGGTCACAAGATGATGGTTAGGTGAATGGAACCTGTGACAACATTGGTGTGCGCTACCTGAGTCCTTATAAAATGATGGGAAGGATTCAGGAGCTCGGTGTCTTATCTTCTACAGAAGGGCGTCTACCCACATGTTGGCCACCGTGTCCCACTTCTTTAGCCACGTGGGAGCAGCGTATGCCCGGCCAAGGCGTGAAATCAGTTCACTTGAGCCAAAAGCATTCTCTCTCCTTTTGTTGGGCCTTTGGAGCTTGACTGGATGGATCGATTTCCGCCTTTGCCCGGTCCGTGTGCCTCATGATTACAGGTGGCCAGCAGGAAAAACTTCTGTTACCTTAGCCCCGCTGCTTAGCTCGATACCAAAGAATGGAAAACCAGTGAAGCAAATAGGATACAATGACTGTTTTCTATCTGGTTTGTCAGGCCTCCGTTGATACACCATTCCTTCCTGCACATGCACACAGGTTGCCATTGGTCTCTTCCTTCCGTAGTGCTATTACTGGCCATCCAATCCACCCTCTTAATTATTTACGGCATTCTCCAATTGGAGTTTATTGTTTATTGCCTGCTGATGCTTGGGCTTTGGCCACTGGCTGGGATGTTGAGGATGGTCTCAAACAGCTGGTGGTGTGGTGATGTTGAGGATGGTCTCAAACAGCTGGTGGTGTGGTGTTATCCTCCTCAGAGACGACTCCTAGCTGGATAATGCACACATTGGTGCTGTTGAAAATTGTAAGTAGCTTTTTTTAATTGAAAAAAAAAATTTTTACTCAGGAAAAACCTTTGAAAAAAATTTCTTACCTTGATATTGATTGGAGCATGGTGGCTTTTGAAGATCCAGGTTATGGCTTATGGTTCATGGGAGTAGTGTAAGAGGCAGTGATTTGAAAGTCATAAAATTGTGTTGAGACTGCGTAGTCCATCATTTTACAACAGTAGCTCGTCTCATATTCTTGCAGTGCACACCATACAAGGTAATGGAGTTTAATTATTGAGGAAAAAGGCTGATGTGGAAATATGTATTTGCATCCAGTGTTGGCCAAATTCTGAGATCAACATTGCTATGTAAAATAATTATTTATAAAGTTTATTATTATTATAATATATTTATATTATTGATATATTTAATTATATTATTGATATATTTAATTATATTTTCTCAAAGTATACTTAAATATGCAGTATGACTTTCTTTGAATTCATGAGAATGTGTGCAGGTACATGTACAAATATGTCAACGTAATACAGTACAGACAGACTGTACATTGCGTACACTATGAAGAAACACAAGTGCTTTCATACACGAGCAGCCGTGTTTTGTGTACTACCGTCCTCCGCCCTCATGTATGATTGATGAGTTTTTTTGTATTGTTAAAGAACAACGGCAGGTAAAGTACAAGGCCAGATTGACACCTATTGCTGCGCGCGGTGGGCGGAGCTCCTGTAGAGCACTTTGCAGTGATGCGCAAGGCTCATCAGTATAAATGAAATGGAGCTGGCGTGTCAATTCAATGCCTGTTTTCCTCGCGGATGAGAGTGTTGGTTGCTTACCTCACCGGACAGCTGCCGAGAACTACTTGCGGACAAGAGAACTGACGATGGGTCAGCTTGTGAATCGTACAATAAGACGGACTTACAGAAATGAGTATTCTCAACGTGATTTTTCTCATCTTGTTTTCCTTTTTTGGTCTTGAAGATTAGCCCATTTTTTTTGTGCTCATTGTGGGATATTTAGAGTCTGGCAGATGGGCCTGGCATACTGCAGCTAACATGTGCAGGGCTTTCCTGAAGTTATAAGACTTGTGGCCTCAAGCTGAGGGGAAGCAAGACGCAGGCCGCTAGTTAAGAGAGAGCAGTCCGAAAGTCTAGAGATTACAGCTTTTTTTGTGGAAAAATGGGACCAGGAAGAGTGAAACTGATGTGATGTGGCATAGGACTCTTGGTTCTAGAAACTTTAATGGATGGTATGCCTATATTTCAACTCGGTTTCAAACTCAATAAAGAATTTCAGTAGTCCGTATCGGTCAGTTTTAAAAGGCTGACTCAGAATCAGATCAGCATTAATGGACTCTTTGCCACCTCCAGCGTTGATCCAAATAGGACTCCTGCTCACCACTAGTTTTTTCCGATTTTAAGCAATGTGGATCCTCCTTGACCTTCCTCTGAAATTGCGTAATTATACTAAAGCTGAAGGTAATTTTTTCCTCTTTGACAAAACTCATGTTTTCTGATGTAAATGTTCTCAATATGTACCAAACTGTTTCAACTAATCACGAGTATAAGGACTCTTAAGCAGGTCTGAAAGAATAAGTGGCAGGCTGCGCAGTAGATCACTACAGTGTTTGGCTCACAACGTCTCGGGCGTCCTATCAGATTACTGCATTTTACTTGCTACTCGCACTGCATCGATAGGGTAAGCCGAGAAGGATTCTCTGAAAGCAATTCTGAAGTGGTCAGTCTCATCTTCGCGTCTCTTTTTTTGTGTCCTTGCATGCCTACTTCCTGCTTCCTTTTAAACTAATTGCGTTACAGCGTTTTTGACCAACGGTCATGCTCTCTGGTGACTGTGCACCTCTTTGCTCTTGGGAGCCCCCTGGAGGACCCGCAGGTTAGTGCGTTTTCTCGTGTGCTAGGATCCTAGAAGCGCTGCAGTGGTCCCACAAAGTACCAAATTGTGTGATTATCGAGGTGCTGATTAAATCCAGATGCGCCAGAGCCGCTGGATTTAATTAAACGCCGAAGAGCAGATGCAACGGTGCTGTGAGAACAGTGACCGCTATGAGAGGTTTGCAGGAGAGAAGGCGTCTCTTCTTGTTTCTTCCTATTTATGTATTACACAACTTCTGGGAAGTTTCCTCCACTACCAGAACTGTGTCACAACATATTTCATACTGTTAGACATCAAAGTCCTGTGTTCGAGGAAATGAAGACCACCTTACAGAAACAAAGCGCAGCAGTATGCTGCAACATATCACAGATTTCCTTTGATGTCACATTTTTTTTTACTGGTTTCCTTGAAGAGCTAAATTTGATATGCATTCTACACGGAGTCCGTTAGGGAATTACGTGTCTTCATTAATAAAGGATCGAAGGGTTTCCGTGCTGTATCTCTTGTTGTTCAGCGACGTGGAAACACTGCCTGTACCCTCTGTGTTCTCGGTTGTCTCGATTAGATCACTTACCTTTCTATAATTTCATTGAATCGCGGTGCTTTTGTGAGATTTTAGTCAAGCCCTCTGTTTTTCCGGTTGCTTAAAGGGTGTTTCCGTGCTCTGTGTTCCAGCCCTCTGCAGCTGATAGGTCCCTTGCAGAGATTGACACTGACGAAGGAGAGCACAGAGAGGTATCCCGGCAACCCGGTTCCGCGGACTACTACCGCCGCCTGACCGAGCCCTGCACTGACTCCAGCAGCAGCATCGGGACGGAGAGTGGGAAGGTGACCGTTGGGGTTTTCGTATTTGGCACCACAAAAGGGTTTTTCGCCAGCCGTTCTCTGCAGATGTTCTATGGTCCAGTCCGACGTCAGCCGTTGTGTCCCCCTGCAGGCAGCGACTGAGGCGGTGGCCCCGATGAGCCACCCTCCGGCACCGCCCTTACAATCCTCGCTGGCTCCACCCAAGAACTCCACCATCAGCGCCGCCATGGCCTCCCCTAGCGGGAATAGCAAAGGTACGATTTTTGAATTTTACTCATCACTTTTAAGGCAAGGCTTGACCTAGCCCCAGAATGCATTGCCAAACTCATACACCCCACCATGCTCCCTTAGATCGTCAACAAAAGACCCCCTCTCTGTCCCAGCCAGAAATATAGAACAAGAGGGGAAAAGGCAGTTGAGGCTAGGGCTCAGATTTTTTGGAGTAACTTGCCAGATTATTTCAGGCCCTCTGACTAAATCTTTCAATCTGATGTAACTATTTTACCTATTAGGCCTACTGTTTTATTCAATGTTTGTCTTTATTGAGTTTTATTTCTCTATTGTTTCCATATGCTTACTTGTAAATTGCTTTGTGTGCCATGTACGAAAAGGGCTCTACAAATAAATTTATTATTATTAGTAGTAGTAGTAGTATTTTTTATTATTCTGGTAGAAACATTTCCTTTATCACGATCCGAACAAAATAAGTTTTATTTGTATAGCATTATGTAACTTGCTTTACTTGTGGGGGTAGTAATTAATTAATCAGTAATACACAATTTAGTATTAAATGTTCTTGTTGATAGGAAATGGAAAAATAATCAACCTTTGTTGTAATACTATTACAGCTTTGCATTCTGTCAAGTTGACCAAGATTGCAGGAGCAGAGAAAAACCTCTTCAGTGAAATGAAGTCATTCAAGTCTTTGAAACAAGCGGGGATCACAGCAGTCTTCACCGGGAACAATGTAAGCATTTTCGTTCCTGGAACATGCTCTTTCTCGAGATTTACTGTTTGAATTGCGGGGCGGCAAATGATCTGAGTGTAGAATGATATGCGTATATGGTGTTGGCAGAAGATAATTCACTGTTGGCGCGTCCTTGTTCAGAGAGCAGACAAGATGGTGGTGCTACCCACGGAGGAGGCCAACCTTTGTGATATCGATTACCTGGTGCCCACCCACGATGAGAAGGGCCAGCCCATAGCTGAGTGGAAACGGCAGGTGATGGTGCGCCAGCTGCAAGCTCGGCTACAGGACGAGGAGAACCAGAGGAGGAAGGTATACTACCCAACCTTGATTTTAGCTGCCCTTACACCATCAAGTCACCATTTGTGTGCGGTGAGGAGTCAGTCAGTCATCATCATTACTCAAGTCTTTCTGCTTATTTACAATGCATTACTAATGTTCACGGTGATTTCATTCACATGAATATCACCTATAGCGTCTCACATGGTCAGACCTGACAGTCCGTTTCCTTAACAGTTTATAGTTACTCAAAATTCAAGTGGAAAATGTGAAAAGTATTATTTGTTAAGTTTCTTTATATATTCATAAGGGTGACTCCAAATGCTTGACCTTCATACCTGAAAGTGAATTGTTATCAATCCGCTGCCAAGTCAGTCACTGGCCACCATTTCTGTTTCTGCCTCTGCTGATGGTATTTACGCTTTCATGTGATCAATCGGTGCATTCTTCGTACACTGTATTTGCCATAAGCCCAGCTCTACCCAGCCCAGCCCAGCAACAACTTGATTCTCTCCTGGGCCCTATTGAACAACATAATTGAGTAAAAAAAACACCTGACAAAGAACTCTAATAACTGACTGGCTACATATAACCTTTAGCTGCATGTTTTCGTTTGAAGCAACGCTCTGCCACCTCTGTTGGGTTTTGTGTCCAAAATTAACAGTAGAAAGCAAAGCCAGATTAAGTTAAATTGTGCTGACTGGTGAAATCTTTTTGAATGGTCGAAAACTATTAGTTGCTCAAAATATTGAAATGTTTCTATTGCCATGAGAATTGTACTAAGTGTATATATTTTTATGACTCTCCATAAAATATCCAAGTGTGTGTATTTCCGTGACTTATCACAAATGTCCTGCATCCTGCTTGTAATTGCTAGCATTTAATGAAAATTCCTTAACTTGTGGCCCTATCTAAGATTTAATCGAACAGGTGCAGTTAGTGTGCGCAGCCTTTCAGTCTAATCAATGACCATGGTCAATAATAAGGCCACAGCCATATCTGCCAATGAAATAGTGTATTAATTAATTCAGTTAATTTTGAATACAATTAGATTTTTCATTTTATTTTAGCAAATTTAGCAAAAGTCTTTTCCCTGCCACATTTGACAGTGCGTCTAGATTACTGGAATGCAAATACAACATGTTCAGTAAATGCTCTTTAAGATAAGAGTAGATGCATTGGTGTGAAGAGAATGAGAGGTTATGAGCTTAAATGCTCATGTTTATATTGGTTTCACAAGACAGACACTTCTACTTTTATTTATGATTATCTTATGGAGGCCAAATCAATACATTAAGTAGAATAAGGTCAGAGTTATTTAAGAAAAAATTAAAGAACTGTAGAAATTTTTGCTGAATACTCAAAGCATAATATCCTCGTGAGACCCAAAAGAACAAAAGTATAAAATTATTTTTTGACATAATACAAGTATCTTGGATGACCAAAAACATGTTGCAGTGAAAATATTTCCAATAATATAATTCATTCTATTTTTCTGTATTTTTTCTGTATGATATCAGTGGTCCTTGACCTACAGGGGACATAAATTATTTTCTTTGTCTCGGGAGGATACAGCAGTTTATTTCAGAGAAATGGGTACTTTCAGGAAATAAAACTTGTGACAAGGATGGAATTTGAGTGCTAATCACATGCTTCTTGTTCAAATAATTGTAAGCAAAACCATACATTGCATAATAATGCACCACTTGAGCGCAAAACTATCAAATAAAATTTCCACTGGGGGCCTTTTTAAATTGACCACAGTAATTTTTGATGGTCTTTTTGGGAAAAAAGCTATAAACAACTGTTTTGAATTAAACTTTAGCTGAAGATGTCTGCAACCACTTACAGTACCACTCGTCACAGTGCTAGAAACATAGAACATTCATAATATCTATCTTATCAAGTCATCTGTGGTGTAATATTTACTGCTGCCACTGATGTCATAACAGTTTTATCGTTTGACGCGAGTAGTCGTACATTACCAGGAGCAGTTCTGACAGCAATATCGTGATTATGGAGGCATTATGCAGGTGAAATTGTCAAATAAATGCTTTCAATTTCTTTTATAACCAGGACAATGGGGACAAATATGTCAAGATGGACAGTTGGAGATACTCGCATGTTCACAATGCCATCCTTGGTCCTTTGGGGGAGCTTCTGACTGAGAATGATCTCATCTACCTGGAGAAGCAAATTGAGAATGTCTCCATGCAGAAGCAATCTGAAGGTTACGAGCTGGAATTAGCCCGCCTTGCTGAAGAGCTGAGGACCATCCTCCCAGCCCCCATCGTCAATATCACTGCCAACACACAGTTCAGGAAGCCCAGCACAGACGGCCAAGTCCCTCTTCCAGTGTGGTGCAATCGCATCTCTGGCATTGTGAAGAGCATGTCCCTGCTCATGGCTAACCTGTCTGACCACCCCTACTGTAAGATGCCCAACACTGAACTTGTGTCTGTCTTCTCCCAGGTGCCAGAAAGACAGACCTCCTCGAGAGGGAGAAGAGAGAAAATCGAAACTGAGATTCACCAATTTGGAGTTTCGGTGCGAAATTTGAAGTCGAACTTTGAGCGTCAAAATTCGTTCTCGTCAGACGATGCCAGTGACACCTCAGTCATGTCATATGTGCAGGAGGATCCTGCTAATGACAGGATGGCAGCCTCCCCTGAAGACGCTGACCAAATTGTTGAGGTTGACGCAAACAGTGATTCACATATAGGCAGCGACGAGGCGACTACTGATGTCAGGGAAACCACCAGCTTGCGCAAAGAGCGTATTGTTGTCTTATTCTTGGGTCATTGGAAGAAAACGGCCTACGCTTTCACTGTGAAAGGCAAAGATGCTGAAAGGAAACATAGTTTGGATGGGCAAGAAACAGCTGAGAAGCCAGGTAGCAGTGAGGCAACACAAGCTCAGTCCAAGAAGACTATGGAGAATGGCTCCTTGAGCCACTTCTTCAAGCAAAGAAGCGCCATTAACAGAATGATGGGAAACTGGAGGAGCATGATCTCCAGCGTGCCCTCGCGGCAAATCCGCCGCCTCCACCGCCAGCAGGTCACTTATTCCCCTGAGCAGTTCTTGCCTCGTGTGGATGGGGCAACCTTAGATTACAACAGCCTGACCCTTGACCTCTTCATGCTGGGCTACTTCCACATCCTGGAGCTCGACCTGTCAGCAGATGAAAGGAAGATGAGGCACCTTCTGTGCTTTGAGGTTTTCGACCACGTGGGCCGATTTACCTGGGAAACGGTACGGGACTTCCATAAAGCTGTCCTCCAGGACATTGAGGCCGGGAAGAGGGAGTGGAAGGATGGCTTTGAGGACATCAAACTAAAGTTTTTTGGGAACAGCCAGACCCAACCTCCACCAGACCCTGGGGAGCCTTCTCCACCAGAGATAAGACCAGTACCCAGAGTTATCGTTCAGACTCCCACCCCCGATGAACAGTTGAAGAGTGGCATGGACCTCTCCAGCTTCAGCAATGAAGACATTTGCAGATACATTGATCGCAGTTTTGCATTCTGGAAAGAGAAAGAGGCAGAAATTTTTGATTTCGAATAGTAGCATTTCCGTTTCTATTTGATATTTTTGTATGGTTTGTTTGTATGTAGTTTGCCACCGTTTGTATGTAGTTTGCCATGCGCTTTGCTGATGCCTTGTTTAAGTACAGTTTAGGTATGAGTGTGTGCAACATTCCTTTGTGTTTTGAGAAAATTCTGAAAAGAATTATCATTGTCATTGATGGATTTGCATCTAGTTTAAATTACTGTATAATGATGTCAAAATATTGCCTATATTAATTCTGAATTCTGAACGTTTAAAATGACATGTCAGCAATTAACCAACTCTAAGATATGATTTTAAAGACATATTAAGGGATTTTATGCAGAAACCCATGAATGTCATTATGAATTTTTGCCGTATCTGTGTACCCATCAAATATTATGGTACTTTGGAAGAAAAATTGCACTAAATTGTAAAACACATTTTAATTATTGTAGTATATTGTAATTATTAGTGATGTTTAAAGTATTCTATAAAGATTTGATCATTATTCTGCAAAATTATATTATATAAACAAATGCAATACATGACAGCCTGCAAGGACTGTGTTCTGTCTTAACATGCAGAACTTATCGTGCAGTGACTCACAATGAACAACTTTACCGTGTTTACCTTTATCCATTACGTACATGAAATTGCAAAGTCATTTATTTTGACACAGATTGATTCACTGCTTGTCCATTTTTTAATGCTCTGTCATGCTACCACTTATAGCTGATGCTTTATCCGATTGTATTTGATTGAGTCAGTCTTCTTTCGCAAGATGCTATCAGCTATCTCTTCCAGGAACCATCACACATCTCCCTCGTGAAACTTCATCAGCATGCATGCTCCTTTAAGAGCAGGTGTGAGCCTCAGAACCATGCAGTTGGAATCCGACCTCGGCCATGCGTCCCTGTAGAACCTAAAAATAGCATGGGAAAGACAGGCGCACTGCCTAAATGACCCTGCACAAGCTTGCTCTTTGCTGTTAAATGCACGTTGCATCAACAAGTAGCTGGCCTATTTACGCTAACAATGTACGATTGCTGCAGTCTCTTGGCTCTCAGGTAAGTGTGTTAAAGTTGTTTTTCATTTGAAAGGTTTTTGGTGGACAGATAGTGCTAATACATCGGTGGGCCTAAAGCAACACCGAGCATTGTTCCTACGGGGTGAACAAAGTGCAGATTTAAGATTGTTGTGTTTCTGTAAGAACTTGGAACTTGACAGTAAGAACTTGGATACACCTAACACAGTAATGCATGTATTACAGTATGTCTAAATGACTGAAAATGGACAAAAATTAGAAGCAAACAGCAAAACTATATTACTGCTAATCTGAGAAACCACCTCTGTAAAATGCACGTATTTGCCAATTGACTTGTAATTATGGGTATGTAAGAAATTACAGCTTTACAATATTTAAAATTTCCTGTGTTCTGAAGAATTGTCTGATCTTGGTATCTAAACTCCCATTAGCAAGCACCTCTTGCTATGGAGTGGGCACAGCGTGTCCTTCAGTGTTACCCATATTGCCGTGTAAACATGCATGACTTATTCCTGTGCTTTCAGTCTATTTTTGAAACATCCCCTGGGTCAGCGTTGTTCCCTATGAGGAAAGTGATAATACCCTGCTGAAATGATGGACGTTGCTGCTCAGATTAATATCTCACTGAGAATATTTTTCCTCTTTGCACATAGGTAAACATCGACCTCGGCTGTTAAGTTAGACTAAGCAGAAAAGTTAGGGGTCAGGGTCAAAGGAGGAGCCATGGTGCGCAACGTGGACGACCTGGACTTTTGCCTGTCCTCGCACCCCCAGAGCATCCTGGAGGGCCTGCGCTCCCTCTGCTCGCACCCCAAGCTCATCGACGTGACCCTTTGCGCGGGCGGGCGCGACTTTCCCTGCCACCGCGGCGTCCTGGCGCTCTGCAGCCTCTATTTCCGCTCGATGTTCTCGGGGGACTTTGTGGAGAGCATCGCCGCGCGGGTGGAGCTCCACGACATGGACCCCGAGATCCTGGGCCGCCTGCTGGACTTCGCCTACACGGGAAAGTTGACGATCAACCAGGAGAACGTGGAGGGCCTGATCCGCACCTCCAACCAGCTGCAGTTCCAGGCGGTGCGAGCTGTCTGCAGCCGCTACCTGCAGCACCAGATCGACGCCACAAACTGCCTGGGCATCCTGGAGTTTGGGGAGATACACGGGTGCCCCGAGGTGGTGGCCAAGGCCCGGGGCTTCCTCCTGGAGAACTTTGACCTTGTGCAGCAGGGGGAGGAGTTCCTGCTGCTGGAGAAAGAGAGGCTGGTGGCCTGCCTCTCGGACGAGCGGCTGCAGACCCGGGACGAGCGCACGCGCGTGGAAGCGGCCCTCTGCTGGGTGAGGTACAGTGAGGCCTCCCGCCTCCCCCACCTTTCGGAGCTGCTGGGCCTGGCACGTCTCTCTCTCCTGCCCCAGGAGTACCTGGCCGAGACTCTGCTGAAGGACAGTCTGGTCCAGGGGTCTCAGAGCTGCCTGGAGGCTGTGCAGATGGTTCACAGGGAGGTCGGTGCACCTTTTTGCCCCAGAAGTATATATAGCCTATACCTGTTATCACAGATTTGTCTAAATGTATCTTTAGTTTTGAAGCCTACACTCTCAGAAAAATTGGTTCTTTGGCTTGTCTTCATAGGGGAACCTTTTTTAGTTCTTTATGGAACCCTCTATGGTAGGTGGAAAACCGTGAAAGCTCCCAGATTGCAGCATTTCGCCTGACAAAGAACCCTTGAACCTAATAGGGTTTCTCTATGGAGAGACAGAGGAGCCTTTTGGAACCTTTTCTTCTGGGAGTGTATGTGATGCCGTGCAAGGCGTGAGGGCTGTCATAGAATCTTGTCTGTTTAACTTATTTGTCAGAAAATGGACTTGGAGCCTGGAACTTTAGTGCACGGAAACTCCTGCAGTCCACAACCCAACCTTCAAGAAGTTCTGTTTGTGATGGGCGGACGCTCACTGGATGACTCTGATGATGAAGATGATGATGATGATGAGGAAGAAGAGATCAATTCAAGGTTGCTTCCCCGAAATTCAGCCTTCTACAACACAAGGACCAGTGAGTGATCCACAAATTACTCTGTTACTCTACAAATATGCTACCCATAAAAGCATTGCAATTATGTGTTTATGGGATTTGTGCGACATAATATATGAAGTATTACTTTTCTCTGCAGGACAGTGGCATCTGCTGCCTGATTTCCCAGTTTACAACAAGTGGGGTTATTCTGTGGTTTCCTTGAACAGTGATGTTTATGTCACAGGTGGGTTAAGCATTGAAAAAAAAAAAAAAAAAGGTTGCGTTTTGAAACAAGTGTTTTTCATTAGCAATTGTATAGCGCTTCAAAGGAAAACTTCTGCCTTGTACGCAATAGAGAGAATCATTCTGGTTCTATACTGTAGTACACAATAGAGAGAATCATTCTGGTTCTATACTGTAGTACACAATAGAGAGAATCATTCTGGTTCTATAGTGTAGTACACAATAGAGAGAATCATTCTGGTTCTATACTGTAGTACACAATAGAGAGAATCATTCTGGTTCTATACTGTAGTACACAATAGAGAGAATCATTCTGGTTCTATAGTGTAGTACACAATAGAGAGAATCATTCTGGTTCTATACTGTAGTACACAATAGAGAGAATCATTCTGGTTCTATACTGTAGTACACAATAGAGAGAATCATTCTGGTTCTATAGTGTAGTACACAATAGAGAGAATCATTCTGGTTCTATACTGTAGTACACAATAGAGAGAATCATTCTGGTTCTATACTGTAGTACACAATAGAGAGAATCATTCTGGTTCTATAGTGTAGTACACAATAGAGAGAATCATTCTGGTTCTATACTGTAGTACACAATAGAGAGAATAATTCTGGTTCTATACTGTAGTACACAATAGAGAGAATCATTCTGGTTCTATACTGTAGTTATCAAGAAACGAGATACAGATACATAGTTGTGCTTCTGCATTTGTGAGGCGTGGCTTTTGAAAATAGGATTAGAATGACGTATGCTTACTCTGCATGAAAGGTATGGTCCATGAATACAACATAACTTTTAACCAAGGATTCCAAGGGGCTTAAAGGCAGATCTCTCCTAACCAAGAATACCACAATGAGTGTCAGCAGCATCTGGGTTGTAAGTCTAGGGTGTGGTTGTTCTTCAGTACAATACATCACGTTGAAAATGTTCTTAACAGAGGCAAGGATACAGTTCATGATATTGTATCACCGATGATATGCGGTTTCATACTCATATGATACTGACATATCATGCTTAAATTCAAGCGAAACTTTACCAATAATGTAATATTGTACATTCTGTTCCTTACATTTTCAGGTATACATATTGACATATTGAAAACCTATTAATTTATTATATTCATTAATGGTATTGTTATTCATTCTGCCTTAATCAAAACTGCCTTAATCACAGCTGTATCTTACTTGTACATCCATTTTAGCTAAAAATGTACCCTTGTGCTAATTGAATTGTGTCATCTAGCCTCACATAAAATGTGTTGTCAACTAAAATTTCAAAACTAATGTGTGAATAAGGAATGAAATGCTTACATGCTTTAGGAGGGACCCATACAGGCTTTTAAGGATGGAGACTGGAAAAACTGACTTTTGCAGAGAGTTATAAATCAAGTTCTCATACATTGCTTATGCATTAGATACAGGGAATGTCACATGTTACTGTCAGTGAAGCAAAAAAAGTCACACCCCTATGAAAATTGTTCCTTACACTTCAGTATACAACCAGTATCTGCTAACCCAGAATGTTTTTGGAGATGCAGGTTTTTTTAAACTAATAAACTATTACTGAACTTTTACTTAGATTTTATTAACATTAACACACATTGTGTTTATTGCAACAAGTAGCTAAATGTATTTATTAGAAACTTTTTACAAGTAGTCTATCTGGGTATGCTTAACGAATAATATGCATTTTAAATGGTTATTAAGAAGTTGTGTTATAATGGATAGAATTGCTAGGTTTTTTATGTTTGTAAGCCTTAAAACCCAACCCACTGCTGCTGCCATTAGTTAGCGTTAGCGACATAAGCACACCACTGTGTGAAGTCATTACAAATCTGCCAGTGTGTTGCGAGTTTCATATTTATTGCAGGGAGCAGTTTGGAAAATTCCATTGACTGTAATGGAATGCAATTTATTGAGTCCAGCCAGAAATTATGCTTTTGTGTGGATGTCTAAAACAGCACCCAGACTAATGTTTTCCCATGTCAATGCACTTATGGTACTGAGTTTTCACATGGTGGCTACACAGACTAAGCATTGATGACATTCTTCTCTAGCAGGGCAGAAACAACTACGAAATGTAGTAGAAATAAAACCAAGATAGCTGCAGGTAGCAGGGAGAACACTGTGTAAAGACATGGGTGAGAGAAGAAAACACCACTTACTATAATGCAGTATTGCATTGGGGTTTTCTAAGAGTTGGGTAATGTCCTCCAGTGATTGAAAAAGGGACAAATTTCTCACACTCCAGGAGGCTCCCGCGGTTCCCGTACAAACACCTGGTCCACTACAGAGACCTGGAAGTACATCACACGAGAAGGGAAGTGGGTGACGGTTGCATCGATGCTGAAGCCCAGGACAAACCACACCTCGGCAACACTTAACGGAGAGATTTACGTCATTGGGGGTAAGAAAATTAAGAAAGCCTTCCATGTGGAGTATTAGGGGTAATTGAATGGAAAACCTTCTGATGAATACACTCTCAGTAGCTTGGCCAGCCTTGAGTTGGCCTGTAGAGACTTTTTAGGAACATTAGGTAGTTGTTTGACTTGAGTAAGTAAGTAAGCGCTGGCATCATCCCATGTGCTGTAAGTGTGAAGTATTGTGTGTGAAGATTAGCGTTGAAGGAGATCAGGAAGAAAGAACAGATGTGTGTCAAATATCAGTAGCCTGTATTCAATTTGAAGATCTAAGGAATGGATCCACTCATTGGAACTGGGCCAACTGTCTTGCGCTGTTGTAAACCCAAGCCTTTTCTTTTACAGGCACCACAATGGATTTTGTGGAGGTAGAACACTATGATCCCTACAATAACAGCTGGGCTGTCACGGTCCCCGCTCTGAAATATGTGACTAATTTTACAGCCACTGCCTGTCTGGGAAAGCTGTACGTGATTGGCTCTTGTGCGGTCAAGTACAATGCCCTTACCCTGCAGTGTTACAATCCTGTCATAGGTAAGAGTGAGCCATGGGCTTGTCACCATACTGGAAGTTAACAGCACGATACCAGAACAAGTAGTTTTATATCTGAAAACCATGCCTTTCTTTTTTTAGCCATGTTGCCTTCTGCTTCCGCTAAAAAAAGGAGTGTGTCAACTAAAACACCCAACGCCTGTTTATGGACTGATGGAAAATTATGTAAATGAATGTCCCCTTCAGGCTATGCAGTTATTTTTTGAGGGAGGTTATTTTATGGGAATTTCAAGGCTCATTTGCTTGGCCCCATTAGAATGCATTGCAAAGCAGTGTGGAGCGGTTCTCGTGGTGACCAAAGCTCTGCAAAGAAAGATGTGACAAAATTATTATCAATACCGATCAGCATGGTGGAAATTGTTCTGATAAATAAGGCCAAGTCGAAAAAAAGTTACCCTGAAAGGGTTTGCTGCCATTGGTACCAACAAATTTAAAGGCAAATTAAACTTTCTTTGAACATAATGTTGTGTAGCTACCTGGCCCCGATATGAGTCGTAATATTCAAGCTCACCTTCATGACTTGCTCCAGTCAGCAACTTGCCAAAGAAGAATTACATTTTCTCTCTCTCCATTCACACCCATTGCATCTCGAAACAGGTTGCAAAAGCACACTTTTAGCACATAAACAAATGCAAACAACGCGGATTATGCCGATATACAAAATCACGACATCCAGAAAACAAGCGTTTTGAACCAATTTTTGATTGATTTGATTTTGAAGAACTATTTTCTGAGAACTAGCAACTGTTGCTAGTTTTTGCTAGTCTTTGCTGCTCGGTTTGTTTACTAACGCACGTTTCAGGAAGTGAGTGGGACCGTTACGGGTGCAAGAACGAAACAAGGAAGTTAATATGCTAGCGACCGGATCTTCTTCCAAACCTTTGTTTGGAAAAAGTGTAAAATATCATGAATAGAGCTTTTCAAACGCTCTGTGCCGGATGTTGTGGTTTTGTTTATCAGCATAATCCGCGTTTTTTGTATTAGTTTATGTGCTAAAAGTGTGCTGAAGGTGAGCTTGAATATTACGACTCATATCGGGCCAGGTAGCTATACAACATTATGTTCTAACAAAGTTTACTATGCCTTTAAGTAAGTAATAATCCTCAATAACAGCTGTCTCTTCACGATTCATCTACATATGGCAATGAGCCAAATGAATAGTTCTGGTTTTAACTTGGTTCTGGTAGTTTTTTCTAGACAGTTATTTATTTCTCATTCAGATTGTTTTCATGCATCTTGTTGGGCACCATATAATTGGCTCATTGTTTGTATGATGTTAAGCTATTTTAGGGATAAAATTCAGCGGGTCTAGACAACTGGTGGTGAAATTATCTACTTTATCAATTAAACATTGTAAAACACCACACCCATTAACAGTACACACTGCACAATTAATTCCTCTCATTATTTGTGTTTCTTTCTGGAATTTTAATTGAATTACTTTACCTCCAGCTAACTTGCAACTACACTGAACTTTCATCTTAGCCATTTGAAAAAAATAATTAAACCATGAGTTCACTTAAGTTCAGAATTCTAGCTCAGCATCAGTTTTGACTATTTTGCAATAGTACATGGGCAGTCGTTAACATTAACATATTTTTTTAACTTCTCAAAGAAGTGTAAACATAACAACCTCTGTTCCAAGAATCCTGAAATAATTGAAGATTATTTGTTTAAAGTTAATGAATACTAGTTCATTAATGAAGGTAGTAGTATCTACATTATGGTAACATGGCAGCATGCTAGCATCTCCGGAGAAAGTGCAGCTGTTCGTAGTTCAATCAAACTAAACTTGTCCCATGGCAGGATATTGAACTGGTATGACTGCAGCCTTACTGAGCAGTGAGCACTGAAACAGCATAAACATAGAATCCCACAGTGCTTTACAGTAATAGCTTAAGTAGCTTATTTGTGTGGACACTGGTGTCTTATGCCATGTCTATACGGTACAGTGGTGTGACCATCTTTCAAATGCTTCATCTTTCCAGACGGCTGGAGCATCATTTGTTCTCCCTTCATCCCTAAATATCTGTCCTCTCCTCGCTCTGTCTCTGTTGATGGAATCATCTACCTTATAGCAGACAACACTAAGAAGGTCTACGCTTATGACCCTGAAGCTAATATGTGGCAGAAGGTAAGTTTTATGTTCACAAAAGAACGAAGCAGAAGAACCTTGCTTATTTTACATGTACGTAAAAAAAATTGTACATAAAAGCTCCAAGGAACGCATACCTTGCAACTCAGTCTCCGTAGTATTTAATTAGTGTTCTGCAAAAATTCTAAAGCCAGTGACTGCACTGCTGTGTAAACATCTAGCACATTTTATAAATTCATAATCAGCGCATATCTGTAAGGATCTGATTCTTTGTGCTGTAAGACAATTGTTATAGTAACTTACAGTCTCCTCCTAACCTTCATTCTCTCTCAGCTCCGTCTCACATCTGAACTACAGTTGAAGTCGGAAGTTTACATACACTTAGGTTGAAGTCATTAAAACTAATTTTTAACCACTCCACAGATTTCATGTTAGCAAACTATAGTGTTGGCAAGTCAGTTAGGACATCTACTTTGTGCATGACACAAGTAATTTTTCCAACAATTGTTTACAGACAGATTTTTTCACTTTTAATTCACTATATCACAATAACAGTGGGTCAGAAGTTTACATACACTAAGTTGACTGTGCCTTTAAATTTTTAATATTTGATCGCATATCCTTTGCATGCCATGACTTCCTGATGTCTGTGACCCAACAACATCAAAAGACTCGATATCTTATTTTCTGGTACTCTTACAAGCGATACTATAACGTCTCTGCATTTGAATGGATCTCTATGGGAATTGGGGGGTGGGACTGGATTTAGCTGTAAATTACACTGGAACCGTATGGAACACATGGTTGGCTAAATGGCTCTAAGTCATTAAGGGTCTGACGTATCAAACAAGCCTTAAATCATCACTCTGCTGTCATGCACAAAGTAGATGTCCTAACTGACTTGCCAACACTATAGTTTGCTAACATGAAATCTGTGAAGTGGTTAAACAAAAGTTTTAATGCCTTCAACCTAAGTGTATGTAAACTTCCGACTTCAACTCTACATATATGGTTTTTCCTCTGGAGACATAATGTTTCTCTCTGTCTCCTGCATGGTGCCTGATAGGTGCAGTTCCTTCACACTCTTCATGAGAATGGGGGCCTTGTGGTGCTGGGGGGGCAGCTGTATGTGACAGGGGGGCATTGGAAAGGCATGGAGGGGGATTACGGGGTGGAGGTGGAGGTCTACAACTGCAGCTCCAACGCCTGGAAGGTTGAGTGCTTCCTTCCCCGGCTGTGGATCTACAGCGGCTCCTGCTCCATCTTTCTGGACCCCTCTCAATGGACAGAGCCTTTCCCATTGGACGAGACATAAGGATGGTCACCGGAAGGAGCCAGAGCCAATGAGCGCTCACGAATCATCATGCATCTCATCATGTTTTTCAAATGCAGTGATCGTCTCTATGG
Source organism: Synaphobranchus kaupii (assembly GCA_029718625.1). Classification (NCBI taxonomy): domain Eukaryota; kingdom Metazoa; phylum Chordata; class Actinopteri; order Anguilliformes; family Synaphobranchidae; genus Synaphobranchus; species Synaphobranchus kaupii. The sequence continues at coordinate 48,651,829 of CM056377.1, read as the reverse complement.
ATATTATCTTTGATATTAAAACACAGTTGCAAAATGATCTGTAAAAACTCTTATGGTATGTTTCAGGGGTTTGTTTTTATATCTCAAATGATATATGTATATTTAGACATTTTTGATGAGTTTTCAAGAGTAAGTATTTTTGAATTTTAATTGCTTTTAGATTATCTGTATCAAGGTTATCACAATATTCACATTTGGAATGCTTGTAATCATTTTTACATTTTTGTGTGTCTTTTTAGTAACATAAAACTTTTTAGAAAACCATATAGCCTATGCAGTTGTCTTTTGTTGGTTGTGTATGAAGCAACACTGCGTATGCAATCTGCTTGGTATGGATTACTGCCTTTCGAGAAAAGGCCTCAGGGCACTTCATTATGTTTTCCCAGTAACACCAAATTACTGTAAACCCCTAGTGAAACATGGAATGTTTTTAAAAGTCAAATAAGATCTGGTTTGCAGTATTAACTGCCAACGTAGCTGTTTTACTTACCAGTATTTTATTCGCGAGAAAGTGCGCTGTAGCCTTCATTCATGTATTTTTATAGAAACAATATTTCTGGTGATGCTATTAACCAACATCCAGACCAGCAACAATTTGTGATTGACTGACTGTAGGCCTATCAGTAATATACAATGGGATGTTGACGAAAATAACCCGCTGAATCATGCTGTTGTCCCGCCCAGATCAAAGTAAACAGTAAAGGCTATTGTTGAGCAATGAATATTGCTTACGAGTATGTGTCCGGGGTACAAAGCAACCTTGATTTGAATAGCTCCATAAACCATTGCTTAAACCATGCGTCCCTTTAACTATGGAAACTGTTGGGCTAGCGTTCTATTTCCATGACAACAGCCTGGGAAGCGTCATGTTCCCACAGCAACTCGTGCTTCAACTCGCCTCACACACTCACATTGTTTGCAGCTTCTTTTAAAAGTTTTAAGCCCAGGTAGAGGTAACGAAAGAAAATGCATTGCATATAAAATTACACATTGTCAAATTTGATTTCCTAAAGAAAGAAATGACCGCGTTCTCTCAATTCGAAGCAATGCACTTATAGTTTTTCTTTGGCTGGCAAGGAAGCTCGTGCATAAAACAACTAGTTTATCGACCTGCATAGCTTCGGCCGACTGACATTTGTACGAAGAAAAACATTTTAAGAGCAATCTATCTGCAATGAGTTCGGAGGGGGATCAAAGCGAGCAATCACCAAGACTGGAGGCCGTGATTCAGGCAAGTATTTATTTTTCTCTTTTTTGGAAAATGAAGGAAGTTGAAAAAAAATGACATAAACCTAAGCATAAACATTAATTTAATACTATGTTCGTTGGTCTGCGAGAAAAGAACCATTGCCATTACTAGAGAGCAAAAAAGTACAAGTTACATTAAGCTAATGAGATGTGACTCAATCACTTGACTGACTTCCTGTGTGGATTTATACTCTAAAGCTGTTGGGTTTATAGTTTAGCCTAATCTGCTTCTTTGGAAGTTCAGTAGCCTACTTAGCATTTTCACATAGGCTATAATTCCATTATTCAAATACATATGCTTAACTCAAGCAGTCTTGGCTAGATGTTGCCAAATTGTTATAGTTGTCTTTATTGGGGACACAGCTTAAAGCTGTATTACATGCATCATGCAGCACGTCCCTCCCTGTTGGATGTGTGCCTTACCATCCTGTGTGTTGGGTGGTGCACGGGTGGGGTTACAGAAGCTGGAGGAGTCTCTCTTGCACCCAGACAGCAGTGGGGAAGAAATGTTGACATTACGTGGGGAGGGGCTGGACTCTGCAGCGACCCCCATCCCTGTTCGTATCCGCCAGATAATCACCCGTAACCTGACTGAGGAACCCACAGGTATATTGTCCTCATTGTTATGGCGCCTTCGCCAGATTTTTACAACACAAAGCACTTGGACCAGAGGTGAAAAGAAGACTTGCTGTTATTAGGTTTTCTTGCTGTCAGTCACAAAGGCTACAGGCTCTCTCTAAGGAATGTGTATTCACTACAGAACCGACAAAGCAAGTAGTAAAAGCCTTAAACAACAAACACAAGGAGAAGTATCGCACACTGTGGTAGTAGTGAACGGATCAGATTTACTTGTCATTCATCGTGTGCAAGTCTGGGCATGCCATTGGAAAGCTCTTTGGTTTCTGCCTGTCTTTGCTCCCACCAGCAGAGGGGGGAAGAATAGTTAGGTCAGGATGGTGCCTGGGCGTGACATGTGACCCATGCAGTTCTCACACAACTGCAATGGCTCTGGTCACGGTGAACAGACCAGAGACAAGAATCTGTGAACGATGGCATTTTGGTGATTGCGCCTACCCAGCTAACAAAATGACGTCCCATGAATGTCTCGAAATGTCATGAGGACGTCGCCTTGGCGTCTCTTTGTAGGGTTTTCTAAAGGTTACGGGGACGTCGCAGAGAACGTTCCCGGGACATTTTAGTGACATCCTCCAGACATTCAGAGGATGCTCAGGGGACGTTATTAGAATAGGTTACGGGGATATCACAGGGACATTCTAGAGGCTTCCTGATTACATGACGTTATATTGTAACCAGTAACAGACTGAATGAATGTCCCGTGAATGTTATGAGCACAATGTCCTATCATAACCGGATAGGGACGTTGCTTGAACGTCCCCGATAAATTCAAGTTAAATGTCATAATGTAACCAAACAGTGACCTTCCTAGGACTTTAATAACGTCCTAGTAATGTTTTCAGGACGTCCCTTGGGAACGTTACATCATAACTTTGAGGGGACTAAAAGGGGACGTCCCTGAGACGTCGCCTGTTAGCTGGGTATGTGTAACTCTCCCACTGTCCTCCGGTCCTCTCCCAGCCTCTGGCAGCAGCACCCCTCGAGTTTCCCTGGAGGAAGAGAACCAGCTTCTAAAGGACCTCCTGTCCCAGATCAGAAAAGACCGTGACCAGCTGCTCGTCAAACAGGCGGCACTCACAGACAGGGTAGGCCTGCCACAACACCCACACTCACCTACCTGTTACCCAGTTCCCATTGCATGACCTGAAATACAGCCCTGAGCCCTACATTCCTGCTGAACCACAAACATAGTGTGTAGTGAAGGAATCATTACTCATGTGATTGTTTTTTTTTCAGAGAGTGATTAGATGTTTTTTTTCCCCCAGAATCATTTAATTAACTCTAATGACATGGTACAAACATATACTGTAATAATGCACAATACAATTCTTTTCTATTAAATTACTTATCTGTAGGTTTGCCAAGATTTGATTTTTATCTTTAACTTTTGTCAGCGCTGATTTCTCATAACTCAAGAACAGATCCGCTCCCATAAATAAAAACTGATAGAAAGACCGTTCAAGGACGCCAAAACATGTTTATGCTCAGGATGTTTGTTTTGTTTTGGGGTCAATTAGCTTGTAAGTTCCCTGTGTGCATATTGCCGAGCTAACTCCACAAACATGCATGAGTCCTGCGCATGCATCTTGAAGCAAGCAAGTTGCAAAGACACAATAAGCAATTTGTTTAACAAAAAAACAAAAATGAACACTCGAGTCAGAAAAAAACCCACAGGATTCAATTAAATTAAATTACATTTTATTTGTATAGTTCTTTTTTTACAGAGAACTATCAGAAAGACGTTTTTACAGAGAAACAGAAGGAAAATTGGGCAAGTCCCAGGCCTGAACTCACAAAAAGCAAGCGAGGTAAAACTCCCCAATGGGAAGAAAAACATTGAAATGGTGGCGAGAAAGAAAACTCCCCAAAAGGTCCCCAGTGGGAAGTAGTCTCGGGAGGAACCTGGCTACAGAGGGGAGCCCTTCCTCTGGAGGGCAGGTGGGAACATTAGGGGAACATGATGGATATACTGAAAACATTTAAATGTATAGCAGCTTCCCAAGGCAGAATATTTTATTGATGACACATGGATGTTATAATCTGCTCTGGGAATGTAAATCCTGAGTAGAACTACAGTTTGAGGGATCAGGTGTAATGAATTGTTTCCACTGTTATCCACTGTTAAGTGAACTCTGTTATCTAGCTGGATGACATGATTACATTACAGCAGCCAACAACAGACTTTATTGTTATATGACTTACACTACCCAAACTAACCACAGTCAGTTAAATAACAATCTTCACATAAGTCATTTCACTGACTGTGGTTAGTTTGGTTAGTGTAAGTCATATAACAACAATAAAGTCTGTTGTTGGATGTTATAATGTAATCATGTTGAAATACCTCTGGTAGTAAACAAAGACTGCTCTTTCTGTTCTGTTTCAGAAGTTAATTGAATATTTTCTTTAACATTATTCTGTCCGGCACAGGTTATTATTTCCTTTGTTTTCATTTCCAAATTATTTTTAGTTCACAAGACATGCACCGAGGCCTTTTATCTTTTATCATAAAATATTGGTGCTTCCTGTAGCTGGTGCGAGGAGCTCACGTATTATGGCAGAGAAGGTGGAGGTTAGAAGACTGTTTCGCATGAGAGTCTTGAACAGATGAACAGATGATCTACTGGCCTGAAGGAGCGTTTCACCCTTTTTTATTGGAACCTGGAGCCACTGAGGAAAGAGAGGAAATGGGGTGGAGGGAAAACGCAGAGAGGAGTGCGCACTATTGGGTGTATTCAAACGAAAAATGATTGGTGACAGGGTGGCGTTAAGGGCGATGTCTGTCCTCTTAGAAATCTGTTATGTCTCTGTTAACTGCAGGTGGCGTGACATCATCCTGAAATAAATGTCGATTCGCATTAAAAATATGCGCTGAAAATGAATGTGCGGTGTTTTTTCTGTTGAAAAAGAGAAAAGGTCAGTTTGCATCCTGCTTATCGGGGAACTGTACGGAGAGGAGGGGAAAGTGAGTTGATTAGGTAGGTAACAGAAGTTTCATTTAGTGAAGTACAGTAACCGCGCTTTCCAAGAACCTATCTTGCCCCATTACAGCGTCTCAATCTTAAGTGTTATTTATTATGTGAGGCTGGAGGAGTGAGAATTCTTAATAATGTGCGAGGTTGATAGAACCGCTGAGGTTTTCTGTAGGGGTTCACGAGGAAGGCGATGTCTATAGTGTGCTTAAGGTGAGATCAAGAGATGTAACCACACTGTCTCACTGCTTGAGAAAGCGCAGTAGAGCTTTGAAGTGCACTATTAGCCCTGTCCCTTTATATCCAAGAGGAAAATCTCTTTGGAATTCTATAAACATACCCTGCAGTGAAGCTGCACAAAAAAACCGAACAGTATCATATGTAATAAGATATATTTATTACTGTTTGAGGCTAACCTTTAGCTCTTAAAATCTGAAAAAAATGTTACTTTCATGTATGACTTGAGTAATTTCTACTGGCAAAGTCAAACAAGTCACAGCTAAACAGTGTAATCTGTTTCTTCTTCCTCTTTGTAGATATTTAAAATTGACTAATCGCAATTGTGTAGGATGAAAGCGAATGACGAGAAAGCTCGTCAATATATTTTCGTGAGAAGAAACATGCATAAACAATCTCCTTGAGGTCCCTTCAGCCCAAATCAGACCCCCGCCATGCCCGGCCCAGCTTCGTCCTTCATGGGGTCCCTCCCCCCATGTAGTGACTGCTGTTTTTGGGGAAAATTAGTAGGTCAGCGGCCTGGTCTCCAGGGGCTCTTGAAGAAAAGAGCCATTTTTCATCCTGTACAAAGCTGCCTTTTGTGATAACACTGCCCTCCTTTTGCTGCTTAAAGGCTAATGAACTGTTCTGCTTAGTTTACTACTGGAATTTATTTTAAATCCCAGCTATAAATAAAACTTAATTAGGCTGGTATATATAGAACATTTATTTATTTATCAATTTATTTTTTGAAATTTTGGAGGGTTAAGCAGCCGTCTTCAAGATGGAGAAGGCGACAAGTGCACAAAAATAAACGCTTTATTTATTAATTTTTTTTACATTTTGTTCCGAGCATGCTCAATAGGCAGATAAACTGAGAGGACAAAAGCATCTAGGAATCAGGCTCCTCCATCGTTGAAAATTACAAGAGCGTGAAGAAAGAGAACCCATCCACGTGGAACTTATGGGAATTTGCAAGTTAGCAGAAACACCCGGGGTCATCAAAGTTTTTTCAGCGCTGGAACGGCGTGGTTTTAGCCTGCGCCCGCCGCCATCTGCTCCCGTCTTTTCTCTCGGGCTGTCAGGGGGTGTTTTTGACGCGCGACCGGATTTCTATTTGGCGGCGGGCTCCCGCGTTTAAGGCACTGCGATAACCGATGTCTGGGAGCGGCATGCCGGCGGGGAACTGGCTGCGGTGCGCTCCCGACGCCGCCGTTGGCTGAGGGCTGTCGGAGCTCCTCCGCGCGCTCATTCTCAATCCGCGTCGCTCCCCTGGGCTCGTAGTGCTGCGGGGATCAGGTATCACAGTGCATGATCCACTTCATTTGTCATCCCCGTTTAAGTGTGATGCCAATTACCCTGTCCTCGTCTGCTCTCTGTAAACCTGTCAGGCAGCGTGTATCCCAAACACAGGCGGACAGGAGCCTCGCAGCTTAACCGCATGTTTCTCTGTGTTGCGTCCCCCCCGGGCTTATCCGATACTTTGTGCTTGGGGACGCGCACGTCTGCAAAGACTACGACACCTTCCCACTCGGCTAAACCCCCCTGTACCCAGTTTCTATAAAAGCTGTTAACCTTCCTCATCTGTGGACGTGATGGAATTTGCCTTTCGAAAGACCGAAGTTTAATTGTACATCGTTTTCTGACAAGAGCGCAATTATGCACTCTGTTTAATTTTCATTTCGAAATTTGTGTGCTTCACCTTAAGGCGATCTTACTGTGTGTTTTTCCCAGTTCATGTTTGTACTCGGTGTAAGGTTCTTGGTGAAGAAAACAAGAATATATTTGGCAAAGTGTTTACAGGCAAGGAATCTGAATATGTCCTCATTTTGCCCTAGGCAATCTCCATGCACCGCTGTCTCCAGTAGATTTACTAGCGTGCTGACTGAATTGGATATCTTAGCACTCAACCTGTGCACTATCTCCAGTAGATTTGTTAGCGCCGAGCACCGCTATCTCCCCTGGTTAGCACGGCGCACTACACAGTATACCCTGTAGAATGGCTTGAAGTTGTGAGAGTCACCATCTGGAGAACATTGCATTTCTCATTAATCCTGACTGAACATCCAGCAGGACTCTTGTCGAGGACTGAGGAAACTTTAAAGGAATCTTGTGGTTTGAGGTAAATGGGTTTGTTCCCTTTGACCTCTTCAGTCAGAGTCTTTGCACCAGATGTTGAAGAAATCCTCTCTCTTGAGTTTTTCTTAATTAGTCCTATAGAGCGAAATGGAACTGCTCCAGTAGCGGGACTCCGACCTGGATCCTGTCCCCTCCCAGCCTTTAAGTGTCATATGCCTGAAGCACACGCAATGTGGCACTTTGAAAAAGCAGAGATGGGCCTCCTCACCGCCAACGACGGGGGCGCATCCCCAAGCGCGCAGGGGGACGGGAACCGTCGGCGAGCGGAGGCTCACTCAGGTTTAAAGCCTCCTCTGTTGAGTCGCCGTAATTTCTCGTGACCCGTGAAAATTGCCCGTGATCCCGGACGAACCTTGACCCAGTTTGCAAAGCTGGATTGTCTCAGGAGATTAGAGAACAAGTTAGGATGAACTCTGACCCCTTTGTTGACTTTGGAGCGCTGCCAGCTTGCACTTTCTCAGGCAAAGTGGCTGTGTATGTATACATTATGCAGCTCTACAGCAGCTCTGGACAAGGCAGAGTGTTGGAAATAAACTCTGAATGTTTGGCGTGTCCTTGGTGCGGATGCAGGATGAATGAGATATAAAATCACTGTTCTGAAGGAAGCAAAAAAATGTGATGGCCAGAGAAGACCTGTTTGATACATAAGCTCAACGAACAGAGCAAAATACCATGATGAATGTGAATCCAGTTATCAAAGGCTAAGCTTGTTTTCACAGCTTATCATTTTTGATAAATACTCTATGCACCCCACCAACAATACTCCCCCAAAGTGGCTAATTTATAGCAGAATGCAAAATGGCACATCATTTGTCAAACAAATCTTAATTGATCTCATTTTTCTGTCAGACATGTTAGAGACTTGCAGACAACAAGCAAAGGCGATTTCCCTAGTTACGGTTCGCCCCTGTGTTTTTTTAAGAGGGCCTGCCAAACATGGTTCATGCTGATGTTTTGTCGACGGCGCAGCCCGGTTTTCATGGAATGGCGATACTGTCGCTTCGATCCCTCAGGCCCCGTTCTGCTCGCCTGCGTTTGCGTGGAGCCGTTCATCTGCGCCGCCACGCCGCCGAGGTGTCGGCCTCCGTCGGCCGTCACGGAATGAACAAAGCTCCGTCCGCTGCTTTCCAGGGACCCCTCCAGGGACCCCTGCCCCGCAGTGAACTGCGCGAACTCCGCCCGAAGCGTGCTCGGTCATTTTTCTCCCGCCCTCGTTTCTCCTGACGCCCCCCCGCGCCGGTTAGTTTGTGCTGTCCCTTTGCCCCCGCGCCGGCACCGCATTGGCTGAGCTCTCTCACGCTCAACTGAGTTTCCCTTCATTGATTGGTTACTGTAGCTGTAATGCCAGCTGTTTATCATTATCCTGCTTCAGTCAGTCTTAAGAGGTTCAACAGTGTAAAATCTGTACTGTGATCCAAATACATCCAAAAAATCAGAATCTTCTGCCTCAGTTCAATATCCAAACCCAGGCTCTGTCCTCATTTTGGGGGGGGGGGGCGGGTTTGCTGAGTGGACCGGGAGTGACCTTGCAGCAGAGCATTGGAAGGTGCCGTGGGGACCAGATGCGTGTCCCACTGCATGCATCAACCCCCCCCCCCCCCCCCCCCCCAGTCACCACAGCTGCTCTCAAGGCCAGAGAAGGGCCTCAGAATGTGCTCGAGGGGGGGCGGGGAGGAGGGCTGGCCCCGGCCTTGTTTGTCATCCCACGTTGTGTAATCACCCCCGGCGACGTATAAACAGCTTTCACAATCAGCTGGGGCTCTTTCGCGGAGCTAGCGCCAGAGGGGGTGATGGGAAGAGGAGGGAGGGAGGGCAGATTGCTGGAGTTGGGATAGTAAGGTACAGGGGCGAGGGATTGGACATCCGCTCCAGCTGTGTTTAGGAATCTGACAGATAGCGCACTCCATTAATTCCTTTTATTAAGCCTCTGGGTCTTGGCCAAGCCAGAGAATAACGTTTGAGCCTGTAACCCTTTCCTTGGTGCCAGGGATGTGCATAGGCTAGGTGTTTGTAAATGCATGTGATGGTGTGCCTCCCCTGTCCTTGACTGAACAGTATCATTTTAACCCTCCGATAATGTTGAAATTTTATGAAGCCTTTTATGTCTGGGGTCAAATTGACCCCAAAAGTTTAAACTGACAGAAAATGATTGTAATAGAAAACTTTTGACGCTTTGTGTGTCGCCTTCTCAATGTCTTCCAATTTAAAAAATCTGAGATAAAAATAAGTAAATAAGTTTTTATATTTCCTTATGTATATTTTCTTATGTTTTTCACAGCTACAGAGCCTAGGGTCAAAATTACCTCATACAACACCTTTGTATACAAAGTTGGTACATGACTTTTGAAAACAGCATTGTTTATTGCATGTTTACTATTTAATTCCCCCAAATGAGGAAAAGTCATACAAAATAAGGAAAAAATAAGGTTAAAAATAATGTAAACTGGGTTTTAAGAGACGTCAAACACTGAATGAGGTCAAATAGACCCAAAACTTAATAGGAAGGTTAAACTAGTTAATTCACAATGGCAGACCCAATTGTTTGCAGTCGTCCGATGGCTCTGAAATGGGATTACTTTAGAATAGAGTTTTAGGAGGGCGTCGAACCTTTGACCCGCAATCATGTTGCATGTGCTATGCATTACCGAAAAGGAAATGATTACGATTCTTACCTGTTGGAAATAGCTTTAGCAATATTGTCTGAGCAAACCACAGATAAAAGCAAAAAAATATATATATTGAAGATACAATCCACTTTTTTAAAGACATTATTTAGTTTGTAGGATAGGTATATTAACTATTATGTATCTATCTTTTAACTTATTTCATAAATATGTCACTGAAATGACGATGGGATTCCACTTTACCTGTAGCTTATATTGAACTAAAATCTATTTGTTTAATATCTTGAGTAAACTTTGGCTTTCTGGCAAAAAACTTCCAAACTGGCTTTTTAGTCCTTTTGATGCTTATTGGCTGATAAATCAAAGCATTGTTGTTCCATAAAGTAGTTATGACATATTTATCAAATGATAAAATACAATTGGTGGCTTAATCGTAAATATCAAATCGGATAAGGATCTAATGAAAAACACATTTTGAGAGCTGAAAGCTTCTCACGGGTAAAGCTTGCTTACAGTACAGTACAGTACAGAGATCCTGAAAAGAGCTTTGGAAACCATATGGTCAAAATACACCCAGGCAGTCTCTCTCTGTGCAAGTTGCATGCTGACTTGTTTTGTTTTTGCAAATGCGAGTAGGCGACCGGCAGGCATGCAACAGGACTCGGTTTCTCTTCAGGGGACCACGCGGGGTAGCCGGGTAGAGATTGTTCGAACGTGGCGTGTGAACGGCGCCGGCTCATAACAACGCTCTCTCTCGGACCGTGGCGTCGAGCGAGCGCCCGCTTCCTTTTTTTTTTATAGCGGCCAGTGGAAGGGAGTGTCGTTCTGAACAATGAACTGAGTCTCACTTGGCGAAAGGGCCGATTAGGTTTAACGATGTGAACAGAGCGGGTGTGTGTTTTAGGGGGGGTTTGGTGGGGGACCTCTGCAACAGGCCATCGCAGCGCCCCCTGGGGGGTTTTCTCCCACGGAGCATGCATAATCCAGACCAGCTCCGGCCCCCAGCTTTACGATTCACCTGGGAGCGGCCGTAAAAACCCCCGCCTCTCTGCGCGCGCCGTCGACGAGCTGGCGCGAAGCCCTCGGCGATAGAACAACCTTTGCGCGCGTGCGACGTGACCATCTTCCAGGTTCAGGCGGGTCCGCCGTCCGACCGCGGGGTGTCAGACCACTGAGATACTGGAGATATTCTCCTCTGGAGCAACGGGCTGCGGTGATGCTGTCATACTTTGGGCTTGTGTTCTCGGAGTGATGTAACATTGGACGCGACCTATTTCGGTTGACTCATCCACAATTGTTGTTCGCCTTTCTGCCGGTTGTTAAGACCGCTCCAGCTGGCTCCGGAATGGACATCCAGGAATACACCGCGCGGAGCGCCGCCGTCAGCTTTGCCCTGCCACTGTGCCGCCATTCCTTCATCTTCACCACAAAGTTCTCAAGTAATCGGTTAAAACTGCCGTCTATATGATGGAAGAATGACGCATAGTGACGCAGTGAGCTGGAGAGGGCCACACACAGACTTAGCTCTAGGGCACATTACTGTATGTCACTGACAAGCGCCAACCTGGCCACCCAAGGATCTTCAATCCATACCCATAACGCGGCTCGTCATTGGCGCATTTCACGGAAAGGCCAGGCAAAACCACACAGGCACTGAAGCAGTGTTTAATGGACGCCTTTTGTCATTAAACCGGCATGTCGAATGCACATTACACGCAAGTTCATGCATTAGACCATCCTTCCAGGGTAATCACTGTTGTTTGAGCACGCCCCATCGGTGGGCAAGGCCGATTGGTAGCCGTGGAAACGAAAGACATGGTTTCAATCAAGAATTATAGCGCTGAGTCAATGATGTGATCCCGCCTGTCATGGCAATTTGCAGTGAAGGGTCCCCTTGGGGAAATTTTTATTATTCGAGTTTGGAGGGCATATTTGGAGGGCATTTGGGCTATTTTGAAACTGCTTATGAGAAAATGCACCCTTTGACAGCCTAAAGAAAGCATAGGCTAGATATTAATGCACAATCTGCCGGTGGTAAAAAACTGATCGCTTCAACTTTCGGTCAGAAGATGCTGTGTTCATTCGAGACTCAACATACCCATCCCATACATGAGGCTGATTGCATTAAATACATTGCACCGGACAGCGCATTTCTTTTTTTTTTTGTTAGATTGTTGCAGTTGTACAGTAAAATAGTAATATGGTTAAAATTTATTGTTCTTCTATTTAAGGTTCACTACACATCATTTGATTATTGGAGTATATTATTTTTCTGCATGTAACTCAGGCTGGGAAACATGTTGTAATACCACTCTGTTGCCAAATTGTTCTTAAATTCAGTTTTCGGATGATTACAAAAAGGAACAAAAATAAGAGAATCAAGATGGTGGCTGATTTTATAGTCAGAAGTCTGTTACTTATTGAAGGTTTTTTCTTTTCCCTGAAAGGCACATTATTTTTGAAAAGTAATGTACTTATCATTAACAAACTCATGGAAAAGTCCAGAAGCACAGGGTACGCACTGGAATACTTACATGGACTACATGTTCTGAATTGTCCCAATGCTTATACGGTTCTGTAGAGATAAAGGGCACTACCTTTTCCCTTATGTACACCTCTTGCTCACAAACTACTGCGATCACTTGGCTGTGAACAGCACATTTTTTTTAACGACTGCGTTAAAACAATGTTTGTCATTGCCGTGTATTTGAGCTCCGCATCTAAAAATAGATTTCTCCAACTTTTGTCATCTGCTTTTGCTAAATGTTGGTCAAAAACTGCCAAAACACTTACAAAATAATGACTGAAACACAATCAGCGCTGCTGTACACAGATGTTTTTAGTCCCGCGCAAAGCAGCTTTTCCAGGTCGCCTTTTATTGTCCGTCGTGTTTCTCTTTTCCTCCCGGTCCCTAAAAGCTGCTCCCTTGACAATGGGTTGTAAAAACGCTCCCCTCTGTTCACCCGAGCCTCCGACCCGAACACGGTTAAAGCTGCAGAGCCGGGTGCGAGTTTGTCTTTTTTGTAATTGGCGGAATAAAACTTTGAAATGGCCATTTGAAATGTTTTATTAGCGCGGGGCAGGTTTTTGGCTCTGCCGCGGAACAGTGAGACCATTGTCCTGGCTGCTTATTGAGCCTGTTGGAGAGATTAAGGACCAGAGGTAGAGATGATGTGGGGAGGTGGGGAAGTGGGGGGGTTTGCTGATTCGAGGGAATGGGGGGTTCCCCCTCTCCCTCTCTTTCCCTCCTTCCCTCTCTCAAAGGCAGAAGTCAGCCGTTGCTATCAGAGGCTTGCAGTGTTGTAGCCAGTCCTCTTGGAACATGTGGTTTGTGTTAACGAGGACAGGGGTATCTGGCACCATGAGGGAGAGTGGGTGGAGAGAGGAAGGAGGGGGGAGGGGTGGAGGAGAGGTTACGTGACACTGGGGTGGAGGACAGACACGGGAAAATGGGACGGGAGTAGTAAACAAGTCTGACCGTTCCCGCAAACGCCACCTCCAGGCTGACCCTAGGGCTCAGGCTATAGTCTCCACGTGTGAATGAATCATATCTTCCATTTTGCCACATTCTGAATAAAACAACCCCAGGGGTATTTTACTGGTGTTTTAGGACATGTTAGCTTGCCCCCTGACTGTCACTGTGGTTTGTTATGCTATAATGTTATCAAGTAATGTGCAACTTCTAACCCTCTACCAATTTTAACTTGTTCAAAATGATGTCAGTTAGATTGCAACATGCTGAACAACTCAACTACATTGAGTTTTTTTTTTGGAAGGCATAGAATCTGATCATTGACTTACATTTCTTTTTACTAGCGTTTCATGTTCTGAGTTTCCAGCGTTCGTTGCACAGGAAACCTAACATATGGTCTGAGAAACCTTAGATCGTGAAGGGTCCAGTTTCAAATTGCAGCCACACCAGATTTCCAGAGACCTGTGAGGGCCTGACCGTTTTTCAAGCAGCGTGTGAAGAAGGCCGCGTAACACCTTTCACCATTTCGCTGACATCGCCTTGCGCTGTATAAATGCCCCGTCACGTTCTGGAGCAGTTAACGCCTCGAAAGGGGTCGGAGGTCACCTGTCAGTTAGCGCGCCTCCCTCCCTCTCTGTGCAGCTGGAGCGGATGCTGGTACTGCAGTCGCAGGACTCGGACGGAGACAGCATGTCCGCCGAGCACCACAGGCTCCAAGCCGAGGAGAAGGTCTACAGGCACAAGCTCCAGGCCTTCCAGGAGGGCCAGCAGAGGCAGGCTCAGCTAGTCCACAAACTGCAGACCAAGGTATTCCGACCAGGCCGAAGCCAAACTCCTTTACCGTGCCCAAAATTTCAATCCTGGTAATCCTATTATATCCTCTGTCGTGTACATATTTTGACAGAAAATTATTCCAAATGAGTTGTCTGCAAGGTCTGATAGCCCAAGATTCTTCCAGGTGCTTCAATACAAGAAAAGATGCGGTGAACTGGAGGAGCAGGTGTTGGAGAAAACCTCTGAATCAGAAAAGCTCAAACTCTCAGTAAGTAAGGAGGGATGACATGACAGTAAACACCACCTACTACTAAATAATGCAGCTAGATATGTTAAATACAAAAAAACGGACTCATCTTAAACATTCAATGCTTTCATTCTCCACCTTTGTGGGTGTCCGTGCAGTCGATAATCAGTACTGACTTTGACTTACCTGCCAGTAAAACAGTAGATCACAGTAGCAGTTTGCTCAAATGAATAGAATAACTGCTAACAATGTCAATGTGGGTTTGTAGTTACTGAACAGATCTTCATTTTGGATTGATAGGACTTCTTGAATGGGATCAAAACGCATGACTCTAGTTTGCGTTCAATTTATGTAACCAGGCGCTACATTAGGGGCAGAAGTGCTAACACAGAGCTTTACAACTTACGACTTTGGCTTGTTTTTTCCCGATTGACGGTTTGGTTATAGCTTTGATTTAATGAAGGCCTGGCTGTCGATGAGTCATCGCTTGTTTTGGTTGGGTCCAGTTGCAGGCCCACTTGGACACCTCGGCGAGCCGCCTTCGCCGGGCAGAGCAGGAGCACAACTCGGACCTGCAGAGCAAGCTATGTCAGATGGAGGAGGAGCAGAAGAGGTAGGCGCCACGCCAGATGGCATTCTGGGAAGCCAGTAGTCATAGTAATCCCACAGAAAGCGAACTCAAACTGCCTAACGGTATTGTGGGAATAATTTCCCTAGCACTAAAAAAGAAATAAAAGCGGCGACCTGTAAACGCGTCTAATTTGGACTGAACACAGAATAATAAAAGCAGTTGGAGACATATTTCCCGCAGATATTGCTCGCTCTTTTTGGTGAAATTCAAAGAGGGCGGTGAACGGTTTCTGAGAAACGTTCGGCGCCGCGTTCCCAGCGGACCTCTCGGGCCCTGGACCCGCTGTAGCGGGAAACGTGAAGCAGGCTGGCAGTTACAGAGACAGCTTCAGCATCCAATTTGTCAGAGCTAATTAGCCTGCCTTCTGGGCCCCCTCCGCCAAAGGGCTTTAATGGTGCCTCACGCTGAGCAAGGCTGACCCCCTGCACCTGAAGCCAGCCTTTGAAGGCTCCTGATTTACGGGGCTGAGGGGCTCCAATTGAAATGGCGTGGCGGGCGCCGGCCCGTGCCAAGTTGGCTCTGGCCTCGCGGGCCCCTCGCACGTGCCATGCTCCTCGTTTTCTTTCTGCGGCCGCTCCCGTCTGGCTCCTCTTCAGCGACGACGGCCGGTCCCCCCCAGCCGTCTTCCCGAGTCGCTCTGTCTGCGCTGCCCCTCCGGCGCTCTCTCCGCTCCAAGAACATGACATAAGTCACCTGTCTGTAGTGCAGTAGAGATCCTTTGATCCTTAAGAGGGCTGAGGATACCCAAAACCCCCCCCCGCCCACCCGGTGGCGCGTTACGGTCTGAGGAACCTTAGCCTTAGTCACCCTGCCAGCCATTAACAGAAATCCATCATTCATCCCACGCCATCGCAATCTGCGCCAAACCCCTCAGGTCCCCAAAACGAACCATATTCCGCTGCTCTACCCCAACACCGAACCCGCTCGCTCAGATCGCCGTCACTCATCGCCCGGGCTTACACGGTTCACAGTAATGGGCGAAGTGTGCGAATGATGTAATCATTTTTGTAAAAGACTCGACAATCGAAGCTGGTGGAAATTAGGAAACTTTATAAAACTGTCATGCGTGTTCACTCTGTGAGTGCCGCTGGGAGGGACGGATCAGAGGCGGCGATTAATATGGCAGTGAATGTGGGAATGATATACAGGCCGTGTGACAGGCGGGCGGCAGGGGGCAGGGGTTGTTAGCGGCTGACGGGTGAGGGTGCCAGCCGGTCTCTGACCGCTTGTAACTACAGCGTGTGTTCCCCAGGTGCACCGGCCTAACCCAAGTCAACGCTCTGCTCCGGGAACAGCTGGAGCAGGCCGGCGCAGCCAACCAGGCGCTGACGGACAGCCTGCGTAAGGCCCGGGAGGAGGCTGACCAGAAAGATGCCCGAATACGCCGGGAGCAGGAGGTGAGAGCCCCCAGGAGATAAAGCAGATCGCTCAGTTTGTCAGAAAGCTCAGCGAAAAGGGAAAGCCATTTAATGGAACGAAACGGATGGCGAAGCCTCGCGGCCCTCAAGCCTGCTTTTGGCAGTCGCGCGCCGGGGTCCCTTTGTTTAAATTTTTGATGTGATTTTCCCAGCAATCGTTTCCTGTGAAAACATTCCAATCATTCAAAAAAAAAAAAAAAACGTTGGACAGCGCAAACTTCTGGCAAGATGAAGGCACTGTAAATTAATACCCCCCCGCCCCCCGCCTCACGCCAATTGTAAGGATGGCGGTGAGCCGCGCTAGCGAGCTAACCCCTGCAATCAGGACATGGGTGAGTCCGCGGGCCGCTGTCATGGTGCTGCCGGAGGCCCGCTGTGCAGCTGTGGTGTGGGAACTCTCCTCCGCCAGGACTGCTGGATAAAAAGGTCCTGTCTCCTGTCTCACCCCCAACCCCCCCCCCTCCCCTCAGACATGCGCCTCCCGGCTGGGCCGTGAGCAAGCCCGCGTGCGAATGCTGTGGCGCCAGGCTGCCTCCCTGCGAAACGGCTTCACCCAGCTCAGGGCGTCCACTGACAGGTGAGTCTGGCAGGCTGCCAACCGCCCCGGGCCCCCGGGATTACAACATCACCCTGCTCCTCCTTTAGTCCCCCTCATCCCCCTGGTAATTTATACCCGCATAAGATGAAAGGAGATTAGGTCACGGGGTCACGGAGTTCCTCTGCTATGCATTTCCCCTTTTTTTCGAGAAGTAATTGTTTATGGTGCCCCTCGGTCCTCATTGAACCCATCCATCAATGCAGAGCTGGATTCTGTAGAGGAGGCTTGTGTCATGTTTGAATGCTGTGATCATTGTTGAGTAATTTGCTGTAATGAAGATTGACTCAGATGGTAAGTGTTTGAAAGTCTCTTAAGAAAAGGTTCAAAGGGTTTGTTATAGGGGGCCAATGGTTTCCCAGACATACGATGAAGCCATATTGATGAGTTTGCTTATCCACGAGCACGTCAGATATAGGGATACCAGTTGTGTAACAGGCTCAGGTGTCTCCCATTACTCTCAATCCTCAAATACGTCTACCGTGGCATTAGGAGTCTCTCGGATATGCGCGTGGACTGCGTCGCCGTGAGTCGCCGCCTGCACGTGGCTTGCACGAGCCTGGAGGTGGCCCTGCCGCAGCAGAGCGCCCCCAGTGGGCAGGAGGTGTCAGCGCTGGAGAAGCAGCTGCGAGACAAGCTGAGGGAGGCCATGCAACTGCAGGGGCGCTGGGACACGGAGAAAGTGGAACTCAACTCCAGGTCTCTCCGTCCGTCTTTCTGTCTGAGCGTCTCGCGCATGACACCTGCCTTTCAGCCGCCTCTGAAATGTATCATGTCTGCACAGCCACGATGAAAGATCAAGGTCTTGTTGCTCAAAGCCCCTGATGTTTTCATCAGCGCTGGGAAGCAGGATTCGCCATATCCAGAAAGTGAGGTAAACCGATGGGTGGAACAAGAAGAATTTCTACAATGCTGGCCGCTTAATCACTCCACACTTTATATCTTTTTTATATCTGGGTTGTAAATCTTTTGCCTTTATTTTGAAATGATTAGTCCACTACCTATCTGCACCCATGACATACATTTTCAGGACACTAGAATTGTACTCTGCACTTTTATGTTACAATCATAGCATTTCTATATACCGTCTATCTAGTTGGGGCTACGCAGTATGAAATTACTGTCAAGTATGTGCATTGATGACAGTACTTCGATTCAATGGCATTCTTCTTTGTCTGGGCACTATAATATATCCCAAGCCAGAACTTCAGTCGTGGAAGTTTTCTTTTATAAAAATAAGACGCCTAGAAAGAATAGGGGCTTTAAAATATGGGATCAAACGTACTGATATTACTGTTGTATAATAGGTTTCATTTAAATGACATGATATAGATTGAATTCAAAGCCTATTTGATCTTTTTTCCTCCAAAATTATGCCCAGTTAATGTTACAGGAAAATCAATCCTCTTGTATGATCTGAAGCTCTATGAATGTGTGTTCTGTGGCCAAAAGCCTTCAGAAAAAGAGAGCTTTAGTTGACACGTCGATCCAATGAATATTGTCAGATCTAAGACCAGCACTTTATGTTATGCAATACCATGTTTCATTGTGACAAGTAAAAAAATCACCACTGGCATATTCATACTGATAAAAAATAGTCTAATAAAAAAGAATTACTCATATATCTAAAATCTACTTGCTGTATCATATTAGTTTCAGTAATTCTGAATACCGCACATAGTATTTAAAGTATGCTGTACCTTAATTTTTTATTTTATTAGAGCTTGAAGTGTTTTCTGAAGATTGCCCAGGGTTTTATGTGCTGTGTGACATGCATGCATAATACAGTTGCATTCCATGGAAAAATACTTGGAAAAGAGCTGTCTGTTGCTGGAATACTGCGATTGATGATTAGGCTTCATTGCATACATTATGCCAAAAGCGCAGTAAGTCAAAATGGTTTATAGCAGAGAACTGGACGCCACAAACATACTTTCTAATACAGTTCCACTCTTGCAGATTGCCGTGTAATGCGATTAGCCCAGTAGTGCCTGTTATGTGACTCACAGAGAACGGTCACCGCTGTCTGATGTTATTTGGCTTGTTGGCCGACAAGATAATTTTCACACGTCGAGATTTTTCCTTTTTGATGGAAGACTTATTAGCGGAGTTTTTCGCAGAGGGGCCCGTTGACCCTCGGCTTGTTTTTCCGCAGGATTTCGGAGCTGATGGATGTGGTGAAGCAGCTGAGGGGGCAGAACGGCGAGAAGGAGGAGGACTTGGCCACCCTGAAGACCAGTCTGGACAGGATGGTGAGACCGGGATCGGGGGGGTCGCAGTCTGGATCTGAGGCCTTAATCGGCTCCGCCGCTTCCCTATCGGCTCCGCCGCTTCCCTATCGGCTTTGCGTCACCGCCGCAGTCTGGTCTTTCTCTGGGGGGGTGTGGTGGTGGGGGCGGTGGTGCCTCAGGCGCCGGTGACCAAATGGCTTTCTGCACTCAGGATGCCGGCAGAGCCGAGGATCAATGGGAGATGGTGGCCCTGCGTAGGGAGATTGACAGTCTCCAGCAGATCCTTCACAGCGTCACCCAGGTCAGGCCTGCACTGCTCACCGTCTCCCTATTCACGGAAATACACAACGGTCTTGTGCATGTGCAGTCATAATATCAATTACTAGCCCCAGGGTTAAACTGTCCCCATCACAGTGTGTAATGGCTTCACTCAGCCCATTTAATTGCTTTATGTTCCTAAATAAATAAATAAATAATTAAATACCTTTATTTATATAGCACTTTTCATACAGTGTTTGCCAACCAAAAGGGCTTCATATAAAAATAATAAAAATCAAATGAATAATAAAAAAACAAAATAAAAAAGCGAAATGAAAATAGATAAATAAAATAGAAGAAAAAACAGAAACATCGCTGTGGTAAAAGACAATGACAAATGAGAAACGGGTAAAATGTAAACAAACATAAAGGTAAAATGGAAAATCAGTGTAAATATAAAATGACACCTTTGTTGCGGTTAACAGCAAGGTGCGAGCTCTCACTTTGCACCGTCCCTGGGTTCAGGTAAATACCGGAGCTTGGTTAAAATGCAGTCTCGCTCACGTTCCGCCTGACATGTACCACCATGTCCTTACAGTCGAGACACACTCCAGCAGTCGTAATGTGAGCGGTGAGGTCATATGTTTTCTTCTGCTCGAATCTCGAAGGAGCGTGTCAGTCCCTCTCACACTCCGCCCTGTTTTTTTTCACAAGGCTGTCGTTCCTGGCGAATACGCAGGCCACATTTTCACGCTGTCGGTTCAGAGTGGGCATTGCGCAGGTCAGGTGATCGTAACTGACTCAGATTATTAGATTTGTGGATCCATGCGGCACCCAGTCCAAACTGATGCGTCAGACAGGCGGAGTGTAACTTGGAGTCTGTTTACGGAGCTGTTAATATCGCACGTCACAATTCAAGTTTTGGGAGAGTCCCTCGATCCAAATCGAAAATCCCTTTCAAAGAAAAGTCTAATTTCCCTCCACTCACCCCCTTCAAACCCCCTGATTGTCATACGTGCTACAGAATTCCAGCATGGGAAAACAATAATTTTATTTCAAACATTCATTTTATTTCTTGGTGATGATGGTAACATAATAATAAGGTTAATATGTGTGTCTATAATATTGGTTTCTCTCTGTCTGTTCATTGGTGCAGCTTGCTCGTGGAGACAGCGACAGCACTGCCTCTGAAGGTGTTGCGGATGGGGCGGAGCTCTGTAACGTCTCGCCTACTTCGCCCTCCTCCGCCTCCAGCTGTGCTGCCTCCCCCCAGCGGAGCTCCTCCCCCTCTCGAAGGGACAGCACCCTGATGTCGGTGCAGAGCGCTCTGTCTCGACGGAGGCTTCAAGTGCAGGTCAGGGATCAAAACACAGGTCATGTATGCTCCTTCCGGCTTGTTTTCCAGCAGACAGAAAGCATTACTGCAGAGTGCAACCTTGGCTGTGTCTGAATCAGCACCCTTCTATACTATTGAGTATGCTTGTTGAGTAGACTGGTCGAGAAAGTAGGGCTGTGTCCGAATCAGCACCTTTCCATACTAATAGGTAGGCTTGTTGAGTAGACAGTATGAAAAAGTCGTGAAATAGGCAAAACTTTCTCTAAATATAGTATACTTTAGAGCCCGTATAACACACTTAATTCCGGGGTTTCGCTGAGTATATTCAGGAGCACGCTTTTCAAGAAGTACACAAACATTTTGGTCGCATAAATATGACGTGAAGCTTTGTTTTAAAAAATGACGAGCAGCTTCGCTGACGTTTTCCTTCAAATACAACAAAAACAACACGTGACATGGCCGTGCAAGGGTGGGACATCTTACGACACTTCCACTGTATTGTTGGAAAATAGTATGGGGGATATTTTTCGCGGACTGCACGTTGCGTGCTAAACAGTACACAGTAAACAGTACATAGTTGCTAGTACACAGTACACAGGAGACTGGAAGCAGTAGATAGGGCTCTGATTTTGACACAGCCTGGATCATTTCAAAGCACTAGAGTCCAATTGGTGCTATCTCAGGCAAGAATGGGTTAGATTAATAAATTACTCTATTAATTTTGTCAATGTCATGAAAAACTACCCTGTGACTCCATTTTCTCTCATTCTGGCTTTTTAACACACATTGAAAATTCTCATCCAGTTATTTACTGCACTATGTAGTGTTTCATAACTCAACAACTAATAAAGTTGGTTCAAACCACCACGTGACTAAACCATAATGCTATGTTGGTAAATGGAAAACAGCAGTAGTTTTTGCTTTCTGAGGAATTCTGTTTCTTAGAGGTGAAAGGTTTTTGTGCGACACTGAAAACATGTAGCCGCCTTTGTAGGTGTAGAAAATACTCAGTAGTTCCAACTGAAATAAATAATCTCACGATTCACAAATGCTGAGCTTGAGTACTATGTAGTATTTGAATCACCTGAGGGTGGCTGGGATTGGCTGCTGAGGCCTTGGTCGCTATTAAAGGAGCTGCGCATGCGACTGGAGGCGGCTCAGGAGCAGGTGACCGCCCTGCGCAGGCAGGTGCAGGACGGCGAAGCGGAGCGGAGGGAGCTGGACCAGAGGGCCCAGGAGCTCAGGGAGGAAAGCGAGCAGAGTCAAAGGGGCCTGGAGGAGAGCCGCAGAGACGCCCAGAGGTACCGCTCCTCGCTGGACGTCGTTGCCAGGTACGTGCACCCAAGCGGCAGGCTACTGGATCACCCAGAAGGTACCATGTAGGGCTTTGATCCCCACCCTGGCACCTTCTGAGCTGTGGCCCCTTCTCTATCTGTTACCCTCATTGCTATCCCCCCGACTGGGTTTGACTCAGAGCCCTATCTACTGCGTTCTGTGTACTAGCATACTGTGTAGTATGCGGCGCGCAGTATGCGAAAGATGTCCTCCATACTATTATCAGCGAAAACCCGGAAATAAGTATATCATCCTGGGATTCTAAGTGCACTACATTTAGAGAACATTTTGCCTACTTAACTTTCTCATTCAGTGTACTCAATAAATGTACCCAATATTATGGAAGGGCACTGATTCGGACACAGGTCCTATCAGAATACAGATAAGGAGGGTGGACTATCTGCTCTCCTTTTTTTTTAAAGTTCACAAAAATGAATGAAAAAGCAAATTTGAACATGAAAAAGTACATTTGAACATGAAACCTGTGTTTTAAAATGTATTTTGCATTCTCACAAAAATAAAGACAATCGCTAAACATTTGCTTTATTAATTCTTTACGTGACCGTTCAATCACTTTCCCAGAATTCGGTCTCTCCTGTGCACTCATTGTGCACGTGTTCTGAGGTTGTGTTAAATGAGGTGCGGGCGTCCAGCCCAGCCGCGTTAAAGATGTCGTCCGGCTCCGCCCACTGAGGTGTGCCGCTCTCCTTCGCAGTGAGAAGGGAAGCCTGGAGAAGCTGATCGTCAGCCTCAACCACCAGATAGACTCCCAGCAGGCCGAGCTGGAGTCGCTGAAGAGCTCGGCCCTGGACCTCCAGCGCCAGAGAGACCTCCTGCAGCAGCAGCAGGAAGTCCTGGAGGGGGAGCTGGAGCGCGGCCGAGCGGAGGCTGAGAGGGGGGTACGGCGGGGGGGCGGGCGGAGTTCCAGAGGGGTTACAGTGGGGGGTAGGTACAGTGGGGTGGGCGGAAGCTGATAGGGTGTACAACGGGGGGGGGGGGCGGGCAGAAGTCCAGAGGGGGTACAGTGAGGGGCGGTGTCCTAGAGGGGGTATGGCAGGGGGGCGAGCGGAGGTCGAGAGGGGGTACAGTGGGGGGTACGAGTGGGGGTGGGCAAAGGCTGAGAGGGGGTACGGCAGGGAGCAGTGGGTGGGGGGGGGGGCAGGGGAAGATTACGCAATCCCTCCAGTTATTTTTTTTCACGTTGTTTGTTTGGAGTGGTGATCAGCAACACATGTCATCTTCAGATCTGAGCTCGGCCCCAGATGACATTGTATAAAAACGGACCCCGCTAAAGTAAGCAGCGGATTACTTTTAGCTTTTATTTGGTTTTCATCTGACTGCTGGAATCTGAACAGCTCAGCATGAAATGGGGACGTGCGTTCCAGGACTCAAGTGACTCAAAACAATATTTTGAGCTCGGATCTGACCTTTAGCTGCTGCGCTTCCTCGATTTCTACAAAAAGCATGAATGGGGCCTCGATGTTCCTGTGTGTGTGTGTTTTTGTCTGTGTGTGTGTGATTTAGTACTCTGCATTACTGATTCTCTGTTAAAAAAATAGAGAAGAAATTGTGATGTGTGTGTGTACTTGTGATTTGTGTGTGTGCCTGTGTATGTACCTGTGTGTTAATGCACATGCATGTACGTGTGTGTGTGCGTGTCTGTGTGTGTGTGTGTGTGTGTGTGCGTGCGTGTGTACGTGCCTGTGTGTGTGTGTGTGCGTGTGTCTGTACGTGCCTGTGTGTTTGTGTGTGTGTGTGTGCATGCCTGTGTACGTGCGTGTGGGTTTTTCAGACAGAGGTTCCTGGAGCAGCTGGAGGAAAAGCACTCAAACCTGCGGAAGGAGCTGGTCTCCACAAAGGAAGCGCTCAGTCAGGTGACTCTCCAGAAGGAGGTGCTGGAGGATGAGAAGGCCAGCCTGACACAGGCCCTCAGCAAGGTAGGTCTCAGGCCTGACTGCCTTGAATGGCCAAAGCCCACTGGCCTGGTGCTTATTATTCATGTTAACACCTTCAAGTTGTGTCATGATTCTCAAAATTCTAGCCCTTATGTATTTGCTATACAGTCTTGGGCCTTTAACGTGTGCAAAACATTTTAGCACATGCAAAACCAATAACAACTAATGATTGGTGCAAAACAAATACCATGACCAATCATTGGTCATGTTATTGGTTTTGCGTGTGCTAAGAGGTTTTGCACACGCTAAAGGTCTTAGTAAATCAGGCCCTCTGTGTTATAAGTTGGGACCACAGTCCAGGGAATAGGGATGGATAGGCGTAGGTTTTATTTCAACTTGGGGGGCAGACACACTGCTGTACCACCTAGTCTCGCGTAGTCAAACGTGAAGTCTCACAAGCATGATAGCTAGTCTAGTGACCAATTCATATGAAAATACTGGGGGTGACATGTCCCCCTGTCTCCCCCCAAACCTACGAGTATGGATTCACCTATGAGCCATCTAGACTCAAATGCGCAGTCCATTTCGGCCGTGCAAGAGATTAGTTGTGCTCATCACCGAGTATCCGTAATAAGGTTTGACAAAGACACGCGTGATGTCACACCACAGGTGAGAATGGTATGTGCCCGACCTGTGCGTGTGCTGCCCTCTGCAGGTGGAGTACCAGAGTGCGGAGCGAGAACTGGCCCTGGCAAAGCTACATAGCGAGGAGGCGGGGCTCCGAGACTCCCTGGCCAAGATGGGAGCCCTGAGTGAGGGCCTGGCCAAGGACAAGGTGGAACTCAACCGCATTCTGCTGCAGGTCAGTCAGGGTGCCTCCACACGACTAAGTACAGTAGCATTGTCATGTTGTCACAACATTTTTCCAACGAATATCCTTTTGTAAGTAGTGCACATGCACACATAATGCTATAACACATAATATATATTGCTACGCAACATGGCGCTATGATTATGGCAACACCCCAGACCTGTTTGTTTGTTCCTATTTGGGTGTGTGTATGCATGTGTTTATTGTTTGTGTTTGTGTGTGTGTATATGTTCATACATATGTGTGTGTATATGTATGTGCTTTTCTGTATACGTGCGTGTGTGTGCGCGTTTGTACACGTGTACATGTGTGCGGGTACACGTACACGGCGTATGTACGCGTGTATGTGTGTGTGCGTGCATACGTGTCGTGTTGTGTGCGCTCAGCTGGAGATGGAGAAGGCGGCGCTGGGAGAGCGTAGGCGGGAGGCGGAGCTTGAGCGGGCGGCGGCCCGGGACGAGGCGGCCCGGCTGGAGCAGGAGCTGCTGGACCTGTGCGCCGAGAAGAGGGCCCTGGAGGCCTCCCAGAGCCACCTGCAGGAGGCCCGCCAGAGCCTGGAGAGGGAGCTGAGTCTGCTGAGGAGGGAGAAGGCACAGGCCCTGGAACAGCACGCGCAGGTCGACCCCCCTCCTCTCCACCTCCCAACCCCCCTGGGACGCGCGCGGCGTGAGATTCACAGCTCTCCGCTGATTTGCTACGGACCCCATTGTCACATTAACAACCGATTAGAGGGGATCCGATACATCCGCTGCCGTACTCAACACCTCACGGTCCGTCTGCAAGTGGGTTTTGTTAGACGGCCCCAGTCTGGGCTTTTATGACGGGCCGGGGGAAACAGGTGGAGGCTCGGGGGTCCTGGTGTACAACCGCGAGCTGTACCACGGGATGAAACGTGTCAGACGAGCGGAGCGAAGCCATAACTCGGCCTGTCGTTCAGCTCAAGCCGAGGACAACTTGAGCGCCTGTCATCGCTCAATGTTTACTGGCGAGGCTGGCTGACGGTTGGCATGTGTTTGGTGTGAGGATATACTGTATGTGGAAAATTCGGTCTTCGGAATCTTCAGACCTTGTTATCGTTCTTTTGGGGTCACGCCTGTGTGTGTGTGCGCGTGTGCGTGCACTGCAAAAAAACAAATCTTAACAAGCATTTTAATCTCACATTTAGACTTTAGATTCTTATTTCTGTTACTTTTTTGCTAAATAAAACAAACTATCTGCCAGTGGGGTGAGATATTTTACTTATTTCAAGATTGTGAGGTAACAAATTTCACTTGTCAAGTAAAAAGTAACTTAAAACAAGCTCATTTAAAAAAAAAAGTAACCTAAAACAAGAACTCTTTAAGGAAGAAAATATGATTTTAAGTCTCATTAGAAGACTAGAATTTTTTTAGTGTGTACAGAAGTGTGTATGGGCCTGTGTTAACGTGTCCGTGCATCTGTGTGTAAGCAGACAGTGTGTTTATTATGCAATTATTAACTCCATATTCTATGTGTATGTATCTGTCGATTAATGTATCTGTTTTGTGTGTGTGTGTGTGTGTGTGTGTGTCTGCGCACGCAGGCAAGCAGACAGAGGCTGGCCCTGTCAGAGCAGCTGGCCGTTAGCCGGCGGGACGTGGAGAGCCAGTCGATGGCCCTCCAGAGAGGAGCCCGGGGAGAGAGAGGAGCTGGCCAAAGACAAGGCCAGCCTGGGCGTCCAGCTGACGGCAGCCGAGCGCAAGGCCCGGGGACTGGCCCAGGAGCTGGCTGCCCTCAGGTGCGTCAGCCTAACTAAAACTGAATTCAGATGGAACCCGCAGATTTACTTGTACCATACCTGCAGCATGTTGCATTAATAATGAGTTAGGTAACCTCATTGGTGGAATGGCTTGTAAATCTTTCACCATAGTAGGCCTACATTACACCATATATCTTTTTTCCAGGTGCCCTTATACGACCCTTTTTTACAAGATTTGATTTTCAATGTTATATAGATATCGTGCATATTCTCCACAGCTGGATTTGTAGTGGAAAAAATTACAGCTCTATCAAACCTGAGGCTCAACTCTGTGGTCTTTAGGCCTGGAGTCTACTACCACTACTTCCTGCTCTTCCCCAGTATACGTGGCTCTGTGAAACTGTGTGAGCCCATTGCAGTGTTACCCCCCCCCAAAGGGCAGAGAAGGAGTCCCTGGAGACGGCGCTGTTCGAGGGTCAGGAGCTGGCGTCGGCGCTGGACGGGGAGCGCGTGCAGCTGGAGGCGGAGCGGCAGAGCCTACTGTGGGCTAACGAGGCCCTGACGCGTGAGTAACCACCCCCAGCCTCTGCGGCGCGGGTATTTCAGCACGGGGGCTCAGGGACAGAAATTAATGCACTGCGGTGATGAACATGCAGTGTAATGAGACACGAGGTAAATTATCTCAGCGCCTCGTGCTTCGGAACAGGGGACTGGAGATGGTCATTTACTGGGCTGCGAAAACACAAGCCTTTGTCCTCAGAAAATCTCTAACAATCCCCCGCTCTCACACCACCCGTGTCAGTAAGTGCCTTATAATGTAAAGGAGACATGGCGAGACGTACAGAAGGCCTGCACACGCCAGGTTGCGGTTTGAGTCAGTGTTTTTCTGGTGGTGTGCAGTGCTCTGCCTAGTTTTATGCCAGATATAATGCTTACAGTTCTACCTCTCACATGTTCTGTCAGTAAAACAGAACATGTGAGATGCAAAGCTGTAAGCATTATAAGCAATTTAAGTAACTGAGGTAATGTACTTGTGTAACTAATACTTACAGTACAGACAAAGAGACAGTGTTTTCCTGAAGATTGGAGCAGCAATTTGGTCAAAAGTGAAAAATGTTTTAATAGTAGGGGTCTCATTTTACTGGTGTATTATTCAAAAGATTTGTTCAGAGCATTCAGTAATGAACTGAGGGAATTACTCTCATCCAAAAATTGATGGTATTGCTCTGCAAAATGAGATTAACATATTTGAACATTCCCCTCAGTTGCAGTGCTTGAGTACTCTATACTGCTTCCCTGAATATTTCTGTAACAGGGTCGGAGAACTGTGAGTTTTTGGAGAATAGTTATGGTCTGTGTGTGTGTGTGTGTGTGTGTGTGTGTGTGTGTGTGTGTGTGTGTGTGTGTTTTGTGTGTGCGCGTGTCTGTGAGTGCATGCATGTGTGTGTGTCTGTGCGTGCATTTGTGTATGTGTGCATGCATGTGTGTGTGTTCAGGTGAGGTGGCGCAGGTGCGAGGGGAGGCGGAGCTACAAGCCTCTCGCGCCGATAGAGAGAAAGAGATGCTGGAGAGCAGGCTGGCCCAGGCAGACAGGGATGCCCGGCTGACCCTGAGCAACAGCGAAAGTGTCCACCAGGAGCAGCTGGACACCGAGCGGGAGGACAAGGTACCTCTGGGGGAGCAGGAGTGACAAATTTTGTTTCTCCTGACAAATGTTCCTATTGAACTCTATGGAAAAATAAGTCAGGAGAAGAAACCCTTCAAGTTATCCATCCATATCTACTGCATATCTGGCAGCAGAGTGATGGTTTAAGGCTTGTTTGATACGTCAGACCCTTGATGACTTAGAGCCATTTAGCCAACCATGTGTTCCATACTGTTCCAATGTAATTTACAGCTAAATCTAGTCCCACCCCCAAATTCCCATAGAGATCCATTCAAATGCAGAGAGGTTATAGTATCGCTTGTAAGAGTACCAGAAAATAAGATATCAAGAGTCTTTTGATGTTGATGGGTCACAGACTTCAGGAAGTAACAGCATGCAAAGGATATGCGGCCAAATATTAAAAATGATACTTTAAAAATACATTAAAGCAAAGGGGGTGAATACATA
Organism: Synaphobranchus kaupii; assembly: GCA_029718625.1. Lineage (NCBI taxonomy): Eukaryota > Metazoa > Chordata > Actinopteri > Anguilliformes > Synaphobranchidae > Synaphobranchus > Synaphobranchus kaupii. The sequence continues at coordinate 48,623,101 of CM056377.1, read as the reverse complement.
TGCATGCACCACTTTTACATTTTTATTTTTTAGAATTTTTTAAAACAAGTTCTTGGAGTATTTTGTGTATTTTGTGTAAATTGCAGGTTGTAATACAACAAAATAGGAAAAACGCCAAGGGGGGTGAATACTTTCGCAAGGCACTGTATATAGGCCTAGACAAACAGATAGCCTTTTTTTACGTTCATAATGCCCGTCTACCCCTGTCCCCCTTTTTGAAATCGAAAATATGGTCACCCTAACGTTGTCTAGATTGCTATTTAGTAGCTCATCCTGGTGTCTTAATATGACAGTTTGAGGTCATATTCGTAATTATATAAAAATATTCGGGTTATATTCGTATCTGCTCCTCCTGTTGTTCATCAGCAACATCGGTAATCAGCTGGTGCAGTTTCTCCAGAGGTAGACTTTAATTGACCTCGATTCTAATCACGTTTTTATTTCTACACACTTTTACCTCTTGCACATACCGCTCAATTCCATATTTCAAACCTTTCTGTCTGCTTCTTGAGGAAATCGCTCTCTCGTTTTTCAAAAAACATGTCAATTAACGTTAGCCGAGTATTTCGGAAAGAGCCAATGCAGCCATTGTTTACACTGTAGCGTTCTGACATTAAATCAATTGTTTGAACACTGAGCATTAGCAGCAGGGCTATGAACAATGAGCATTAGCACGACTGTGAACAATGAGCATTAGCACGACTGTGAACACTGAGCATTAGCAAGACTTTGAACACCGAGCATTAGCACGACTGTGAACACCGAGCATTAGCACGACTGTGAACACAGCATTAGCACGACTGTGAACACTGAGCATTAGCACGACTGTGAACACTGAGCATTAGCAAGACTTTGAACACCGAGAATTAGCAGGATTGTGAACACCGAGCATTAGCACGACTGTGAAAACTGCTCCTGTGACAAGGAAGTGATTAGCTAACTATGGGTCCACCACCATGGATGTCCCTGCAAAGTATAAAGACGCAACCATTGCAACTTTTATAGGTATTGCCCTTACTTGCTTTGCCCCGCTGTTATTTTGTCTTGTGATCATCATATTTTGTCTTGTGATCATCATTTACTCTGTTTTATAAATAACATTTGATTGGAAACTGGTGGCCATTTTTTTCAAGTTAAAGTAAAACTCTATCAGGATGTTCACTCGCGAAGCATTTGATTTGAAATCTTTTTTTTGTTTTTGTTTTTGAAATCTGGGGTGGCAGAGCCGAAGCAGTGTCGTCATGGTTTCCTCATTATGGGGCCGCAGTGCTGACCCCTTCCCCCCTTTCCCTTCGCAGAAGCAGCTGCGTGCGGAGCTGACTGCGCAGAGGGAGCTGCTGGAAAGTCAGCTGCGGCAGGAGTGTGAAGAGCTGCGTGCGCGCAGCCAGGCCGACTGGCAGCAGCTGCAGGAGGAGCTGGCCAATCTGCAGCAGGACCGTGATGACGGCCTCCTGCAGGCCGAGAGCCACAAGCAGCAGGTCTGCACCCTGCCCGCCGCTCCGCGACATGGTAGCTCTGACGCTCCCTCAAACGCGCCGTCACGTTCATCGCGCAGATCAAAGAGTGGCGGAATAGCCACTTGCTTTGGGATTAGCTTTGGAATTTCTCCTGTGCGCGACGTGGTTTTACCTCTGTCCTCTCTCTCCAGGCCCTGTCCCTGAAGGAGGCGGAGAAGGCCGTGCTGATGGAGAAGCTGGCTGCTGCTCAGCAGGACCTGGTGACGGCGGGCGTGGAGGTGGAGCGTGCGCTCAGAGAGGCCCAGAGCCGACACGAGCAGGACAAGGTGAGCCTGGGGATTCCTGCCGCTGTCTTACCTCAGAAATGTGGTCAGGGCAAAACAATACTACGAGAGGAGACGATTTCAGGGAAGTTGTGACAAAGACGATAGAAAACAAAGGCTGTGTTTTATAAAAATACAGAACATGGAAGATGCTGCTGCTTGGCCCTGTCAACCAGAAGGGCGGGCTGTACGAGGCGTCATGATGAGTCTCTAGCCCTCTTCTCTGTCCTCTGCCTGTCTTTAGGACTCCATCTCAGGGCTGAAAAGCGAGCTGCAGGACCCTACGGTCACGGTTTGAGGAGTCCCTGAGTTTGCAAGGGTCTGCGGTCGAAGCCTGAGCAAGCAGGCCAAGGAGCAGGCCGACCAGAAAGAGGCCGCCCTCCAGGAGGTGAGCTCCGATCGAACTCCCCACCGTCACAGCAACGGCACTCTAGACAACGTGGCCCCAGCTGTACAGCACTGACATGCTTTAATAACGGCCGCCAAAGTCGCCGTCAGGCTCTCCGCATTACTTACTGCAAGCGGTGCCAGAATTGTGTCACCGTCGCAAAACAGACACCGACACCGCACGGCATGCAGCGCCGTTTCCCAGCCCACCTTGCGCTCAGACCAAAAATTTCAAACGTGTTTTTTTTTTTTTTTCCCCGAACATCTGACTGCTGTCTCCGCCTCGTTCCCTGAACCCATGTTCTAAACTTACCTCGTGAGTGTGGCTGGCGGGTTTCGGACTGACACTCCTTTTTCACCGTGTCACGCCTTTGTCTCGCCGAGCTCCCTCAGAAGTCGGCCCACCCGCCCGGGGACACCCCCAGGCAGGGTTAACCGAGGACCGCCCCCCCCCCCCATTCTTCCTTTTCTCACGGATGGCATGCGCTCGAGGAGGGCTGTCAGGAAAAACAGCGATTACTGTAATGGATACCAGGCCCCAGTGGGCCGGGAGGAGGAAGGTGAGGTGCGGGGGGTTTTTTGTGAGGAGCAAGCTTTCCGTGCCCCCCGCGGAGGAGAGCACCGGCACCCTGCCGGTCTTTTTTGTCCCAGCGGCTGCTGAGGCCCGGACCCCGGGAGGGGGAGCTGTTTGCGTGGGCTCTGTGGGGGGGGGCGTTGTCACAAGACAGATGGACGGGGGCGCCGAGAGCGGAGAGCCGAGTAATGCAAGCTGACGGGCTGTTTGCATTGGCACGGCCTCCTGGCCCGGCAGCCCAGCGGGGCCGGTCAGAGTCCAGTTTGTACCAATTAGTACCAGTGCAGGGAGGGCAATTTAGCGTGATGCTGTGTTGACATTGGCAGCGGCCGGCCTGCTCAGCGCCGTCAGGATGCCACCAGCGGCACGGACTACAAGCGGAGGCGAGGCAGAATGGGGGCAGTGGGGAGGGGGTCCAATTTCCTCTTAGAGACACAAGGGTCAGCAGTTCCTCTCCCCCCCCTCCGTCTCCACTCGCCTCTGAGGACGTGGGGGTCGTGTTGATGTTTCTGAAAACTGCGTGGTGGAGTAGAAGGACACAACGGCCCAATGTTATGTTTGTTCATTCAGTGTTTCACGTTGGATGTTAAGTTCATGAAAAAAACAATATATATATATATATATATATATATATATATATATTATATATATATATATATATATATTATATATACATATATATATAAAACACATACATAAACACACACACACAGACACACATACATATGCACACACTCACACACGTATGTGTGTGTGTTTTCATGAAATAAAAAAATGATATGTACAGTATATACAGTGCCCTCCACTATTATTGGCACCCCTGGTAAAGATGAGTAAAAAGGGTTATAAAAAATTCACCGTTAGGTGAATTAGCTTAATCTCACACCTGAAAAAATGAGAAAATTCCAACCTTTAATTGAAGTAAATTTATTATGAGAAAAGGTTTTTTATAACCCTTTTTTACCTCATCTTTACCAGGGGTGCCAATAATAATGGAGGGCACTGTATATATATATAAAGTGTGTGTGTATGTCGGGTTTCTGTACACACGTGCGTGCACACACACACAAACAGATACGTATGCTGATATTACATACTTGCTTGGGTCAAATGATTGAAGTCTATGCTCATCACATTGGAGCTTTTAATCCATCAAACTGAAATAGGTGCTGCTCACTAATCCGCAGCTCCGCTGTGACCAACTCTCCAGCGTCTGCGGAAGGCGGGGTGTGAGTTGCGGTCGAAGGCCAGGAATGTTATGGGTCGATGGCGATGAATGTTTGCGTCCCCTCAGCTTTATCTACAAAAAGAGCCAATTCAGCAGGGGCCCGTCAACCGCCTGAGAAAAGGGGAGCGTGGGGGTTTGGACGTCCTGGTATCAGGCCCTGCGTGTCTGTTCGTAACCACATGCTCAGATCTGGAAAACACCCACGCTTTTCCCCTCTCCTCATTTGATTGTTTGAATGATTCCGGCTCATACTTTTTGTCAGGCAATTGAAGAGCAGAATGGGGAGAGAAAGAGAGAGAGAGGACAGAGAGAAAGAGAGAGAGAGGACAGAGAGAAAGAGAGGGAGATGGAGAGAGAGCGCGAGTGGAGAGAGAGAGATGGAGAGAGCAAGAGATGGTCAGAGGAGAGTTGAGAGCGTTTGGCTTCACATAACCGAAGTTGGAATGAACTCCTAAAGCAAAATAAGCGGGTGACGGGCCGTTATTTTCTCCCCGCGTGGTGGCGGTAGGCTGGGGGTTCTGCTGGGAGCGGTCCCCTGCCCCGGCTGTGGTCCCTAGGCTAGGCCTTAATCCGAGCGACCCAGCGCACTCAAGCTCCCTACCTCCCTCCCCCCTCCCGTTTCCGCTTTCGAGAGAAAAAAATAAAATTAAAGCAAAGCGCGATGGCCTGGAATGCCGCAGGATTGTTTTTCTCGCGTTAGAATTTATGAGAAGAAAACATCTTGTGTGGCCTTCAAATGAGGTGCACTGCCGTCACCCCCCCCCACCGCACCCCGCTAATGTTTATCACTATCCCCGGCGAAGAGCCCTCGCTCCGCGAGATGCGGCGAGGAAACAGCGCCCTGGCTCCCTTCCCGAGCTGCTCCCCATCACATCCAGCTTTTCCGCCCGTTAGTTCCATTTTTCCTTTGCTTCCTCGCCGAGCGCTGGCCCGGCCGCCCCAGTCCCGGTGCCATTAAAAGATTTGCCATTTCCTAAGTGCACCAGAATGCAGGTCATGTGCTCCTTCAGGAATGAGAGGCTTTACAACCAGAGCCCGAGCAATGAGGGGACCGGGCCTGAGCGCGGCCTTCACCCAGCGAGATCGCCGGGTTAACGCGGGAGGCCGGGACGTAGCGGTTATTGCGCGAAGCGGTGCTGGCATGCGACCTGGGAATGCAGCTGGGCTGATGATCGAGAGCGACTGGCTCTTTGACACGTTCTCCACGGGTTTGAAGCTCCAGTGGCTCCATTGTGGAGGTTCCAGTTCTCATGGCCCTGTTTCTCTCTCTCTATCCCTCTCTTTCTCTCTCTGTCTCTCTCTCAATTCAATTCAATATTCTTTATTGGCATGAAATGCATACAGTAAATACTACCAAAAGTATTATATGAAAACCATTTCAAATAAAAAAATAAAAAAAATGTAAAATTCTCTCTTGCTTTTCAGATGGAGCAGTTGCAGAAGGAGCTTCAGGCGACAGAAGAGGGGCGGGACTCCAGCCGCCGGGAGCTCATCGAGACGCACCGAGAGCTGCGGGAATGCATGCAGGAGCGGGACCTGCGCCGCAAGGAGGCGCTCGACCTGCAGAGGGCCCTGGCTGATGAGAACCGTGACAGAGAGGCCATTCAGCAGTCCAACCAGGAGCTGAGGGCCTCGGTCAAAAGAGTGGAGAGCGACCGCAGCAGGTGCGCAAGTTCGGGGTGCCGGCGACCAACGTTTTAGACCGTTTCCTCGCCAGCTCCTCGATGACGACCGACATGTTCCTCGATCTTTCCACAGCCTGAGGCGAGCCCTGGAAGAGAAGGAGCAGAGGCTGGTGGTGCTGGAGGAGTGCAGGTCCTCCCTCCAACAGGAGGCAGCAGAGCTGAGGAGCAGCCTGCGTGAGCTGGAGAAGTCCCCGGCTGCAGGCGCGCAGAGAATTGCAGGAGCTGCGCAGACAGGTCTCTCAGCACTGTGTGCACAATTTCTGCACCAAATAGCTCAATCAAATCAATATGCGCTCAGTACAGTACAATACAGTACAACATGCGCTAAGTACAGTACAATACAGTACAATATGTGCTCAGTACAGTACAATACAGTACAATATGTGCTCAGTACAGTGCAATATGCGCTCAGTACAGCGCATACAGTACAATATGCGCTAAGTACAGTACAATTACAGTACAATATGTGCTCAGTACAGTACAATACAGTACAATATGCGCTAAGTACAGTACAATACAGTACAATATGTGCTCGGTACAGTACAATATGCGCTCAGTACAGCGCAGTACAGTACAATATGCGCTAAGTACAGTACAATACAGTACAATATGTGTACAGTACAATACAGTACAATATGTGCTCAGTACAGTACAATACAGTACAATATGTGCTCAGTACAGTACAATATGCGCTCAGTACAGCGCAATACAGTACAATATGCGCTAAGTACAGTACAATACAGTACAATATGTGCTCAGTACAGTACAATATGCGCTCAGTACAGCGCAATAAAGTATAATATGCACTAAGTACAGTACAATATGTGTTGTACAGTACAATATAGTACAATATGTGTTAAGTACAGTACAATATAGTACAATATGCTCTAAGTACAGTACAATAGAGTACAATATATGCTCAGTACAGTACAAAACATTACAATATGTGTTAAGTACAGTACAATATAGTACAATATGCTCTAAGTACAGCACAATAGAGTACAATATACGCTCAGTACAGTACAATACAGTACAATATGCGCTAAGTATAGTACAATATGCTCTAAGTACAGTACAATAGAGTTTAATATGCGCTCAGTACAGTACAATACTCCTTCAGCCTGTGTTTCTTATATCTTTATCTTTACAAGCAGCTGTTCTTTTCAGCCCTTCCCTTGATTTTCTTCTGGTTTCCCTGCACAGGTGAAGACGCTCGAGGGGGAAGTGGCACAGCGCAGCAAGGAGCTCCAGGACCTCCAGGCGCGGGCATGCCAGGAGGAGCAGCGAGAAGAGGAGTCCCCGCCGCGAGGCGTTTGGCCTCAAACAGAGGGTCCTGGAGAGTGAGGCTGGCCGGGAGGCCGCCCTGAAGGAGGCGAGGCTTGCGAGCGCCGTTCCCTACACCTTCCCACCCTGCCTCCGCCCCGACCTCCCGTCTGAAATGTTACAGCAAACATCCGCTCAATTCGCACATACCTGCAGAATACCTACAGGGCAGCATGGGGAGAAAGCGCTTCTCAAAGCTGTTCTACTGCTCATTTCCCAGGATACATCACTGCAGTACATTTCCCACAGAATGAGTTGGGAGAAAAGTGAGGTTATCTTACCTACGGGAATGGAGAGTGGAAGTAGCTTTGAAAGGTTAACACTGACGCTGAACATGGTGAAAACGAACACTCAGCGTTAGCTTACTACTCTCTGAAATCAGGTGGCTGTGTGAGATACACTAGAGGGGTCTCAAACTCCAGTCCTGGAGGGCTGCAGTCCTGCTGGTTTTTGTGATTTCCTTTCAGTCAACAGCCAATTTAGGCCTTGGAAACAAGGTTTGCAGACTCTTTAGCCAATCAATAACTTAAATGAAGTACTTAAGTGAAGGAACACATCAAAAATCGCCAGGCACAGCGGCCCTTAGGATTTGAGTTTGAGATCCCCCGCACTACAGTAATGCAAGAAGCATCTCTCTCTCTCTCTCTCTCTCTCTCTCTCTGTCTGTGTATCTCACCTATACCCTTGCTTCTATCAAACCGATTCTACCAACCAGAAGGATGAAGGGTATGCTTTCCTCACTCCTGTTCCTGTGTCGGCCCACACAGGTGGCGGGGCTACAGCGGCGCGTGTCGGAGCTGGAAGAGGCCGAGCACGGGCTGGAGGAGAAGCTGCGGGACCAGGAGTCCGCACACCAGGAGAGCCATCAGAAGCACAAGGAGGAAGCGGAGCGCCTGGAGGGGGCGGCGCAGGAGGCCCGACTCCAGCAGAGGGACCTGGGCCTGCAGCTGAGCCTGGCGGAGGGCCGGGCCCGCGGCCTGGAGGAGCAGCTGGGCCTGGGGGACGCGGCCCTCAAGGACCTCCAGCAGAGGCTCGCCGGCCTGTCGTCCGTGCTGCGCCGCACGCTGGGCGTCGGCCGTCATGGCCGCTCGCAGACCCCTGGATCCCGCGCACGCAGCCCCCTCTCCCCTCAGGGGCCTGTCCCCAGCTAAGGGTACTGCGTGTCCTCTCCGGAATGTTCCGGCAGATCCGATTATCTTTGTGCGCCTGTTGTGGATGTTGTGCCTCTCTTCCTGGCACATGTGTTTGTAGTATTGCGAGGGTCGGTCTCTTGCTATACCCCAGTGAGCCTGTTAATTAGCTGTAGTGCACTTTCTGTTGTTTTATCAACTGCACCTATATTTATATAATATAATATAATATATACAAAATATCGGAAACACCCCTGAAAAATAGCTTTAACTTTGAAGCATCTAAACCACAATTACTAAAGCATCTACACAGGTGATTCCTATTAATTTTAATGCTAATTAGCAGCATGTGTCTAAAAGAGGTCTAACCAGCAGCACTTTGCACGTTGGTGCCCGAATTGCAGGTGCGTCTGTCACAAAAAACTGCTAAATTATTTAAGGTGCCAAGGGGAACAGTGTCAAAAATGATGACAACATATGCCCAACACCTCTTCAACGGACAGACGGACACTTGGTAGGATAGTTGCTAATAACCACAGAACTACAGCTGTAAAAATCACCACAGAATTCAATCAATCCATATCTGAACCAGTCTCAACAAAAACCGTACGATGTGAGCTTCATGAAGCTGGTATTTATGGCAGGGCCGCCATTCGGAAACCATTTGTATCCAAGGCGAATGCACAAAAACGCATAACATGGTGTAAGGAACACAAAACCTGGATCCTTGAGCAATGGAGAAAAGTGATATGGTCTGATGAGTCATCTTACTCTTTTTAATACATCTGGACGGGTTTATGTTTGGAGAAAGTCTAAGGAGGCATTCAATCCACAATGTCTGTTGCCAACTGTTAAGTATGGTGGTGGTTCTGTAATTGTATGGGCAGCCATTTCATGGGACTCATTGGGTCCAATGATTGCTCTCCATGGATGTGTAACAGGCAAGCAATATGAAACCATTTTACAAGACCAGATGCATCCTATGGTGCCAACACTGTTCCCTCATGATGTCCCCATATTCAAACATGATTTGTTTTGATAGTCTTTTCGTGCAGGAATCATGTCTGTTTAAATTAAAATGTGTGTCGTTCTATAGTCGCTGACGGTGCGGATGAACGCAGCTCCACCCCTACCCACAGCATCAGCAGGTCCCCCGCACGCTCGCTCTCTCCCTTGCGCTCGCTGTCTCCCGTGCACTCATTGTCTCCCGTGCGCGGGGAAGACTGGGACCAGGAGCTGGACACGGTTCAGGCCGCCCTCCGTGACTTCCTGCAGGAGCTGAGGGACGCGCAGAGGGACAGGGTGAGCGGCAGGCAGGGCGGGGCCCCCTCTCCCGCCCGGGGCCTTTGAACCCTCAACGAAATGCCAAAAAAGAATGCACGCCTGTTTCAAATGACCGCAAAGCACATTCAGGCATGCGCTGCCAAACCGTCAGCGCAATTCTCCATTGTTTTCGTTGTTGGCTTTTTCATCTGTAATTCAATTTGTTCACATTGTGACTCCTGAGTAAAGAACCGAGTCGCGGCCTTTGTTACGCGGCTGCGGGCGAGCGCTGAACTCAAACGCGGGTGGTGTTGGTGTGTCGCGCAGGACGAGGCCCAGGCGAAGGTGCTGCATCTGTCCCGCCAGCTGGGAGAGCTCCAGAGCGGCCGAGATAAGCTCGGCGGCCGCCTGCAGCAGCTGCAGAAGACCGTCGCCGAGTTGGAGGAAAGTGAGTGCTCCCTCTCTGCCGCTCTTAACTCAGACCTCAGTCTCCCGCTTTACGATGGCCCAAAAGTCACGGCAGAGTGCGGGGTGTCGCCGGTGTGTCCTAGGGAAGCGGGAGGCGGAAGGGCGGCTCGGAGGGACGCAGGCCTCGCTGTCCCTGCAGGAGGAGGCGGCCAGGCGGGGGGACAGGGAGAGGAGGAGCCTGGGGGAGGAGCTGGCCACACAGAGGCGGAGCCTGCAGGCGGCTGAGGGAGAGACCAGGGCACTGCAGGTCAGTCCAGGCTAATAGGACCACTCCAGCAACAGCTAGAGGTTTTCTCATATAACTGTGCCATTTTCTCATTTAATAGAATGGAAACATTAATAAATTCAAGTGTGTTTTGTTCTTACTTGTTCTTCGTTGTTAGAGCATACTCAAAAAACATTTCCACTGATGCTGATACAAAACACAGGTTCTTAAATGTGCCGCTGTATGAAATAATTTGGCCCATTGGTGGGCAAATGTAATAATAAATGAAAAGTAATGTAGAAGTTGGAAGAGAGAGAGAGCTAGCAGCAGGCATTTGGCTTTGGTGGCATGTGCGACGATGGCAGTGATGGCGGGTGTGACATGGGCGTTGGCAGGAGAAGCTGGCGCGGGCGCAGTCCTCGGAGGCCGGTCTGGAGGCGGAGCGGCGGAGGCTGAGGGAGGCCCTGGAGGCGGCCGAGGGGCGGGGCGCCCGGCTGGAGATCTCCCAGCGCGCCCTGGAGGGGGAGCTGCAGCGGGCCCGGATGGGCGCAGCCGAGCGGGAGGCGGAGTCGGCGGCGCTGCAGGAGCGGCTGGCGGCCCTGAGGAGGGAGCTGGGGGAGAGCGAGGACCGGGCGGCCGCCCTGAGGCTCGGCGCCGAGAGGCAGAGCGCGGCGCTGGCCCGCGCCGAGGACGCCGAGAGCCAGCTGAGGGAGCGCGTCCAGAGCCTGTCGGCCTCACTGAGTGACGGCAGTGCCGGTGCAGCCACCCTGCAGGAGCGCATGGCGCAGCTCCAGAAAGCCCTGATCGCCTGCGAGCTGGACCGCAAGACGCTGCAGGTCAGTGGGGGGGGGGGGGGGGGGGGGGGTAATATGTAATGATATATCCCTTTCTTTAGAAATTTTAATTTGTTTGCTTGAACAGACATGTTTGCTACCACACATGACACAAGACCGTTGGACAAGGCAGCTAAGTGATAGACATCAATTTTGCAATAATAAAGTGATGCAATACTCTGTCACTCCCTTTAAAATGGGGTTTTTAGTTTGCTAGAACAGAACTCCCACGCACAAATATGTTGAAAAAGTGGATTTGTGTATTCAGTGTATTCATGTTGTGTTTAATGCGTGGATATAAATTATTTTTAAATATTATGGATAGGTTACAGAAAAATTCCTGGTTTTTTGACCTATTCTTACATCTCTTCTTGCCATTAATTGAAATTTCCAAGTAAAATAAATAATACTGCCGCCATTACGGCCGTGTGATTTATATTACAGCTACATCATTTTTTCACTTAGCATTTTTTTTATTTACCTTTGCTGTTTCCCTGAAGGACCTCAGTGACTGTGCAATAAAATGCTCGGGCGAGCTCATTAATTCTCCAAGCGCTCCTCAGGAGAGCTTTTAAGGCTTAGTTTGGGGCTGCGCTTTAAAGATGCTGTGCAAACAAAAACAGCACACATTCGACGTAAATCTCTTTTAGTTTTCTGGAGACCCCTGTCAGTCCGTGCCAATAAGAGTGGAAAACGTCCAACCTCCTGCCCGCGAAGCCGACCAGGCAAGGATGGAGGGAGAGGGATAGAGGGAGGGGAGCCATAGATCAATGGGTATTTACCCATATGATGTTTTTGTCCGGGCTGTTATAAGCAACAACACAAAATGCTAATGACAAGGGTAGCTACAAGGCATCAGAACAGAGTCAGTAACAGTATACTTAAAATGCAAAACTGACAAAACTCAACCACAATATAGTGAATGAAATTCATTCTTCTAGTGCACAAACCCTCAACACAACGTGCATCATACCAATTCATATTTCAACAGAGCAGCGAGCGTAAATAAAATAAAAAGATAAAGTGCTATGACCGTAAGTGCTGTAAACTTGAGTTCCAAGGCTATGAATAGGAGTATTCTGAAATCTAGAGGGTTAGGGACAGTCTGAATCGTTTTTCAACCTAAGAAGCTGCGTATCTGTTCTGCCGCTGTTGGGCCAGAGCGGGTAGGGTGCCAGACCGAGTGGTACGACCTTGAAAGAGTGGGACTGTTAAGTGGCGGGAGCGCAAGATCATGGTGACCTAGCTGTGGTGTAGGATTTAATGGAGGTGTAATGACGAGAAGTGGTGAAAAGGACTGGAAACGCAGAGATACGTATAACAGAGCGCCCGGCCGGGTCGTTTCTCCTCAGGAGCATCTGGACGCGGCACGGGAGGGCCTGTCTGAGTGTAACAAGCAGAACCACGCGCTGGCGGAGAGGGCCCAGAACCTGCAGCGGGCCCAGGAGGAGGCGGACCTCAGGAGCCGAGAGCTGGAGAGCCAAACCAGGGCACTGCAGGAGGTGAGACAGCATTGCAAAAACAAAAAAATAAGTAAATCTCCGCAAGTATTTTAGTCTTATTTTTACTTATTTCTCTTACGTTTTTGCTAAAATAAGGTAAAAATATTTTCAATGAGGTAAGACATTTTGCTTAATTTCAAGATTTTGCCAATGGGGTAAGAAAATTTCACTTGTCAGGCAAATAGTAACTTAAAATAAGCTAATATTTTCTACTTGAGAGAAAGGGGGAAAAAATTATTTTAAGTCTCATTACAAGACTAAAATACTTGTTAAGCCACTTTATTTGCAGTGAGGGGTGTGCGTGGGGCGAGAGGGACCGAACAGCACATGAGGGTCACAGAGGAACAGGGAGGGGGCCAGGGAAGAGCTTGTTGGGGGCGGGGAGGAGGTGGGAAGTGGTCACATAGAACACACAAGACTGTCAGTTCTTTATGGGTTGAGGGTGTGGCTTGGCTGCAGATCGAGAAGCAGCGAGAGGGACCGGGGAGCCAAGGTTGTAGACGGGACTTTGAAGGCCTCGGAACCGGGCCCTCCAGGTTGCCACGCGTGCAGAAGGCCTGTTCCGAGTCTTGAAGGCCCTTTTATGGTTGACCCTCAGGCGTTGAGACAGAGGCAGAGCGGCGAGCTGGAGGCCTTGGAGAGCTCCCGCAAGCTGCAGGAGGAGAGGGAGGGCCTGCAGGAGAAGGTGAGCGGCCTGCGGGGCTCCCTGGAGAAGCTAGAGGGCGAGAGGAACAATCTGGAGCGTGAGCTAGCGAAGCTAGGCAAAGACAAGGGCTCCTTAAGAAGGGCCCTGGATAAGGTGAGCACTTCCTCTGCACTCCATGCATCACCTTCTTACTCCTTCAACATCTTCTCCCTTGCAAAAATATAGGCCTTCTGGCAAATTTGCATAAAACCTTTGGCATTGTTGCCGCAGGTTTGCGGCAAGCTCATATTTTCACATGCTAATTAGCTTTGTGGAAACTGCCATTGTTGCAAGAAGTTCATCAGAATTTCACCACTACTGGCAAAGTCTGGCAAACCTCTGGCAACATTTTGTGGAAAACAATTTAGTTTGTAGCAAACTATCCAGTTTTGTAAGGGCTCCCAAAAACCAAACCCTGGAAGGCTGTTCTCCCTGAAACCCCGCAGAGCCAACCTTACATACAGCTCACAGTCATTTATCTTACATACCCTGCAAACCTCCAGTGCCTAATGTCATTACTTAAGGCTATTTCATACTCGCCAAAAGTATGTGTAAGGATGTCCACAAGGTCCGCATGGACCTAAATTACATCATAGTGCACCCAAAGTGAACCCTGAGTGGATGTCCGCCTAGGCAGTCTGCGTAGCAGTCCTTTTTTGTGTCCGTGCAGACCTACAAGGGTACCTGCTTCGTATCATAATCTTCCTTCCATGAACGACGCCATTGTTGTTTGCAACTTGCGCGCAAGAATGATGGGGAAAGTCTATAAAGGGGGTTGTTACACTTTGAGTTTGCTTCGAGTACGGTCGACTACAAAAGGCAAAAGTCCACGGACAGTCCGGCCGACTGCCCATCCGCGTATGTGTCTGCTTCCTGTTTTAAACACTCTGTAAGCATCTTTACTCTCTCTTTTTTATGTTGTGTTTTGTGGCCAGTGCTCTTCAGTAACCACCAACGCACATTTGCTGCTCATTTTATTCCTCAGAAGCTAAAGACACAAAAGTTATTTGGACCTTTCTGGGACTGTTTTGCCCAGTTTCTCCAGAACGTGCTCAATTGTGTCCTCTTTGGACCTATCCCAAAATATCTGCATCCGGTTCTACTGTACATAACGTTCCAGGTGGGGTCCTCATTGGCCCATTACCCTCAGATGCCCCCTTGACTCCCGCTGAGTTTCCCACCCCTAAAATCTCCTTGAATAATGGAAACATGAAAATGCCCTGTGAAAACACAGGCCCGGAGTACGGTCTCTGGTACACGCATTACGGGCGGAGCATGTGACCGTTGCCGCGGTGATGGTAAAGCCATGTGTTGCTGCTGCTCCGCTGTCAGGTGGAGCTGGAGAAGCTGAGGCAGGAGGAGCAGGCGGCGAGCGCGGACCGCGAGAGGGAGCAGATGGAGCAGACCGTGAGCAGCCTTGAGCAGGACCTGAGCATTCTGCAGGTTGAGGTGCAGCAGCTACAAGTGAGAGTCAAGTCCTGTTATTATCAGATTCCAGTCTTCACAAACACTCTTTTCCCATCCCGGTGCAACTTCGTTTCAGAAAGCATATGGTACTCAAACTGAACTGAATGTAAACTATGGCTTAAATATAAATATATAAATTTTTTTCTGTGTATTACATACTTGATATGGGAACAGCACCACACAAACAGTAGGTTTAGAACAATTTTCAAAAGAAAGAAAACATTTTTCAGCCATTTTTTCATCTTCATATTTGTCATTAACTCCTCTATAAATTTAATAATTATGTTGCAGTAATGGACCTTATTTTGAGGAATTTACTTGACCCACTATAATCGAGTATTTATGATTATAATATTATTGAACTCATTGAACTCAAAAGTACAAGGTGGAGAGGAATGTCTTACCGTCAAAGTCTCGTTTACAGTGTTGTTGAGATTTTTCTGAAGCCTTTTGGTGATTCTGTAAGTCGAAGCTCTACAGCGGAGTGGATCTAGTGCTAGGGCTACCGCTAAAGCTAAATAGAACTGAATTTGGAGCATTTATAAAAGCCTGAATACAATAAAAATATAAGTTGGTTAAGTGTTCAAGTGGGATCTTATATTGGTGCCCAGGCCCAGATTTCCCAGCTGGAGCGGGCCCACGCGCAGCGCCTCCTGGAGGTGACGTCGCGCCACCGGCAGGAGATGGAGCTGGAGACGGAGCGCCTGCGGGGGACGCAGCACCAGGCGGACCGAGCGCTGGAGTCGCGCGAGAGAGCCCATCGGCAGAGGGTCAAGTGCCTGGAGGAACAGGTGAGCCTGGCATTCGAACCGCTGGTGGGTGGAGGGGGGGGGGGGGGGGGGGGGGGCAAAACCGTCCTCAGTTCCACCTCCTCCACCCCTGACCTCACGCCTCTCCTCCACACAGGTGTGCACACTCAAAGAGCAGCTAGAGCAGGAGATGCGGAGGAGGCAGGCCTACGTCAGCCAGATGCTCCGCCCGGGGTTGTAGCCGAGACTTGCAGCCCGCGAACGACACCCTGAGCGACGGCGACGATCGGCTAGTTCGCCGCGCTCCTCGTCGCCCCTTCTGCCGCCCCGTGTCTCAAGTCCCCGCCCCGTCTCGTCAGAGACCAATCACATCTGTGTTCCTAGAATCACTGTTCAGCAGTCGAAGCAGCTTCAACAGGAATGAAGGAAAACCCAAGCAATCTCAGGGAACACTGACGCAATGGATTTTACTAATCTGTGCAAGCACAAGAAAACAAGAAACAATGAAAGTGCTGTTTTATAGTGCATTGCTGGGCCAGATTGCTTTAAGGATTATCAAGAAACCATTACCATAACTGTTTATCCGTCTGCTAGTTATGTCATGTTTTTCAGAAGAGCACCATCTCCCAAGGTTCTCAGTTCTCCCACCCATTTATTTTCACCTGTGCGATGTCGAACTTTGAGAGAAATATTCAGTTATGAAAAGTAGGCCAGTGTTCAATCTACTATCTGTGTCCTTTGTCCTTAACTATGAGTTTCACAAATTTCACCTTGAGTCTATTTTTGTTTCTTACACAAGTTTTAATTAATGTCAGTGATATTAAAACGGTATTTGTTGTGTAGAAAACTTTCAGAAATGTGCTATTCAAGATGAAGGACAATGCTGAAAGACTGGGAACACACTATTTATATGTAATTCAATGTAGAATGCTCTTTTTGTGAATGAAAATATTCTGAATAAATATAAATCTCCTGCAAATTATTTATATTGAAACTAATAAAATAGATGGTAATTCAAATCAATGAAGAAATGATTAGCTGGTAAACTACCAGTGTTATTAATGATTTGGGCCTGATAGCCACCAATACTGTAGGCATTTGTATAATCAGGGCAAACAATCCAATCCAAATCCAATTCTGATTATGTGAGCCATAATTTGAAATAGGTTTTTTTTTAATCAATTCACTGTGAAACTATTATCTTACACCACAATAAAATCATGCAATTTCCACAAATCCTCATTGGTTGACTATTTTGATTATAAACTGACTGATTATTTTCTGAGCTGTATTCTAAACGAATGCATGTGCCCTAAACTGTTCAGATTGGTGAAAACAGTTTATGAAGTATTCCAAGGAATTTTTTCTTGAATCTGAAGTGCATTACTAATTACCCTCTTTGTCAAATGAAGGTTCTAGTGGGTGAAGGCTGTGGTATTCGCTTTCTGTTGCCAACAGACTCTTTGGGTCAGTGCTCTCTCTCAGAAAATATTGCATAAATCTATTTACAGTCCAACAATTCAAGAACATTTTGTTTACACTTTTAAAGTTGTCGCTTGTTTAAGGTAAGCGCAATTTTGGCCGAAAGCCATCCTTGCACAACTTTGAAATACAACTTCAGTATGCATATTCATATGGAAGGAAACCTTATTAAAATGCCCTTCTAACTGATTTAAAATCAACACAATTGACGTTGCATTTTTCTTTAGTTTATTACATTGTTTATTATATTATTTGTATAACAGAGAAATGAGTTGCATTGGTATTTGTAATCACATTTGTCTCATGCGTGAGTCTCTCAGTCTTGTTTGAGTATATGGCCATTGTAATGCATGCCTCCACTGCTGATGAACATGTACTTTTCAGCCTATGTAACATGGTCAAAACTACTTAGGTAGCTTTACCAAGGCAAGGGTTAAGAAGCAAGGGGAAAGCCTTGTCAGAGTTTCTTTAAAGCAGCCCTTTCATTATCATAGCTCCGCCCAGCGGTTATCCAGTTACCAGCCTCTATCGTACCATTGGCTGTCAGGACCTAATTATGCAAGGTAGTGAATCCCAAGGGGGGTGGGGCTGGGACTGAAAGAACTCTTTTGGCAGGCAGAATAGAGCTTTTATTGAGGATATTTCTAAGCTAACCATCAGGGACCAAATAGCTGGATTGTAAAAATTTTCAGAGCCGAATCACTCTGCTCCTTTTTTTTCATTCTTTCGCTCCTTCTTTCAGTGAGATCCAGCGTGGCTCGCAAACACCCAGGAGCAAGCAGAATGCAAGGAATCTGCCCCCCAGTCTCGGATTATCAGCCCCAGTAACGGGGGCAAGCGCTCAAAAAAAAAAAAAAGAGGGGAAAAGAGCGAGAAGATTTAGGGAAAGCAGCTGTGAAGGAGGTGGAGGGTACGGTCCCCCTGCTACCCCTTGGCGTCCGGCCCCCTTCCCTGTCCCCTGCTCCTCCCTGAGCCCCGGGTCCTGTGAGGTCTCCCCTCCATCCCCTGACAGGCTGCTGTGGAGATGGGACTCGGAGCCCTGCTGCCCTTCCTCTGGGCGCTGCTCTCCCTGGATCTCCCTCCCGCGGTGGAGCCTGCGGTACCCCTGGAGGACTTCTACCCCTTCGGCCAGGACGAGGGGGACTCCCAGACCATCAAGCAGGACGACGGGGGCTCTGGGCTGGTGGAGATCTCCGTGGCGTACCCTTTCTTCGGCGACCGGCACACGGGGCTCTACGTGAGTAGGACGCGACTCGGCGGCGCGGTTCGGGGAGACGGTGCCGGCTCGGTCGCGCGGGCGCGCGGGGACCATTCCCCCGGCCGCGAGACGGGCGACCAGGGAGAGGGCAGCTCAGCCCTCCTCCCGGGTCCACGTGGGCGCGAGCGGGGCTCAGGTGCAGGGCCGGAGCCGCGCGGTGTCCCGTTGCACCTCTGCGGTCTGCGGCGCGTCGCGTGGCTTTCTCGCTCCCTTTCGCCCGCTCGCGCTCAGAGCCCAACACGCTGCGCGGCAGCTCACCAAAACATACACGCGTGTATGCACACACACCACACACACACACACACACACACACACACACACGCACGCACGAGTAGCTTCAAGAGCAATCGGCTGCAGGAAAGCGACTGCCTTCAGCCTGCGCGAGTGACTCGTGCGGTTTCCTGGTGCAGTCGACGACAAAGGCGCGTGCGTGCGAGAGGGAGAACATCGGAGGAGGCCAGTTCTCTTGACAGATGCGGCGCTTTGATCCGGGGCTGTCGTGTGCGAAGCTCAGTCTTAACGCGTTTGACGCCGGAGCCCTGTAAATGAACACCACCTGTCGCGGGCGCACGTCCCGCAGCTGCCCTCGAACGCTCCCCTCACCGCGACCGTTTTAAAACGCCGTGCCCGGCAGGCTGAGGCGCGGCAGCAACAAAAGGCAGAGTCAAAGGTGAGTCGTCGGGGTTACGCTCCGGCCAGGGGACGACTGAGGTCAGCTCCCAAGAGTGAAAGTCTCACAGGGGGAGAGGGGGTAGAGCTGCCCTCGCTCAACTCTGACAACACTGCTTTGTGGGTGGTATGTGCAGCGCTTCCGACAACTTGTTTTCTATGCCATAAACAGTGTAATGCCTCTAAATGTAATATTATCTGTAACTGCAGTAAAAGATATTGTATACCTCGTTCCCCAGGTGACTGTATAGCTCTGGACTGGCAGCTCTTCTCAAATTTGAAACTGGTGAAAAATTAAGACATGATGAGGCAAGTCGAAGATAATGCGTATGTTTTGAGATTAGATTATGAGAGGTGCGATAAAGATCAAAGAATGTGATACACTGTTTGTTCGTCGAGTGTGATTAATTCCCCTCCGCGTGCTATGCGTTGGGTGTAGCTGAGGTTACTCTAGGTTGAGGGGGCTGACCCACCTAGCGATATGCATGGTTCGCGGCAGGCAAACTTTGCGGTCATGTTAATATGAAAACGTTGCGCCAAATCAATTATACAATTATATCAATTATTAAAAGCCCATGCGCATGCGAGGCACATGTGATCCCTGACACGAGAAAGCCACTTTGAACAGGTGAGATTTCAATAAGCGAATTCAGCGGGCGAAAGCGCGTGGATAATTTCTTCCGGGAGGGCATTCCAAGCCTTTGGGGCATAGCAACAGAGAGGCAGTAGAACCAAACGATTTGAGGTGGTTCTCAAATGTTGTCTCATGGTATTACTGTACTCGGCCCCAAAAACAATAGCCGCACACAAAACTGCGAAACCTCCCCCTCACCCGCCACCCCCCCTCTCTCTCTAATCCTGCCTCCCACTTTCCCCAGCGACCTACGCGATGCTGCGCCGTTCTCACGCGCTCCGGGAGCGGGGTGCACGTCCGCGGGGCCGCCGCGACCGACGCGGACGCTCCTGGGGACCGGCCGCTGCGATGCCGGTCCCCCCTAGACCCGCCCTTTCGGTCCCCCCCCTTCTCCTGTTGCTGCGCTGTCCTTTGTTTTGTTTTGTGTCTGGGAGTTTTCACATGTTGCCGGGCCCTCTCCTCCCCCTCAGATAACAGAGCGGGGTCTTCCCTCCGGACCAGGCCAGCTGTTCCATCTGAGAGAGGAACGGGCCCTTTAACAGAACACAGATGCATCTGCAGAGTGCCTGAGGAGCGCAAAACAATACAAGTTCGGATTAACTAATCTTACGGCTGGTTAGGCCGAAGGGGTGGGAGGACGGGATCCAAGGCTAACAAGCAAAAGCATAACTTTGAAAGCAGATGTGCAGAAAAGAGAAGCTATAATTACGGGCACTGAGACAGGACAGATAGCCGTTGGTCTAATACAAAACATTACATTGTCACCGAGTAACTCGTGGATGTTTTGTAATGATGGACAGAAGCGACATCAAAGCGTGTCCTTTTAGCTGACATATCACTATGAGTATAAGAAAGCCATTATGGTGCATTTGCTGGGTTTAGGAGACTGGCGTTGCTCTTGAAGAGTTAATTGATTTGAGCGGTTGCGACCAACAGTCAAGCTGAGAGGAAGGGTCACGGAAGGGCTGCTGACAGGAGACGGAGAGGGTACAGGCTGCAAAGATAGCATGGAAGTTCTCCGACAGAGGTTTGTGTGAAGTCAAGTGTGAACCCTAACCCTCAGACTCATTAAAGAAATGCAGGCTGGGTGTCTCGGTGGTGTAGCCTGTAGAGCACTATCCACATGCTCATTGCAAGCCGTGACTTCGGCGGTTCAAGTCTGACCTCGCGACCTTTGTTGCATGTCTCCCCCTCTCTCTCTCTCTCGCTCGCCATTCTTCCTGTCTCTCTACACTGCGCTGCCCAATAAAGCTTGAAAAGGCCCTAAAAAAAAGCTAAAAAAGACCAGCTCAGCACTTTGTGTGTGGGGGGGGGGCCTTGGATCTGAGGGCCATGCCTTATATCAAGAAGGGCATTTGTTGTTCTAAGCCATATCGCTTATATCTGGACCAAATTCAATTGAGCAGATCTGGAAATTAATTTTTCCTCTGGTAAGCTTGGAGTTATTTACTCAAGATTGGCTGCCCCCCGTTGTATATTATTGCGAGATATGTGCACAGGAGGCCGATACCGTGAGCTTGGGAGAAAATGTGCTCACACCACACAGGCCGCGGGTCTCCGTGTGAACGACGGGCTGGTCACTGTCGGGTCAAGGCCCTGTCAGGGCGACAGGATTAATTAACGCCGGGGTTAATTTAATAATCGGGATGGGCAAGAGGATCTGCGAAAACTCCCCTCTGTCGGGGGAAAATCTGATGTTTTCCCAAGCTGAACCTCGGGCACCTTTTTTTTTTAATTTGGGGGTTTATTTTGGCCTGAGGTCTCCCAGATGAAAGTTTATTTTAGTCTATAAATTACTTGGCTCCAAAGAAAACTACCCAAGGAAAACCCAGGATATTTCCGGCGAAGAATTCCCAAAAAATAACACAGGGGGGGTGGAGGGCGGGCCGGGGGGCAGGGAGAGGGGCCATCGCACTGACCCGCACCGTTACAGCTCGCGGAGGCGCCCCGCCGCTAATAACACCCTGTGCCCCCCCCCCCCCCCCCCCGCTCCCTCCCCAAGCACTGATACTGTTTTGTTATCGGTGTCAGAAAATTGTCTTTGTCAGGTATCACGCTGTGCCCCCCTTCTGCATCCAAAATCACACTGCAAAAAAGTCTGTCTTAACAAGTGTTCTCATCTTGTAATGAAAAGAATTCTTTTCTCTCACATAGAAAATATTAGCTTGTTTTAAGTTACTTTTTGCTTGACAAGTGCATTTTTTTTAACCCATTGGCAAATCTTTAAATGTTGTAAAACTGTCTCACCTCATTGACAATCTTTTTGTCATATTTAGCAAAAAAAGTAATAGAACTAAGATGTTAAATCTAAATATAAGACTAAAATACTTAAGACCAGCTTTTGGTTTTTGCAATGCACTTTTTGCAATGCAGCTTTGTGCTGCTGTAATGAATCACACCGTCCACTTCTCAAAACCCCGCCAAAAGGTGGAGCGATCTGCGTTTGCCGCAGGCTACCTCTCAGTGTGCTTTGCTGTCGGGGTGTGGCCGGTCTTTGAGCACCTGGATGGACTGAGGCGGGCGTGTGTGTACACACTGCAGCAAATTGATGTTTCTCTTGAGCTCCAGTTACTGTGACTTAAGACTGCCTCAGTTTCATAAAATACTTGGAGACTGAGAAAACGGCTCCTTAACCTTTTCCAGATGCTCCCAGTGATGGGATTAAAAGCCAAAACATATTCCGGCATTAGTGCATAATCGCTAATTTAGCGTTCCGAGTGATTTCCTACATTCATTTTACAGGGACAGAGAGGCTCAGGCCCCTCCCCCACCGGCCTCATACCTCCCCCACCCCCAGCCACTACACCCCTATACTGCAATTAAACAGGCTGGTTAGCGTGATCTGTTTGTTTGTTGCAATGACAAGGAGTGTGTGGCATTAAAATGGCACTTTGTGTAACAGCATTCATCAACTATATAAAAGTTTCAGCTTCCAGTTACAAATTCCAGCTTGAGGACCCCGACTTTGATTTTGAGGTCAGCCATATCAAACACTCTGTATGTTTTGACAACCCAGGGGGCTCTGACAAGGAAAAGGTGTTGAAGTGAGAAGAGCGCGGAGGCATGGCTGGTAGAGGCTGCGATTTTCTTCAGCGGGGTCACGTTCTTCAATCGGTCGTCCCCTTCCTGCTGCTGTGACTCTCACGGTCTCTCACGGTCTCTCACGGTCACGCTGAGGACGCTGAGGTTGACCGTGCCGGAGATATCTCCTGCATCCTCCTCCGCCTGGCTTCCTTTCGGGTCGACCGCATTCTCACAGCGTCAGGCTTAATGCAGGGGAAGACTGCGGTCGGATAATTAAACCGGCCCCGCGGCGGGCCAAGCAAAACTTCCTCCGCTGTTTTTACTGCAAAGTCCTCCGAATTATGGTTTCCATACATGCAAGAGTTGAGATTATCTGACGCTCCTTTGTCACTGTCACATGGCACTGGATGCGAGCGAGGAAAGGGAGAGTTCAGGAGGCGATTATGAGAAACAGGATAGGTGGTACAGGAGAAGACTTTTCTGGTCTGCACCTGCAGAAGATAAGCATTGGGAAATGTAACATGAATGAGGGCTATTCAGAAGGGCACGGTGTCCGGACACTGTATCCGTAGGTCTCCTCTGGTTATTTTCGCAAGGGCGTTCAAGTTTTATAGTTAAATTTTGGTGTGTAGATCTGCAAAAACCCATCTCTGATTTCAAAGATGCCCCTTTGCTAGAGTAAGTTGCTGGACTTATGGATTGCTTTGTTTTGTAGTATACAGTAGTCAGTAAGCACGTAGCATTACTAGCTCCCTAGTCCTCAGCATCCAGTCAAGTCAGAAATAAGAAGAAAAAGAAGTGCGTGCCTTGTTGCTACCGCTATCCTACAAAAACATTATTAGGCATTGATAATATTTTTTTCTTGTTCATGTTTATTTTCTGGGCTTGATGGAGAAAGTCCAGGTCTACATACTCACCTCATTAACAGTGTCTTCCAGGAAAGAGAGTTCTCTGGCTCTCAGTGAGCCTGTGCAGTGGGCGCTGTGGGCTGCAGCCTGTGGCTGAGCACGGCTGGCTGTGGGTTTATCGCAGTGGACTTTCAGTCAACAGTGCGGAGAACCGGCGAGGGTGAGAGCGGCCGCCTCTTGGTTACTTTAGCGTTGGCACGGCCCTGTGGATTTTAGAGATGGTTAAAAGGCCTTGCCCCAAAAGCCACTTCCTGGTGCGGCAGAGGACGGGGGCCGAGGGCAGGTGCATGCTGCCGCGCCCCGGGGTTTTCTCAGCTGCTCCCGTCCGCCCCGGAACAAGGGCGCTGTTTGTACGCCGAGGAAGTGGATACATCCGCCAGCGGTGCCTCCCCTTGCCCGTGCTGCCACCCCGCCCCCACAGTGTCAACAGCCCTCTGTACACCTTGGCCCCTCTCCCTTTCTCTCTGTCTCCACCCCCCCCTCCCTCTCCC
Source organism: Synaphobranchus kaupii (assembly GCA_029718625.1). Classification (NCBI taxonomy): domain Eukaryota; kingdom Metazoa; phylum Chordata; class Actinopteri; order Anguilliformes; family Synaphobranchidae; genus Synaphobranchus; species Synaphobranchus kaupii. The sequence continues at coordinate 48,599,356 of CM056377.1, read as the reverse complement.
GCACACACTCCGCCCCCTTCACCTTTTCACCGCCCGGTGGCAGACGGCATCAATATCTTACAACTGTTTACCCAGGTCGGGCAGGACCGAAACGGACACAGGTTGCCGTCTCGATCCCTTCCCGATTTTCCTGGCCTTGAAACAGCAGTACGTCAAGGTCAAGGGCTTCAGCTCTAGCTCTCACTGATCCCCAGAGAATTTCGGGAAACGTCTTGGAAACGGTCTGCAATTTGACCAACCAAACCCGTAAAAAATATGAAAGCAGCGACCGCACCACATGCTTAAGCTTCCGTTGTGGAACATAGTGGCAGGAGCCAGGGAGAAGCGGTGAATAGAGGCAGTGTTGAGGCCGTGTGCTGACCTAGCCCTGTGGGTCTCTGTCCCAGGTCAACAACAACGGTCTGGTGTCCTTTCTGAGAGAGGTCTCCCAGTTCACGCCCGTGGCCTTCCCCATCGCTGGTGACCGGAGGGTGGTGGCGCCGTTCTGGGCGGACGTGGACAATCGGCGGGCGGGACAGGTCTTCTATAGGGAAAGCAAGGACCCGGCCGTCCTCCTGAGGGCCACTGCTGATGTCCGCCGATACTTCCCAGATTTCCCGGCCTTTGCTGCCTCCTGGGCACTCATCGCCACCTGGCACCAAGTCACTTTTTTTGGAGGCAGCTCTTTCACACCGGTAACACTCTGAACCCTACTGTTTTAACACTGTTACTGTGATATTGTGGCAATGGTAGCACATAGCAACAATGATACATTACCATGGGTATCTTACAGGAACCGTGTTAATGTATAATTATGTTCACCAGTTAGGTCTGTATACTTTTTAAAGGATGATACTTTACTGTACTGTACCGTGAGGATTGTCCCTGTGTGGTCCTGGTCACTGGCTGCTAAACTTACCTTTCTGACCATTCCCTCAGGTGAACACATTCCAGGTGGTCCTGATAACCGATGGAGAGCTTTCTTTCACCATCATCCAGTACCATGACATCACCTGGACTACTGGAATGCATGCCAGCAGCGGGGGGGACCTGGCTGGCCTGGGTGGAATCGCAGCACAGGTAGGGTCACCTGGTTCTTCTCAACACTTAAGATGAAGATTGTCACACAGTCCCCCCGGAGCCAGAATCCTTTTCCCCTGAAATGAAGCCGTTCACTAGCAATCTACTAAAATCTACTAGTTCATTTGACCTCTTTTCCTTCATTAGCAGATTGGAGAAAAAGTCTTCCTCTTAGATGAGAAAAATCTGAAGGATCTTCAGTACATTGATGTTCAGTAAAGTTCACAGTAATCATTGTCTATAGTGATGGCAGGTTGAGTACACGCTGACGCAACACGTCATAGTGGCACCCCTTTTAAAGAAATACAGAAAGAATGGAAAGAGAACATTTTCGTAGAACAATGTTACAATGTATGTTGAAGACCTGAAATGGAACAAAGTGCCAATATGGAGGACAGGGTTGATGGAGAACCTTGTTCATTTAAAAATAATTCATATTTTAACCCCTTTGTGCAGATGGCAAATGTGGTCAATTCTCACCTATTTAGGGGGTGCTCTGTTTAAGGCTTTATAACTCCAGGGTTAGGGTATAAAACTCTGAGTAAAAGAATGCATAAAAGAACGCTGAGGGTGAAAGTCGGAAATCTGCTTTAAAAAAGTTTAGCATTTTCTACCTCTCCCTTTCTGTCAAGTTGTTGCCATATCACACAGACTCCAAACATTGCGTACATATGGTGTCTACTGTGTGCAGAGGTACGCAGATTCTCGCAGCATGTGTTATATTATACATCTGAATTTCTGCGTGGAAACTCGATTACGCTGCTTTCTGAGGGCATTTTTCTGCTCAGCACTGTTTATACATGTGGCCCCAGGTGTGGGCATCACAGAAACTTGGCAAATGGCTTAAATGAAACAAGGCAGTTGTACCATTTACAATACGAACTTTGTATTTGTTTATTTTAATAATTTATGTCAAAATAAAGTGCCACAAATGCAAAAAAATGCTAAATGTTTTTCTTTAGTTTGCAATGAAATACTGAGAGCTACTTATGTGAAACAGGTAAATCTATACATTTCCTGGATCATAAACTCCGTGTCAACAAGTGTGCAAAATCTGAGGATGATATGCAGAACTACTAAAGATCTATGATGCAAAATATAGGCAGTGTACCCTGTTGTCCATTATCTATGTCTCCAAATCTATCCAAATGGCTAAATTGTGCACTGCTCTAAATCATAAAATAATGATATATTTAACTACAAATCAACTGTTTTGGATAATAAAACTCACTTTTGCACATTTTCAAGTGGGAATTACATCTTTTCATCAGTATAGGGGGGTAGATATCTTTGGGTCCAAAACCCTATCCAATACATGTCATAAAATGGGTAAAATTTGTTTTGTCCATTATAATGCATATACATTTGCCCCTTCTGATGGTTTAAGATGAAAACATTGATATCACACTGTTAGACACACCTAAATATGCCTAATCATTCACTCTTGTACCTCAATAAAACATCACTTTTTCCTGTACTGTAGAGTATGTATACTTTTGCCCTGGGATCAGATTTATCTGTAGTTTTTTTTTTAATGTTCCCATTCATAATGACTCCAAGGAAAATTTTATATTCATCTAGCACATATCAGCACACGAAACGAAAAACTAAGCGGGGTCGAAAAACCCGTCAGCAAATGCGTTTTCTGTAGCTGTTTGCGTCATAGTACATTGACTAGATTAAAAATTCTGTTACGCTGGGCTGTAATTTATTGTTCAAAGCATCCCAGAAAAAAATGCAAGCATAGTTGATGCTGTCCTCTATGGGATAAAACAGTTGTGAATAAAACCGGAATGACGTGAAATACTTCTGCACGCAGACGTTCCACATAGTGTTATTACGTGCTAAACTGCTGTGTATTTCTTAAACAGATTGTCCAAGACAATACTGAATTTTGAAAGGAATATCTCTATGTGTAAAACCAATGGTAGGATTGTATATTTATTTCATATTTAGTCGCAGATATTGATAGTAGAATGACGTGGTATAATTTCACGTGTTTATTTAGCATTTGAGTGAGCAGGGCTTTTCACTGCTTTTTTGGCATACGATCAGGGTATTGTTGGGTTTATCTTGTTGCTATGACGGAAATCAAATTTTATATGGTGAATAAATATATTTATGAACTCACACATAGACACTATTGTCCACTATGTCACACATGGGTAGGTATAGTCGCAGGCGAGACTGAGTGGGGGGTAGCTTGCTCTTTCCCCTATTGGTATATGATAATGGGGGATGGGTTTGCATCCAGGCCATCGCTGAGATAACCCCGCCACTGTGTTCCCAGGCAGGTTTCAACGCGGGCGACGGGAAGCGATATTTCAACATCCCGGGTTCCCGCACCGACGACGTGGTGGACGTGGAAGGGACAACCAATGTGGGATACCCCGGGCGATGGGTCTTCCGAATCGACGACGCCCACGTACAAGTGGGAGGTTGCAATGACTCAGGTGGGACACTGCCATAGAGAATGCTGGAAGGGGTCGGGGGGTGGGGGGGTTGAGGAGGATATTTGGTCCTATTAGGTGGATGACCATGACATCATCTGGATGTCATGCTCAAAGATGTCATAGATGTCTCTCGTAGTTAGGCCTCACTTCCCTTAAGATTTAACCATAGATTACTGTCTGCACTAGACTTGATGTTCATGGCTATGGATAGCTGCTACTTTATGATAGAACTTTTCTTTATCTGACCTGTCTGTAGTTGTTTCAATGACCTTCGGTATGGACTTATTAGACGCCACTTTGGATAAAATGTTTCAGTCTTGTAATGAGACCTAAAATCTTAAAAGTGGAAAATATTAGCTTGTTTTAAGTTACTTTTGGCTTGACAAGTGAATTTATCTTACCCCTCTGGCAAATCTTGAAATGAGTAAAACTATCTCACCCCACTGGCAGGTAGTTTGTCTTATTTAGCAAAATAATAACAGAAATAAGAGTCTAAAGTCTAAATATAAGATTAAAATGCTTGTTAAGATTTGGTTTTTGCAGTGCATTTCGGCACATGACGTAAACCAATTGAAAAAACGTCAGTTAAAAAGCGTAGGTTAGTTGAAAAGCATAGGATAAGGTGGTAGGTGGCTCGTCCTACAAATACATTTGGTTTCAGTGAAAGAAACGTGCCATGGGCTGCTATGGAATTCCTGATGATTTTATTTCTGAGGAATACTAATATAATTCAGAATTCCAAAGTGAGAGTCAAGACAAAAAAATCAGGCATGAAATCTGGTTGGTAAAACGAAAAAACCCCCCACAGAATTACTGAAACATCTGTGAAATTAATATAGCACAGGTGCGCACTGTGGTAAATCTCACACCATTTCCATCTGCCTAAACATTCCATGGCTGTTTTGTGGTACGAACCTTTCCACCAATTCTCTGCTGTGGTTTATGAAGCTGTGGCCCACGAGCCTAGGGCTCATAGATGGTTTGCAGTTGTGAGTTTTGCTTTAACGGTGAATGGGAATGTTTATTAAGGCTGTGTGCCCGGTCCTCTTCCCGCCAGCCTCCGTGTGCCCAAACCTGAGACCCTGCATGAACGGAGGCCGCTGCATTGACGACTGCATCACGGGCAACCCCTCCTTCACCTGCTCGTGCCTGGCCGGCTTCACCGGGCGGAGGTGTCAGATAGGTGGGCCGAGACGATAGGAACGTGACCCTGTCCTGTGTGTCATCTGTTTTTGTCCTGTTAGGATAGAGGTCCTCTGTCCGCACCGGTTCAGCGCGAGCTGACCCGCGGCGCCGTTCGGTAAACGTTTTCCTTCCGTCCCATCTGCTCAACATGTACATATCGCACGGCTATGTTGCCTTGGGGCGTAAGGTGTTTTCAAGCCATGTGGTTCCCACCCAGTGCAGAGAATGTGTGGGCAGTAAGGGTCAGCTCCTGTTCATGCTGACTGGCTCTCCCTCGCTCTCAGATGTGAACGAGTGTGCTACATACCCGTGCCAAAATGGTGGCACCTGCACAGACCAGGTCAACAGCTTCTCCTGCCAGTGCCTGCCTGGGTATACGGGACTACTGTGTGAAACAGGTACCGCCCTCTCCCATTAATACCCCACTGGTCTGGGTTGCCTGCAGCCCCTCCCGCACACCAAACTCTCCACAGGGACTCTTACCTTGAGTTCTCCCGAATGACCAGTCAACCTCATGCCCCTCCCCCATTACTCCAAGTAGGAGTGGTCTTCAAAGGCCCCTCCCCCATCACATTCTCCTTTAGGCTGTCCAGACCACCACGCAGTTCCCACACTACAGCCTGCAGACACACATCAAACTTCCTCTAATACCTTTCACAGCCAGTGACACATACTTGCCGAGTGAGGGGAGAAATGTGGAGGATACATTAATCAGCTGAATAAATAACGTTTATGTCTGTGCGTGCGTGTGTGTGTGTGTGTGTGTGTTGTGTGCGTGCGTCTGTGTGTGTGTGTGTGTGTGTGTGTGTGTGTGTGTGTGTGTGTGTGCATGTGTTCACGTGCGCGTGTGTGTTGTCTCCAGACATTGACGAGTGCCAAGAGCGGCCTTGCCTCAACAGTGCCCAGTGTGTTCAAGGCGTGGGTAATTTCACCTGTTTGTGCAAACCTGGCTTCACCGGGACTCTGTGTGAAACAGGTGAGTGGGGGCCGGGGAGATTCTTATAGGAAGTCTCTGCTCTGTTTCTCTTCAGGGAGCTCTTCAAGCTTCACAGCTGCGCTCTCAGTCATTTCGAGTAGCCGAGCTAACCGCTCTCTGTCTGTCGTCTCCGTTCCCACTGTCTCCGTGGCCGTTGCCACATCACCGAGCTAGAGTGCATGCTCGCCGGAATCCTGGATCTGCCCTCAGCTTAAGGTTCTGAGAACTGAAATGACCTGTTGCACCTGCATAGAAACCTGACATTTTTTTCCCTGACATGTTATTGATGGAATCTAAGGAAATCCAGCACGGAATGACGTTGCATTAAGCCTGCTCCTATCAGACCCTCTTAATTCTACATGGGGCCGGATTACTGTAATGCCAGACACCTGGCCACTGAAACTGAATCCCCGATAAGGGGGGAGTTCAGAGTCCCCACTGCAGTAGACTGGGATGCCAGATTTGTAAGGTTTGGCCAAGGCTGTGTCACCGTAGTTCAAAGTGTGTGTGTTTTTTTTCTTCTAACCACTGTGTTTAAACTGCATCTGAGGAAACCGATAAATAAACCGCAGGGGGAGGGGCAGTTGTGTGTTAATGGCTGCGGTGCGCTGTGTTTTCTGGGTCGATCCAGATATCAACGAATGCGAGTCACAGCCGTGTCTGAACAGGGGGGAGTGCGTCGACCGGGTGAACAACTACACCTGCACCTGTTCTGCCGCCTTCACTGGGACACACTGCGAGACAGGTGAGCTGCCCTCTCGGCCAAGACTCCGCCCCCCTCCCCCTCCCCCACCTGCGACTGTGCGCCTTGGTCTTCTCTTCTATTCCCCTCAGTGGTTCATGATATAAATGTTGACACAGTCAGCAAGCTACTTTCTCTCCTGTTAAGTTTCCTGTAATGGAACATTTTTCCAACCAGGAAAGGCACGAAACCAAATCCGAATACCCTTGCGAGGGGAAAAAAAACGGGATGGCCGCGGCCACAAACCACATGTCGGGGTGACCCCGCGGGTTTGCCGAAACGTTCCTCCGAGTATCCCGTTTTTAGACCCTCGGCGGCAGTGCGGTCAGCAGTTGGTTTGCTGCGGTTAAAGCCTGCGCTGGGAGAAGCTCTGATCCCCTTTGGGAAAAAAAGGAGGGAAAAAAACAGACAGCTTCCTCGCTTTGATTGGCCCCAGTAGTTAAGAATTCATGAATTTGCCACATGTCCAAGCAAGTTTGCTGTGATCCGATTGCGTTGGCACACGCTGCTCTTGAGATGCATTGTTTTAATTCAAAGTGTAATCTAGATCTGGTTGCATACGGTTCGATCCTTGTTTTTGTTTGGGTTGAGGCTTTTTGTGTTGCCAGCTGGCCTTGGATACAAAATTATCATCGAGAATCGAAGGAACACGCAATACAGTGAGGTGTGTTCCCTGTTCTGAACATTTCTTTGCTTTTGTCTTACAGAAATACAGGTTCTGACAAATGCCTCATCTACTGAGAAACCAACAGGCAAGTACAGTAAAAGATCCTTTTCCTTTTACAAAGAAACATTCCCACCAAAAATAGTATTTATCATTCTCAGTTAGTTTGTAGCATTTAGCAAATCTTGCAGTTTTGTAGCATGCAGAAAGTATTGGCAATAGCTATACAACATTCCAAAAATAAATGAAAGTGCTCTCCTAACGTGTGAGTTTGGAAACAATCTCTTAATATCAGCTCAATCTTGAAGAGTCAATATTTTCGGTTCTAATCTGTGGCTGGCTGACTTCCAGGCAAAATTCGGTTCCCAAGGCAAAAACAGGGCACATGCACTGTAGATGATCTAGAACAGTCTTTGCTTCCATTCGATGATCTTGACCTTTGACAGCTCCTTGTGAGGGAGAGGGCTGCGAGAGCCGGCAAACCTGTGAATACATCGGCCCCGGGAACTACAACTGCACGTGCTCCCCGGGTTACTTTGGCGACAACTGTGAAGGTACCGTGCAAAGCTAAATGCCTATAGTGGGAATGGGAAAGGAACAGGTATCTGTGGACAGGTATCCAGTGGCTAACTGCGGTCTCCCACGGGAATGTAGCGGAAGGCTTTTTGAAGTGGTTTCTGGGTAATCACCGCTTTGATGATGGACGACTTTAATTACCAAAGCACGGTGTGGCCCGGTTAACTGCAGAGCCCCGGAACAGCAGTCGCTTGATGTTGTAAATAATTGTTTTATGGCACGTTTTATTAGTTTACCAACAAAAGGAAATGCTTGTCTAGACTTAAAAGGGCCACTTTACGAGCAAACGCCAATGTTTGGTATTCGGTTAATTTTTTCAGGCAAAATATGCATGCTACTGCCGCCTCCAACTCGCTGCTTGCTTCCTTTGGAGTTTAGCTCAGGCTCAGCTCTCCCTGAGTACTTCCACTGTTTTAAAAAACAGCTGCTTCTTGTGTAACTGCCTTTTAAGCAATTTGTCCAAAAAATATGTTTAGCATTATTATTCTGTCCTCAGGCTCTTCCCCCCTTTAGTATGATAGCTATATTGTTCTGTAATATACTGTATGTGTGCCTGGCCATATTTGTTCTGTTTGTTTTAGGAAAGGTTCTCTGTGTTTTTAAACCCGGCATGCCTGCTTCAGCAATTGGTTTCACCTGTCGTAGTCGATTGCCTCCTCTTTTTTTCTTTCTGGAAAAAAAAGCGGTTTCATAGTTTGTGAGCCATTGTAAGGTCATGCTTCTCCTCACCCTTGAGCTGAAATAACTATCAGTGGTTATATGGACTCTCTTAAATCTCCGCAATACCTTCCTGCTTGGCTCACTTGGAAGGAGCTGTGGAAAAAGGCGTGTAGTCCTCCAAGGAGGAAAAGGTAGCGGAGCTCCGGCAGGACATGGGTGTGCTTAATCGGCCCCGGAGATCAAAGGCGCACACGGGCCTCGGTGTCGGCCAATGAAAGCGTCTCCAGCGAATTAGCAATCTATTAATTGCCCCGGGGGCCTGTACATTTTGATCAACAAACATGTTCCATATTATCAGAAAAATAATATCCTCACGCAGCCCCCCGGACTTCAAAAGGAAGCAATTTAGCGGTGATACGGCCACTTCCTTTGATCCACAACTGCAATTACTTGGGAAAGAAAAATAAGAACATACTTCCAATTTGTGTCATAGAGGCACACAGAATGTTGACTCCTAATTACCTGGCCATGTTAATCATGCTTGAAATGGCAGCTGCTGAGACTGAAACATTTTTAGTGTAAGAGAATCCTCCCACAATCACATACACTTTGATAGACTATGATAACAAATATTTACGCTGTGCGCCAGCTTGACCGACTCCTAATACCGAAAACGTGTTTCTGCAAAGGACCCCCAGGGTTCGCTTCAAGAACAGTTAAAAACCGCACTCTCCTGTTGCGCCGTGTCATCGGTCCCTTTGTGTCTCCGCAGAGGAGTGTCCTTGCCAGAACGGGGGTGTGTGCGTGGACGCGAACGCCACCTGCGAATGCCCGACGGGCTACACCGGCCTCTACTGTCAGTTTGGTATGTATTCGTGGCGAGAACCAGTAATTGAGAGCAGATGCATTCCCGGCGAATCGCACCCGGTAGGCTGCCAGCGCATGCTGTACGCGCTGGAGAGCCGCTAGAAACCCATTCCCCGGCTACCGTAGCAGTGCTCTCCGACTGTAGCGATGCTCTCCGACTGTAGCGATGCTCTCCGACTGTAGCAGTGCTCTCTGACTGTAGCGATGCTCTCGCACTAAGGTGTTGTTAGACCTTTAGAGAAGTTTTATAAGAGCTTTAGGAGTCACTACCTTTTATTTTAGCCGTGTGCATGTCTCTTTTCCTCCCTCTCGCCCCCGAGTGATAACGTCCTTTGGGTGCTGAGACAGCTCTGCGCTCGTACAGCTAGATCACGTCCGTGCTGTTCGGAATCCCGCAGCGCCGTGCTTGCAAATCCGCGTGTCCCGCTGCGCCTTCTCACGCACGCCGTCTCTCCCCGTTGTCCAAGAGGTCACTCAGACCCCCTGCAGCAACAGCAGGCCCTGCCCCGACGGAGGACCCTGCCTGGAGTATGGGGGGACGTACCTGTGCACCTGCCAGACCGGCATCAGCGACATCGACCACAAGTTCATCTTCGGTAAGGAGGCCGGGACAAATTGAAATGATTAGGCCTACTGATTAGGCAATGGATTAGAGAGATAGAAATTATGCATCATCATTGCCCAACCACCCACAATCTATACAGTTGTCAGCAATATAGACTACGCAGTCAGAAAACAATTCAAGTCAATCCAATTCGCCCACAAGGCTATAAAGTCAAGATAGTGAATAGGCCTACACGATGAATAGTGCGCCGGTGTTGTGCCATTTTCAACTTCCCTGCAGATCTCAACCCCCCTTGCTTTGCCGGGTCATGCTAGCTTGAAACTTTAAAATGTTTAAAATGTAGTTTAAAATGATATATGTTATGATTTGTTCACAGCTAAACACATGACAGTAGTTGAAAAATAACCGTGACGGAAAAAAAATTGCCTTCCTAAATTTGGTGCACGAAAATGACACAAAGCCGGTCTTTTGAAATTCATGTGTTTAGCTGTGAACAAATCATAACATATATCATTTTAAACTACAATCTGTGGATTATCAGTAGATATTAGTATTGACTGTCAATGTTGTTGTCTCAAGCTAGCATGACCCAGCAAAGCAAGGGGGATTGAAATCTGCAGGGGAGTCGAAAATGGCACAACACCGGCGCGCCAATAGGCTAATAAAAACAACACAACAATGCAAACTTGGTGTCGGCGCACAAATAATAAACACAACATTGCAAACCCATAAGGCTATGAGTGGTACGGTGTCGGGTTGTCAGCGCACCAATAACATTAATAACCATGCATAAGCAACCTAACACAATGCAAACTCCACTCAAGTAGACCAACAACAGACATGACAAACAGACAACATTGTGTGTGTGTGTGTTTACTTACTTTATTTTAAGATAAAGTTCCATACTCACTTCTCTTGAAATGAAAGCCTTGCAAAGCTTTTGAGACGCAAAATGCTCGCATATCTTGATCACCACTAGTGAGCTTTTCAAGGTGACGCATACTGACAGCGTGAGGGGGTTTGTGGAATTCACAAAAGCACGTATGTAAAAAATAGTACGTACTCCACAATCATAATGCACATTTACGCAAAAAGGCTGTGTAAACACCTGCCTTTTGACCTGCCTTTTGATGCACTGCCTACCCTGACTGCACGTCGCTGCCACACGGTGGGACGAGGGGAACGATTTACGCTCACTTCCCGAAAAGTTAAGGGTTTAGTCGGGTCATAAAAAAACAACGATTCATACACACTGTCCCAAATAAGAGACAGACAGGGTACAGCTCAATGTTGCCAAATGGCTGAATTAATTCCCCTGAAAAACACAAACCCCCATCTTAAATTGACTGCCATACAAATTTCTCACACATACAATGTTTCCCCGTACCTCCTTTTCAAATCACCCACCTGCCATTTACTCCCATACATTTTTACTGTAAAATTTCTCATATTAATTTTTTAAATCCCTGACATTTACGGATAAATCCTCCTGTCTGGCAACCCTGGTACAGCTCCTCTCTCTCGTGCCATGATTGGCATACGGTCATGTCGGTGTGTGTTTTCCAGTGCAGCCCCGATCGGTCTGTGACTCCTCGCCCTGCCTGAACGGGGGCTACTGCTATGAGCGGGATGGAGGCTACACCTGCGAATGCAAGCACGGCTACAGGGGAAAGCACTGTGAGAAAGGTAAGCGCAGCTACAGGGGAAAGCACTGTGAGAAAGGTAAGCACAGCTACAGGCTACAGGGGAAAGCACTGTGAGAAAGGTAAGCACAGCTACAGGCTACAGGGGAAAGCACTGTGAGAAAGGTAAGCACTGCTACAGGCTACAGGGGAAAGCACTGTGAGAAAGGTAAGCACTGCTACAGGCTACAGGGGAAAGCACTGTGGGAAAGGTAAGCACAGCTACAGGCTACAGGGGAAAGCACTGTGAGAAAGGTAAGCACTGCTACAGGCTACAGGGGAAAGCACTGTGGGAAAGATAAGCGCAGCTACAGGCTACAGGGAAAAGCACTGTGAGAAACATAAGCGCAGCTACAGGGGAAAGCACTGTGAGAAAGGTAAGCAAAGCTACAGGGGAAAGCACTGTGAGAAATGTAAGCACAGCTACAAGGGAAAGCACTGTGAGAAAGGTAAGCACAGCTACAGGGGAAAGCACTGTGAAAAAGGTAAGCACAGCTACAGGCTACAGGGGAAAGCACTGTGAGAAAGGTAAGCACAGCTACAGGCTACAGGGGAAAGCACTGTGAGTAAGGTAAGCACAGCTACAGGCTACAGGGGAAAGCACTGTGAGAAAGGTAAGCACTGCTACAGGCTACAGGGGAAAGCACTGTGAGAAAGGTAAGCACAGCTACAGGCTACAGGGGAAAGCACTGTGAGAAACATAAGCGCAGCTACAGGGAAAAGCACTGTGAGAAACATAAGCACAGCTACAGGGAAAAGCACTGTGAGAAACATAAGCACAGCTACAGGGAAAAGCACTGTGAGAAACATAAGCACAGCTACAGGGAAAAGCACTGTGAGAAACATAAGCGCAGCTACAGGGAAAAGCACTGTGAGAAAGGTAAGCACGGCTACAGGGGAAAGCACTGTGAGAAAGATAAGCGCAGCTACAGGGGAAAGCACTGTGAGAAAGGTAAGCACAGCTACAGGGGAAAGCACTGTGAGAAAGGTAAGCACAGCTACAGGGGAAAGCACTGTGAGAAAGGTAAGCACAGCTACAGGGGAAAGCACTGTGAGAAAGGTAAGCACAGCTACAGGCTACAAGGGAAAGCACTGTGAGAAAGGTAAGCACAGCTACAGGCTACAGGGGAAAGCACTGTGAGAAAGATAAGCACAGCTGCAGGGGAAAGCACTGTGAGAAAGGTAAGCACAGCTACAGGGGAAAGCACTGTAAGAAAGATAAGCACAGCTGCAGGGGAAAGCACTGTGAGAAAGGTAAGCACAGCTACAGGGGAAAGCACTGTAAGAAAGATAAGCACAGCTGCAAGGGAAAGCACTGTGAGAAAGATAAGCACAGCTGCAGGGGAAAGCACTGTGAGAAAGGTAAGCACAGCTACAGGGGAAAGCACTGTAAGAAAGGTAAGTACGGCTACAGGGGAAAGCACTGTAAGAAAGGTAAGCGCAGCTACAGGGGAAAGCACTGTGAGAAAGGTAAGCACAGCTACAGGCTACAGGGGAAAGCACTGTGAGAAAGGTAAGCGCAGCTACAGGGGAAAGCACTGTGAGAAAGGTAAGCGCAGCTACAGGGGAAAGCACTGTAAGAAAGGTAAGCACAGCTACAGGGGAAAGCACTGTAAGAAAGGTAAGCGCAGCTACAGGGGAAAGCACTGTAAGAAAGGTAAGCGCAGCTACAGGGGAAAGCACTGTGAGAAACATAAGCGCAGCTACAGGGGAAAGCACTGTAAGAAAGGTAAGCGCAGCTACAGGGAAAAGCACTGTGAGAAACATAAGCGCAGCTACAGGGAAAAGCACTGTGAGAAACATAAGCGCAGCTACAGGGGAAAGCACTGTAAGAAAGGTAAGCGCAGCTACAGGGGAAAGCACTGTGAGAAACATAAGCGCAGCTACAGGGGAAAGCACTGTAAGAAAGGTAAGCACAGCTACAGGGAAAAGCACTGTGAGAAACATAAGCGCAGCTACAGGGGAAAGCACTGTAAGAAAGGTAAGCACGGCTACAGGGGAAAGCACTGTGAGAAAGGTAAGCACAGCTACAGGCTACAGGGGAAAGCACTGTGAGAAAGGTAAGCACAGCTACAGGCTACAGGGGAAAGCACTGTGAGAAAGGTAAGCACAGCTACAGGCTACAGGGGAAAGCACTGTGAGAAAGGTAAGCACAGCTACAGGGGAAAGCACTGTGAGAAAGGTAAGCACAGCTACAGGCTACAAGGGAAAGCACTGTGAGAAAGGTAAGCACAGCTACAGGCTACAGGGGAAAGCACTGTGAGAAAGATAAGCACAGCTGCAGGGGAAAGCACTGTGAGAAAGGTAAGCACAGCTACAGGGGAAAGCACTGTAAGAAAGATAAGCACAGCTGCAGGGGAAAGCACTGTAAGAAAGGTAAGCGCAGCTACAGGGGAAAGCACTGTGAGAAACATAAGCGCAGCTACAGGGGAAAGCACTGTAAGAAAGGTAAGCACAGCTACAGGGGAAAGCACTGTAAGAAAGGTAAGCATGGCTACAGCGGAAAGCACTGTGAGAAAGGTAAGCACGGCTACAGGGGAAAGCACTGTGAGAAAGGTAAGCACAGCTACAGGCTACAGGGGAAAGCACTGTGAGAAAGGTAAGCACAGCTACAGGCTACAGGGGAAAGCACTGTGAGAAAGGTAAGCACAGCTACAGGCTACAGGGGAAAGCACTGTGAGAAAGGTAAGCACAGCTACAGGCTACAGGGGAAAGCACTGTGAGAAAGGTAAGCACAGCTACAGGCTACAGGGGAAAGCACTGTGAGAAAGGTAAGCACAGCTACAGGCTACAGGGGAAAGCACTGTGAGCGTGACTCAGTTGAAGTAGATCTCAAATCTCAGTCGGCTGCAGCTTTTCCAGGACTGCCATCGATGGCAGGGCTGCTTTTTTGTGACAGCAGCTAATATGTTATTGACCTTTTCACTGTCCCACAGGTTTTTCAACAAGATTACTTTAAAGTCACATGTGGCCAATAAAGGGTAAAGGTGTTTAAATGACCATTAAAGTCATAATTTAGACATAGACTTTTCCTCCAGCATGGATGTTCAAATCTGGCCCTTGAATCCAAAACCGGCCCCGGTTTACTTTTCTCCTCGGTAATTAACTGAACAATTAGGGCTACTGATTGGCCGGACTGTCCTCACACCTGACTCCCAGGTAAAAGGAGGGTGGAAAACCAGACGTTCTTGGCCCTCGAGGACCCTGATTGGAATAACAGGCGCCTACAGGGTGAATGGGAAAACCAACCACTTCTCCCCATGTTGACCTCATAATATTATGTTAACTCAGTTCTGAACTAGGAATGAGAAGCTGAACTCACTAAAAGGACTGAGTCAGTAAGTGGTCAGGAGGATTCAGAACTAGGAATGACAAGCTGAACTCACTAAAAGGACTGAGTCAGTAAGTGGTCAGGAGGATTCAGAACTAGGAATGACAAGCTGAACTCACAAAAAGGACTGAGTCAGTAAGTGGTCAGGAGGATTCAGAACCTGCAGCAGTTGTATTGAGAAAGATTCTCTCCCAAAGCACAGATCCTGAATCAGTTTAATGTTTTCTAATGCTGGTTGGGGTTAGGGTTGGGGTTAGATTAGTTGATTGTGGATTGTTCAGTGCGGACAGAGAGTGTCGGGGCATTAGCACATTACTTCACAGGGACCTGGATTGGGCCCGTAGTACATGGAGGTGTGGCGCGGATTGGACCCGAGACGTAACGATTTCCCCCCCTCCCCTCTCAGTCAGGTTAAGCAGCTGTGCCTCCGGCCCCTGTCGCAACGGCGGATCCTGTAAGGAGGAGGCGGGCAGCTACCACTGCGTGTGTCCCTACCGCTTCACCGGCAAACACTGCGAAGTGGGTGAGTCCAGATCATCTTGCCCTCGCAAAGACAGAGATTAATGCCAGAGACACAAGCGCAGGCGCATGCACGCCCACGATTAGGAGCCACATGCATATTGATTTGGGGCAGCAGCGGCGGGCAACGGGTTCGAGCGCGGTTGCACCCTCGGATAAAGTACAGTACTTCTCCAGTGAAGATTCAGCTGCTGGAATGGGATGAAATGCAAGCGGTGTAATGGCTTACATTAATAGCAATAATTTCTGCCTCCACTGTTTGCTTCTTTTTTTGCCAGAAGTACTTCCGCACAGTAAGCTCAGAAGAACAGCAATAAAACACACTGGGCCAAAGCCAATCCTCGCTTTTTATCTTTTGTATTTTTTTAAACTTCGTCTTACATTTCTATTGTGCAAGGACTTGTAGTTGCGTAATGGCAGAACATGCTGGAAGATATTTATCCCGGCTGTGCTTGTGGCCCTCATATCTAACAGCACGATAATGTCCCCCGGTTACTTATAATGTCCTCGCTGAACCACGCTGTACAGTAACCCAGTAGGCGACTGCTAATGTACACTAGCACATATAGTGCACAGGCACACACACCACACACTGGCAGATGTGCACATGCACACACCCGCACACATGCTCTCGCAAACACATGCACATGCACACACACAGGCAGATGTGCACATGCACACACCCGCACACATGCGCTCACAAACACGTGCACATGCACATGCACACACACACACACACATGCATACACACCACACACAGACAGATGTGCACACGCACACACACACATACACACACAGGCAGATGTGCATATGCACACACCCGCACACGCATGCATGCACAAACAAATGCACATGCATACACACACGCACACATAGGCAGATTTGCACATGCACACGCCCACACACATGCACAAACACACATGCACACGCAAACACGCACACAAACATCTTGCTGTGTGTTTCCCAGGTAAGCCGGACCCCTGTGCCTCCAGCCCCTGCCTGAACGGGGGCACCTGTTTCCACTACATTGGGAAGTACAAGTGTGAGTGTGCTGGTGCTTATAGTGGGAGACACTGTGACATCAGCAGGGGATCAGCTCACAACCTGCCAGGTAGGCTCTCTGGCTCTCAATACACTCCAGAACAGGGACTTTTACACTGATGGGTCCCATCATACAGCCAAAAGACAAACAAATGACAGGTTTTATCTAATATATATCCTAAGCTTATCCCTGTAAACACTGAGCAGTACTTGCATTGTAGGTTGTCATAGGCAAATCTATTAATTTATGTATGGTAATGGTGGGAATCGGTGTATTTCTTGGATCCACCACTAGATGGGCAAAAGTAACAAATATACAAGCAGCTCTGAAGAGCATGACGCGAATGCAGTTGTTTTAGTTGCACGCATGATTGGTGGCTTGCTGAAGCATAGAACTGTGTTCGTTTTAACGTGATTTTCATTGCAGCCGTGTCACAAAGGAGGCAAAACAGCTGGCACAAATGCCCCTGGGACTAAACTGTACACAAAAAACAGCGGCTTACGCTTTACAGCTACGCGGGCGCGCACTCAAAAAAAAAGCCTGATCTCACTCACGCAGCAGAGCAATGTGGCCGAGAGCCAGCCCGGCGCTAACCGCGGGTGTGTCCCCCACGCTGTGTCGCAGGGCTGGACTGCGGCCCCCCGGCGCAGGTGAAGCACGCGGACGTGCGCTTCTCCTCCAGCACGCCCGGCTCCATGGCCGTCTACACCTGTCGCCCCGGCTACACTCCCCTGCCCAGGGCCACCCAGAGCATCTGCGGCAGCCAGGGGGCCTGGAGCCAGCCGCCTGTGTGCGAGGGTAAACTGGGGGTCGGGGGCATTCGCCGCAGATTTACCGCCAGCCCGGAGGGGATGGGGGGCTTTCTTTACCGCCAGCGCTGGGTCATGGGTTGACAGGGCCGAGAAGCAGAGCAGACCAATAAACTTGGGGTTTGAAACTGCCGCAGGTTGAGATTTATTGCGTGACACTGGGGGGGAAGTTCTGTGGGCTCTGACAGTGTCTGGGCAGTGCAGGCTGTGGTCAGCAAAGGCAAACAGTTACACTGACAGGCTGTATTTACGCGCGATGTCTCAACATCCTGATCCTGCATGCTTATATGGCCACGCATTCAATAACAATGTGCAATTTTGGAGTTCTGCACTGCATGGTAGACAGACAGCTTGGCAGTGTAGTAACCAGTGAGGTGTGAGACCTGGAAATAGGCAAAATCAGTGGTTCTCTGGGGAGACCTCAGTGTATGCTAGTTTTCATTCCAACCACAGTTGCAATCCCAGAATTTTACCAAGCTGTTAATTTTGTTTAATTACGCTTTTCATGTTTTGATTATTTACCCTCTTAAACCACATTATGTCATAAATACCTATGCATGCGATGAAGAATAAAAGTCTCATATTCACATTGTGCTGTATTGCAAAAGATTACAAAACGTTAAAATTGTTCTTTTAAAAAAAAACGAATTAATGACGGTGAATAAATAGGCGAAATAATAATAAATAGGTGAATAAATAGGCTCCTAATTGGTGAAAGTGTGGACATGAGGCCATTAAACTAACCATTTGGTAGGTAATGAAGAAAGAAAAAGGATGAGCCAAACCTGGATTGTATTAACAAGTTTAAGGAAAAAATTATGAATGAACTTAAAAATATGTGTTCAACGACCTTAACTGAGCATGAGATTGGTTGGAACGAAAACTAGCACGCGGGTGGGTCCCCTTGTAACGAACCTGAGAACCACTGTGCTAAATTAATCAATACATTTAAAACAAATCAAAGGAACAGTAAGGTAAAAAAACGGAGAAAAAAAGCCGGCATAAAAGATATCCAGCTAATGAAGCCCACCCAAAAGTGGCCCCTCTGAATGCAGGCCAGTTCTGACCGCGCTCTTCTTCGGCAGAGATCAACGAGTGCCTGTCCCAGCCTTGCCTGAACGGGGGGACGTGTCGCGACCGGGTGGCGGCCTACCTGTGCGAGTGTGAGGACGGCTTCAGCGGGGCCCGCTGCCAGACGGGTAAACCCCGCCCCCTTCTTCTCTCAGTGCTGACCCCGCCCCCTTCCCCTGCCCTGTGCGCTGCTGATGGCACCCCCTTCCCCCGCCCCGCGCGTTGCTTGACCCCGCCTTGTGTCGCCCTGTTCGCTCAGATGTGGACGAGTGCCTGTCGGAACCCTGCAAAAACGGAGGGACCTGCGTGGACCAGCCTGGCTCCTACTTCTGCCACTGTCAGCAAGGGTTTATGGGACAGGATTGTGAAATAGGTACAGTACTCTCACACCACAAAGATAAATTGGCACACATTGCAGGTTTTCAAGGTTAAGTGGCATATTATGGGGAAAAAAACTTGAGCAAAGGTCGGGCGGCAGTGTAGTATAATGGTTAAGGAACTGGCCTTGTAACCGAAAGGTTGCAGGTTCGATTCCCAGGTTGGACACTGCCGTTGTACCCTTGAGCAAGGTACTTAACCTGAATCGCTTCAGTATATATCCAGCTGTATAAATGGATAATATGTAAAAAAAAAAAAAGCTAAAAAGTTGTGTAAGTCGCTCTGGATAAGAGCGTCTGCTAAATGCCTATAATGTAATGTAATGTCTCATCTAAGCAGAGATAAGAACATCAAAGGACGTCTGCTACTTCAGCCTATAGGAAGCCCCTTAATTTGAGCGCAGTCTAAACACTGCACTCAAATTAAGGGGCTTCCTATATGCTGAAGTAGCAGATTAATTCAGTGTTAAGACTGCACTTAATGGAAATGCAGACCTCAGTACAAATTACACCACTCAGTATAGTACTATTGATACTGAATACAAGAATTCAGCATTTGCTCCCTGCTTTTTCACGTAAGGTTAAGCTATTAGTCTATATGAGTCTATTTTTTTTATTATAGAGCAGGATGGGTGTGAGACAAACCCCTGTCTAAATGGAGGAGTGTGTCGTGGCTACAGAGGGAGCCGTCTGTGCGTGTGCAAGGAGGGATTCATTGGTGACCGCTGCCAAATCTGTGAGTAGAGGACTGACTTTGCATTATTTGCTGGACAATAGATTTCCAGTGATCTTGAGGTCTGCCGTTTTCAACTGCCGGTCTGCAGTGCTCCGGCAACATTGATGGTCTTTGTCTCCCCCTAGTGGAGAATCCCTGTATATTGCAGCCCTGTGGAAACCGTGGCTTCTGCCGCAATGACAGGAGGGGGAATTACAGCTGCACCTGCAGGGTGGGCCACACAGGCAGGGACTGTGAGAAAGGTCAGCACACAAATTCACCGCTAACATTAATATTTTTCCTACAGAATCCTGCTTTAAATCTTTTTAGCAAATTCCCTTATTAAACTTGCCCCCACCAAAACCTCCCTCTGTCATTAGGAAATATGCACGGTCTCTCTTTACACTCTTTGTTTTCACTAAGACCTGCAGCCAAGGACATAATAGGCCCCATTATTCAATTAGCAGCATATTTTGATATCCATCAAGTCTTTCTTCAATGTCAGTTGTAATGACAATCAACTTTTGCCTTTAGTATTTCGCTGGTCATTATTTTTAATGTCTTGACTTTAAAAAAAGTAAAATTAGATTCATTATATATAATTATTCCACATGGCAGGGGAAAAATAGCACATGCTGTAACCCCTCAAGAAAAGAATTTGACACCTTCTCTTAAAGTGTGAGTCAGTAGCGGTGGGCATACCCTTTGGCACTATCAGAGGTGGAAAGTTCAGGCTCAGAAAGCAAAAGTCTACCCCACTATTTTGTTCCAATCACCTGGATTTGCTAATTAGCACAATTCTTCAGCCAGGAGGTGGAACTAAGTAGTGAAATCAGCTGGCTGAGTTTGTGGCTGGTATAAACACATGGCAGGACCTTTACTTTCTGACCCCTGGACTTTCTACCTCGAGCTCCAGTACGGGTGTATGAGTGACTGTGCCCCCGTTCCCAGACCTGCTGCCCCCCTCTGGCCTGTACGTGCTGCGGGTGGAGGAGAGCGAGGTGGAGCTGCGCTGGGACCTGCCGGACGCCCCCCAGAGCCTCATCAGCGGCTTCGCCATCACCTACGCGCCGCTGGGCCGCGGCACCCGCAAGACCGACTTCCTGGACAAGCTGCACTCCACCCATCTGCTGCGGGGCCTGGCGCCCGGCTACGTCTACAACATCTCCACCTACGCCGTCAAACGCAACGCCAACAGCAACGACATCAGCCAGCCCGCCGTGGCGCTCATCCGCACCCGTGAGCACGCCCCACATCCCCTCGTCTTCCCGCTTCGCACCGGGGGTTAAGTAAACAGAGTGAAGGTGGACCGTGACGTGTCTGCTCACTGGTGCCAGTCTGGAAGTGAAATAGCCATGCGAAGAAATGGAACCGCTCGTTACTGGTTTGGCACAGCGGATGTGGTGCATTTCATCTTAAGCCTATTTTACTAACCTTGTTTCATGCCAGGCATTCGTCTTTCTGTTGAGAAGTATCCCCTGTCTGCTTGTGTACTGTACATTTTTGCAGCTAAGCTAGGCCACAGGAATTGGATTAACTCACTGTGTCACATCGAAAAATAAATATAACTTCACTGTTTGACAGTGTGCACCTATCATAAGGCCCAGTGTTAAATGTCAGTTGACTTTTGACAGCTCATATTGATCCTTCTCTGCTTTGTGAGTGTGATATATCCTTCTATGACCCGGCAATTCATTGCTGTCCCCTGTAGGGGACATCGGCCTCTGGTCTTAATCTCAGGAATCATATATTCTACTAGACTGAAACCTACAATACAAGGGACATTCAATAAAAATAAAAGAAATGATGTCTTTGAAAATATTTTCAATGCAACATGTTTTTGTCATTCAAGACACTTGTATTATGTCAAAAAAAAATCTAAATACCTTTTTTTTTTTTTCTGCCGGGTCTTAGGAGGATATGGCCACCTTTACGGTTTGTGTGTGGTAAGCCCTTTGTACATTGCATTCATTTTCATTGCACGTGTGGGTCATACGTATTACGCTGTCCACAGGGCCCAGGAAGGTGGAGCAGCTTCAGGTGGTGAACGTAACGTCGTCGCAGGTGTGGCTTCGCTGGCTGGTGCAGGTGGCCCAGCACTCGGCGGTCAGCCAGGTGCGCGTGTCCCTCACGCCGTCGGACGGCAGCGGGACCCGCACCGCCCTGGTCAACAGCAGCGTCGCCGAGTACAGCTTCAGGTCAGCCACTTTGCTTTGCTTTGCCCTACCGCTACGACAGGGGCAAATCCTTAGGCCCGGAACATACCCTACGTAAATACGCGAACATGGACGCTTCGAGCTACGCGATGTCAATTTCACACGTCATTCGCTCTAAAATGTGTCGCCTGAAATTCTTAAAGTGACGCAAACACGAGCTGCAGTGTTGAACATTGCAGCGAGGGGCGCTATAGCAGGCAACAACAGGATGAATCCGTCTTCTTTGATTTGTGCTTTCTTCCGCTCAGTATTTCACAACTGTCCTTAATCGCCCCCTTGAGCACTTGGGTTTATTACCAGAGGCCCTCCCCCAGGGTCTGTTTATTACCTCCAAAGGGTCATAAGAACGCTCGTTGAGTATGTACAACCGGGTTGCGCGTTTGCAGTACGTAGGCCCGGCCTTTTCAATGGCTGTGTCCGAATACGACCTCTGTTCCCTGTCTACTATGTGCCCTGTCCCCTCACTTTGCAAGCAGTGTGCGAAAGAAATCCTGCAAAACTCTTTCCAAACTAGTGTGGAAGTCGAGCTATAGGAATCCATGTGCACTCGGTAATCATATGTGCATTTTCGTTTCCAACAACGACACTTGTAAAGCTGTTGTTAAGCCTCATTTGAGTGTATTTTGGCAGTTAATTTACAGAAAGTTAGCCTGGGGGCAATTATATCCAATGGTGAGATGCTAATTGTTAGCATTGCTCCAATTCAGGATTTACAATAATTTAGCTACAACGGTGAGACCAGGACAGCTTAACATACTATTTGGGGGGTAAGTAAAACAATATCAAATTTTAAAAAATGGGTGAACTATCCCTTTAATGTTTCCACCAATTACCCTGGCTAAATTAACCAATAGCTCTAAGCACCATTGCCAATTCACTTGTAAATTTGACCATTTACTTGCAGTGCAAAACGTGTCCCGTGGCGACAAAAAGCTAATAGGCTATCACACTTTAGCTTGTGAATATGTTAAGAAAAAATGTCATATGAGATTGGTAATTAAAATAATTAAGAGCAAAGGTTGCCATTAAATCAGGCTGACCAGACGTCCTCTTTTTCCCGGACACATTTTTGGGACCGAAAATATCCGTCAAGGTGGCATTTCTAAATTCTGAAAACTGTTGGTTAGGTTTTACTCGTTCCATAGACCAGGTATAAACAAACAAATAGCCTAGTATTATGTTCATAATTCCTTCCTGCCCCTGTTCTCTTTTTGACTGATGTGTCTGAAACCTCCTCGCTCGCTCATCCCTGGTTTATTCGCTTGCCAATCTTTAAAATCCCAATATTAATTCCACAGAAAGCTATGACAAAATATAACATAAAATATGCATCATACATACTGTGTCTTGCGACTGATATATCGTTCACGTTTGGATACAAATATGTAGACTTTCATCTGACCTGAAGATCACTCCATGCGAGTTATAAGTATGGATAAAGCCTGACTATTCTGCAGTGCAATTTTGTGGCCGCAGGTCTATTGAAACCCACTGTGTGTCTCTGTAGGGTCTTGCATTGAATACATATCGAGGTAATTGCTATTATGAAGCCTTGATTAATTCAATAATAAGAAACCAGCAATAAGGGGTTTGGTGCAAAACAACAAATTGCTGCTTTAACTGAATGCATTATACTAGATAATTCTATAGATGAAGCAGCCTAACTGAAAACAAGCTTATATTCCAATATCCACCTGGTGCAATTGCACTCAATTCGTGTTAATTAATTGTTGTCATGGTTATTTGCAGCCTTTGCATTTCTACGTTTTGGTTTCCTTTTTGGCGTCGTCAGGATGCTCTATCGGATTTTTCCGCCTCCGTTCCGGTATTTGTATCTTGCCCGACAATTATTCCCTACACCTGCTTTGCGTTTCCTGCCGGCTATAAATGCCTCAGGACTTCCGCATTTCCGCACTTCGATGTTGTCTTTGCTATGTTGACAAAGAAGTCGGTAAGGTATAGGAATTTCAGTCGCTGCATTTCTGGTTCGTACGAATAGGAAACGCAGCAAGTCCGGTTATAGGATTTAGGATTAGATTGGTTTTCTCGTTCCTTTCCAATCTTTCTTTATCCTTTATTCTTTTCACCTGTTGCCAGTTGTGTTCAGCTCTTTTGCCACAAGAGCTTTGGCTAACAGGTTTTTTTCTATTCTTTTCCTTCACTCGTTTTATAGAGTTTTGTTTTGTTTCACCACCTCTTGTTACGCCTAATTATTTAGTGCGTGAAGTGCTTTTGTTAGTTATTCTCGCTGTTTATCGAGATTGCCTCAAGTTTTTGGAGGTTGCTTTGCTTTGCCTTGTGCTAGGGAAGTTTTGCTCCCGATCCTGTGTTATCTCAGTCCTGGTGCGGCTACTTCCGCGTTTTTTGGCGCATCTCTCGAGATACCCTTTTAGAAATCCTTATCGGTTGCGTTTGGTTCTCCGAACCTTACACTTCTCCTTACAGAATATCGAAGTCAGTATGGAAGAACCAGCGACTTCTACTGAATTTTACAAAACGCTGCCTAGCCAGGGCGCTACAGGGGGTACTGTTAAGGAGGCTATTTTCTCCCTGCAAATTCAACAAGGCCAGTTGATAGAACAACTGCACAACCAGGGAGAATGCCTACAGAAAGTTGCTGAAAGTTACACAAGCACAAACTCCTCCCATTCCCATGCCCCGTACCCTTAAAGAGCCTAAACTCCAACTACTGCCTCGTTATGGTGGGGAACCGGGGAAATGCAGACCATTTTTGACACAATGTATTATTTTTTTTCAAGCAAAACTCTCCTGCTTCACTACACCAGAATCCCGTGTGGCATTTATTTTGTCACTTCTATCTGATCAGGCTCTCGCTTGGGCTGACGCCCCTGTTATTCGTGATTCAATCCAGCTCATGAATGAGATGCAGCTGTTTTTTGATCACGAGGCAGCCAGGAAATTGACCAGTTTGCGCCAGGGAACTGATACAGTAGCGGCCTTTGCCATAGCATTTTGAGCATTGGCCGGGGAGACAGGTTAGCCTGACGGCCCGCTAAAATCCTTATTTTTAAAAGCATTGTCCAACCCCATTAAGGAAGTGTTAGCGATGCTTGAGCCACCCGCTACGTTCAATGACCTGGTCATCACGGCTATACGCCTTGATAACCAGATCAGACAGCGTGAACGTGAGCGTAGCAATCACTCGGTCCGTTTTAAATCCGCCTTGCCTATAGGTATTCCGCCCAGTTCCCCCACCTATCCCTCCGCTGATCAGGAGGAGCCCATGCAGGTGGATGGGTCATCTCTCCACCAATTTAGGACAGTGAAAGCGCGGGGATATGCCCTGACTGTGCTGTTGTGTGTGTTTTTCTCCAGTTCTCTGCTTCCAGGTCAGATGTATACTATAGATGTGCTGACTCAGAGCGGACTCAGACCAGAGGATCTACTGTCCACCAGCCACTCTGCTGGGCCACTGCGTGTCTGGACCAGTACGTCACACACACACACACACACACACACACGCACACTCGCACATACGGTACACCTTTACATACACACAAGCAGACACCCACTACAGTACAGCCACTTTCACACATGCATCTTAACCCGTAAATGTTCCGGTGTCACACGCAAATGCTATGGTACACAGACTGTGACTAAGTACTACACGCAGACATTCAGTGAGGACGAACTCTGCCGCCGTCTGACGAATGGCGTCCGTTTCCTTCCCTAGGGCCCCTCCCCCCTCAGAACCTCTCCCTGGCCCACGTCACCACCAGCTCTGCTCAGGTCACCTGGGACCGCCACCCCAGGAGTGTCCCGGACGGCTTTGTGGTCAACGTGACGCGGGGCCTGAGCACCCGGAGCCGCTACCTTCCCAACGGGAAGATGGGCGCATACACTCTGCGCGACCTCGTCCCCGGCCAGCACTACCGCTTGGCGCTGACCGCCATCCTCAACACTGACCGGGAGCAGGTCCACAGCGTGCCCCAGCACCTAGCCTTCACCACCCGTGAGTGAGAGAGAGAGAGCTTCCCCATCCCGGTTATGGAGGACTTCTTTTTTAATAGTATTTTTTTTAGGGCTATTTCAGCTTTAATTGGGCAGCACAGTGTAGAGAGGCAGGAAGAATGGGGAGCGAGACCGAGGGAGAGACACGTGACCTTTGTCCGGCCGGATTCGAACCGCCGACGTCACGGCTCGCAATGAGCGTGTGGACGGTGCGCTACAGGCTACTGTGGCTTGTGGAGAATTTCGCATGCCGACGTCACTCTTAGAACTAGGGGAGGGCTGCGGTTAGCGTTGAACCCGCGGGGCGCTCGGAAAGTGCGCAACAGTTTTCTCAGCATTGCTCCGCTCAAGTGTAACAGTAGACTGCTGTGAGGTTGAATGCAAACTTCCAGGAGGTCACATCACATCATCGACGATATTAGTAAACGGAGCAGTCTCTGAGAGCTTGCGCGTGTTGCTTTGGCGAGGGCGATCCCCTTCATATCTGCTGAGGAGTTCCCAGCGACTGAAACCCGCCGTGAATCGGCCCTCTGTCCGCGCGTGGCAGAGGGACGAGCCCCCCCGTTAGCCGGGGCTCGGTTCAATGCAAACGGCAGCTTAAGGTTGTCATTACTTCCTCATCAGGCCCTGGCACGCTCTGGCAGAGAGCTCCCGGACAAACAATGGGGTCTTTCTCGTCACCTTGCACCCCCCGCGCGCGCGGCTACCAGCGCGGGGAACAGGCGCCCTGGCAGCCTCCCGCCGGACGCCCGCGCCTCGCCGTTAGCGTTTGAGCCGGATGGCTATCCGCTGTCCCCGCCGCTCACACATGTGCTGCCCATTACAGAACAAAAGAGGGCTGTTGCCGGGGGAGACCGTCTCTGCGGCGCGATCCCCCTGTTGTTCTTGCCTTCGCTTTGTCACTGCTTGGTTTCAAACCTTAAAGCTGCGGTTTGCTGTCTCTTTACACGTTACCACGTCTTACCATTGGAAAATCAATCAAATATGCATCACGTGCATAATTCCCTTGAGTCCGGTGGCGGTAGTTAGTGTCACAGTCCAGCGGTTTTCAACCTGATCCAGAGACCCCCACCCAAAAAAAGGTTTTATATTTTAAAATATTTTCCAAAATCTATATATAGTCATTGTATATGAACTCTGGCCAGGGACCCCCTACAGTATGCTCAAGGACCCCCAGGGGTCCTCAGACCATCTGTTGAAAACCCAGGCCATATAGACTGTTGTCCTATGATCTTGAATCTTCCAACATTGCAAGTAGAACGTCACTGGTTCTGTAAATTGGAAAGTGACATGATCAGCAGAAGGAATGTGATTAATACCTCCGCTCTAGTAGCAGGCCCTGCTCTGTGCTCGTTGCTCTTCCCATGTTAGGAGCATGTTTCTCGAGCGGCTTCTCGCTCTAACTCTGTGCCTTCTGTGGGACAGTGCCGTTGGAAGAGCGTCCGTTGAGGAGGGAGAGGCCCGCGCAGCCGGGACGGGAGCGCCAGTTCGGCCGCCCCCTCCCGCCCATAGTGCAGCAGGACCTGGGCGTGGCCACGGAGCAGGAGCATTCCAGGGAGATGCCCAGGTGAGCAGAGTGCGTCGTTATCAGAGTGCTACGTTATCACAACATCACCACATTGTCATCATCACTGCTTATTTTTCATAGATTTTTTAATGTCATTTTTAAGGATGATGTAGGTACTTTTATATTACAACCCCAATTCCAAAAACGTTGGGACAGTATGTAAAATGCACATAAAAGCAGAAAGCAGTGATTTGTAAATTTTCTTTACCTTATCAACTTTATTGATTTTTGTAAATATACGCAATTTCCGAATTTGATGCCTGCAACACGTTCCAAAAAAGTTGGGACAGGGCCAAAAAAAAGACTGGGAAGTTTAAAAAAACAGCTGTTTGCCATTCCACAGGTAAACAGGTGATGCTATCATGACTGGGTATAAAAGGATATCAAAAGACTCTTGATATTTTATTTTCAGGTACTCTTAGAAGTGATACTATAACCTCTCTGCATTTGAATGGATCTCTATGGGAATTGGGAGGTGGGACTAGATTAAGCTAGAAATTACACAGGAATAGTATGGAACCCGTGGCTGGCTAAATGGCTGTAAGTAATCAAGGGTCTGAGGTATCAAACGAGCCTCAAACCATCACTCTGCTGCCAGATATGCAGTAGATATGGATGGATCACTTGGAGGGTTGTTTCTCCTGGCTTATTTTTCCATAGAGTTCAATCGGAAAATGAGTCAGGAGAAACAACCCTTAAAGTGATCCATCCATATCTACTGCATATCTGGCAGCAGAGTGATGGTTTGAGGCTCGTTTGATACCCCAGACCCTTGATTACTTACAGCCAGGGGGTCGTGCAGACTGATTTAAAATGGACTAAATTGACTGTAGTCCTGTCCAGGGAGGGATGACTCAGGTGGCAGGATATCCCACCTCAAACGGGGATTTTAGAAAAGAAGAGGTTGGCTGACTACATGGGTTGCCAAGGATATGTGTGCGAGTGTTCGCTTTCCTGATTTGACGAAGCACGGCCCAACATGGGATGGGCCTACAGTTTGGATTGGCCGTTCCAAATAGTGCTGAAAATGGGAGAAAAAGTAAATAACTAAATTAGGTTACAAATAAGGTTTCCATTTGTCACCCAATAGGTCCTCTTGGCCATTGTGTGAGCGCCGTCGGGTTAATTATTAGCACGCTGTAAACGGAAACGTGTTCTGTGGCCCTCCTCCCACGCTCTCCTGTAGATACACAGAGCTGATCGATGGCAGAAGGAGGATAACAGCCAAGTTCAACAACCTGTCCACGAAGTCCATAAGATACCGTGCCCGTAAGTGGAGACTTCACCCATCGCTGACCTGGGGTGCTTCGTTTTGTTCAATTTCTATTCGCTTTTTAGCCTTAGAAATAATGGCTATAACGGCACTATTCGTAATGCCCGTTGGTGAAATGAACGCTAAAGCCAGACAGCCTTATTTGACAGGATGGTACCTGCTCAAAACTTTCCTTACCAATGATGGTTTCTGTGATCCTAGAACATTATGGTAATAATGCTTCTGGTATAATCTATTGAGAATTATTTAAATGATACAAAATAGTATGATGAGATAAACTAGTGTTTCAGTGTTGAAGCTAAGAACCCTTTGAGATCCACCACATTACTGTTTCCCTGTGTTATTGATGTCTGCAATTCAGATTCTTTGTCTAGATGCACATTGACGTACGAAATGCGTTGCTGTGCAGAATACATCTGCGGCGTCATTGACTGCTCTTTCCTCCGTTCCATTTGCGTAACAGAAATCGAATCGCTATTGCTCCTTTTGATCTGAATTCTGTGTTTTTCTCAACAGATCCTGAGCCCCCAATCAGATTGGAGAGAATGGAGGAGACAACCAATAAAATCAGTCTGGCACTAGAGATCCCAGAGGATGTGACGAGAAGAAGGCCGGGTAGGTATCCTCTGTCACAGAGTGGAACTCTGCCATAGGGAAGGCAATTAGTGTTCCGGCGGAACTAATGCTTTTGCTTAATTGGTCTCTGCTGAAAAATATCTGAAGGAATTTGATTTTTCTGTTTGTGCCTCCCTCACCTGTCAGAAATTAAAAACAAAAACCTGCCGCTAAGCACTTGTGTACCTGTCTTATCCGCCCTTCCAGGGAAAATGGCAGGTTTTCATGTCGGTGTGGGAATACTCCATCATTTTAAATACCGTATTCTCAGTTTTTTTTTTTTCCTCTGGGCGGTTTGTGAGGAGGTAGAGAGAACCGTATCCAAATGCTGCCGTAGTGGAGCGCCCTGGCTGGAAAAGGGGATTTGGACCTTCAGCTGTAGGAAATATAAAACAGTTTGCTGAAACCCGAGCCAATGAGTTTCCCAGCCGGGCCTGACAGCAGCTGCTGCGTTTCAGAGCCGCCCCGGGACTGCCGGAGGCTGCCCTGCCAGAACGGGGGGACGTGCGCGAGGGGAGGCGACTCCTTCGCCTGCGACTGCGCCGCCGGGTTCAAGGGCAGGCAGTGCGAGCTGTGTGAGTACCCCCGAGAGCGGCCGCGCATTCCCAGCAGGCCCACCAGGAGACCCCACTTCCTGTCGCCAGGAGGAAACGGACCGCCGCTCGCGAACCGAAAAGGATTACTTGGCTTTATACGGCTTGTTTATGTGGCAACACAGTGTTCCTCAAGACACATTCTTCCAGCTGTCTTGACTGTGCGTCCTTCCACTGATTTCTGATTTGGAATAACTGGCCACTGTACCCCCCCCCCCAAAAAAAAACTAATGTAAATGCAATGTTTCATCTTCATGATAATTTTTTTCCTGTTTCCCTGTGGGTGTTCAATTAGTCTCTAATCCTATGTTAAAATACCCTGCTGACACTCTGAATGTGAATCCTTCCCCAAACTCACCTTAACTTAACCTCTGTGTAAAAACTCTGTTCCGCAAACCATCCATCATCCACGATTGATGGCTTCCTCCTCCCTACCCCAGCCCAGATTCCTCAGAAACCAGGCACTCAGGACTTCTTCTCTCAGGAGTCATTTACTTGATGTTTTGGTATCCCAACCTCATTTTTGTCTCTCTGTTGCTACCCGCTTCTCTCGCCACTCATTCGCTCTCTCTCTCCCTCTCTCTCTCTCTCTCTCTCTCTCTCTCTCTCTCTCTCTCTCTCTCTCTCTCTCTCTCTCTCACACACACACACACACACAGTCTGTCAGAGAGTGCCACACCCCTGCACACGCCTCTACTCTGAGACGAAGAGCGTGCCCGTATGGGAGGACGGTGTCTGTCATTACCTGTGAGTGCTACCTGCCGGAGAGCTTGCAGACGGGGATATCCCCTTGTCTCACGTCTGGGCTGACATGTTCGTACCTGTTAGAATCCCTCAGAGGGAGGCACACTCCTTTTACCACCACATATTGCCATTTAACATTCATGTGATTGTAAATTTCTACTGATTGAACTGCTACAGTAAACACGCAAACTCGGTGAACACATGCACATACATGCACTTGTATCTGGTCATCTCCAAATTACAGACTTCTGATGATTATCTGATGATGAACTGAATAAATTGTTGTTTCACAGGTATAAAAGGACCTATAAAGTACAGCAGGATGTTTGTTACAGAGAAATCTGTGAACCCATCCTATCTAGGAAAACTTCCAGTAAGTGCCGTTCTGTACAACAAACCTTTTCTCCTTCTATTTTCACCTCAATGTTCTGCTGTAAGTGAGAAACAGGGCTTATATGAACTCAGCATGTTGGTTACGTGATAGGCAGAGAGGACAGATTCGGCATTACATTTTTTGTATGTGTGAGCAAATGTTTAATTTTTTTGAAGAGTTTCAGGTACAATAAAATCAATGGACAACTAATAAATAAGAATAATGCAGTGTATATTTGTGCCATTGCCAGCAGAACATTTTAGGAATTATATTAGATATTGCCAATATTAATAGAAATGTAATTTTAGAATGATAGCTTCTTTCAATTGATTTAGATTTATCTATCTTCCTCTTTGAATGCAGGCAGAACTCACAGGCAACAATGAAACATTTGGTTGGTAATTTAGTATACTCTCTCCCCCCATACACACACACTGTAATAAATTTTTTTTCATTATTTTAAAATGCATTTGATCAATTTGGCTAGTTATATATCACAATATAATCTCAGTTTCTACTTTATGTTATATAAGTCATTTAGATTAGACAGGTACCATATCTTCTGTAGGTGCTAAACTCAGGTTACAGCACATCTTACTCCTAAAAAGTTAGTTGTACAGATCCTTTCCAAAAAATTAGAATATCATGGAAAAGTTTTTTTTTTTCCATAATTCCATTCAAAAAGTGAAACTTTCATAGATTATAGATTCATTACACACAAAGTGAAATATTTCTAGCCTTTATTTGTTTCATTTTTCATAATTTTGGTTTACAGCTCCAGAAAACCCCCAAAACAGTATTTCACGAAATTAGAATAGTGTGTCGAAAATCAGCATTTACTTCAGTTATTTCAGAGAATGAGTGGAGTGGCTTGACTCGAGGAATCCGACAGTTGTAGCCCATGTCCCGGATACGTCTGTACGTGGTGGTTTTTGAAGCACTGACTCCAGCCTCAGTCCACTCCCTCTGCATCTCCGCCAAATTTTGGAATCGTCTTTGCTTGACAATCCGCTGAAGCCTACGGTCATCTCTTTTGCTTGTGCACCTTCTCCTGCCACATTTTTCCCTTCCACTAAACTTTCTATTGATATGCTTGGACACTGCACTCTGTGAACAGCCAGCCTCCTTAGCGATGACCTTTTGTGGCTTATCCATCTTCTGGAGGGTGTCAATGATGGTCTTCTGGCCAATTGTCAAGTCTGCAGTCTTCCCCATACTGAACCAAACTGAGATAAACTTTGCAGGTGTTAGTGTTAGTAAATTAGATGATAGTGTGACACTCAGTCTAAAACATTCATTTTCTGAAATAACTGAAGTAAATGCTGATTTTCGACACACTATTCTAATTTCTTTAAATACTGTTTTGGGGGTTTTCTGGAGCTGTAAGCCAAAATTATGAAAAATGAAACAAATAAAGGCTAGAAATATTTCACTTTGTGTGTAATGAATCTATAATCTATGAAAGTTTCACTTTTTGAATGGAATTATGGAAAAAAAAAACTTTTCCATGATATTCTAATTTTTTGGAAAGGATCTGTATATCTGGAACTTTTCTTTCACTTCATGTACATGAAATATATGGATATTATATGTATGCTTTTCTAATTTTTCTCATGATGCACGTCCTCAGGAAGCTCCTCTCAGAAGGTATTGTGAAGGAACTGGGTTGGACACAAGGAATCCCCCATACGGACTGGCCCCAGCGACTCCAACTTGAGTCTGCCAGGCTTCAACAAGCACCTGGATTTACCCCACCTTCTTACCCCCAAATGCCTGCTGGACCATTGGAAGCACAAGCCAATAGGCTTCAAACCAAGAGACTGATATCCCGCGTGCAGCCGAAAAGATGACCTGATTCACGACACTCCTGTCCAGCAGCGAACCTGCATATAAACATACCTCAAATGTCCGAGCTGATGCATTGAACAAGTTTTGTATGTAATGGCAGTGTAATCCCTCAGGGAAATGGTACACCACTGCCTATCCTATAACCATCCCCACATACAAAAAAACACTTCTACTCCTTGTTTTACCGTCAGTGAGCAAGACCGTATGCTCGCTGTCATACTTTGTTTTCAGCAAAAAGCAGTTTTTAAGCCCGTTGTCAGATGGGAAACAATTGTCTCAATCTCAGTTATCCTTTCTAGAAGGCCCTCAGCTCCGCTCTTAACTTCATCTCTCTAAACCAAACTTCTGTGCTAGCTATCATGTAAATAGTGTTTATAGACTGTTTTTGTAGGTGAATATTTTAATAATAAAAAGGTAAAATATTGTGCTCATGTCTCATTTTTTTAACAAGGTAACTGAAACACCCTTCAAGTATGGGAGTAAAAAATGTGGAGACGGGAGGGCTTTGGGACAGATACCATTTTTATTTGTTACCAATAAATGTGTTCTTGTTTTAACAAAGAAATTGAATAACCAATCTTTACTATTAATAAGTAAATGTAGCCTGCTAAAAAGATGGTGGTGCTGGTGACCAGCATGCTCGAGCCAGTTTGGCTTACATGACCAAGTTGGACTAGCAGCATGACCACCACACTACCAGCTTGATTAAACCAGCACAGCTTTCAATTATCAGCTTGCTTGACCAATCGAGTGTACCAGCTTGACCAGCGTAAAACCAGCACTGCACAGTGGTAAGAAGAGACGCAATGATAATGCAATGCTGCTACGGGCCACAAGGTGTCGTTATTCCAAATAGGAGCTTTGTAACACTGACGGCAAATAGTTTTTTCCCTAATAATCGCAATTTTCCTATTTTTCCAAATAATGTCAAATTGATAGATCATACAATAGCAAAATACTCATTGATAATGGACATGGACTTCTTGATTTGAAGCTGAATCAGTTTTTCCTGGAAGTGTAGCTAGCTAGCAAAAGGTGTGTGAATGAGGAACACCGGCGAATGTACTTCACTACTCTCCTTGTCCTATTAACAAAAAATGGCGTGTGTCACATTCACTCTTCAATATTTAATTTCCAAGCTCCGCGCACGTTACAATGTGACGGGAACGCGCTAAATACGCGCTCGCATCCATCCAGTACGTGCTCGCACTCGTGACTATCCCCCTCCGAGTCCTTAATGAAAGCAGGGATTGCTAGGGAAGGAGAGGAGAGTCAAGCATTGAAGTGGTGGTAGCTACAAGCTAGCGAAGTGTCTTTTTAAATCAAATTTAAACGAGTGCTTTATTTAAATTCATTAAAACATACACACAAAAAAGTAACTGGTAATCGGCAGGACTCGGAGGAACCCAGGTTGAATTTTATATCCGAAAACCTGGCCCTCCCCCGCACATCGAGCGGGAGGCTGGTCAAGTTAGCTGCTAACATTAGCTAGTAACGTTATAGTAACTGTGAGTACAAGTAAAAACCAGAAGAGATACGAAGAGGGGGCGAGAGTGACACCAAGGAGCATGTTGCCTTTAGAATCACATTTTAACTAGCTGGTCTCGGAGGAAACTGAGCACTGGGAAAGCGAATCGGAGCCAGAAAGTATGATTTACATAAGGAATCGCAAGGCAGCTGCGATATTGGTGCTGGCACAGCCGGATCGCTTGTGTGGCAGCGGATGGTCCTGTTCCGTGCCGTGGAGACGCAAGGGCTTGTTTTTCCTCCTGCTCCAAGCCGCCGTGTGCCTGGCGAACCCCAGCGTCCCCGGTATGAGCAGCAGCAAAAGACCCGGTGTCAACGTCTTTATGAGCGCGCAGGAGGTCAATAAGTTTTTAGGTAAGTCACTTTCGAGCCGGCTAACGCTGTGTACGTTTGTTAACTAAGTTAGGCACTTAATTAGCAGGACATTTAGATTTATTTTACCAGGATACACTGGGCACACTGGCTTGCTCACTACCCAGCTTTCCGGCGAAACGGAGCGCATTCTTCACCATATACCACGGGGACTAGAGTAAGTTACCGCAATGTTCCTTTGGAGAGATTAGTTTGGGCAGGGTTGCGTTTTAGTTTGTGTTTATTAATCAACTATGTAACTACCGTTAGTAGCCTACCTAGCATCAATACCTGGATGTAGACACCGTTGTCTCATCTCATCGTAAGTTGGACCTCTGTATTTTAAGTAATAAGTGGTGGAAACTGCGGTGTGATTTTGGTATTTTTTTAGGGAGTTTTGAATATCGGTATTTCTGAACTGTCGTGTTGACATCTCGCTGCTTATTAGCCGGCAGGTTACGGCGTACTAAATTGTGCTTTATGTATTGTCACAAACTTCACGAAGAGTCAAACTATGGGAGTTATGCTCTGGCTGCTGGCAGGCAAGTCAATCGGGGAAGTGCAGTTTTCAGACGAACAATATTACTAATCAACGTAATGTAATCTCAACAAAAAACGTTTTCAACGTACACAAATGACAAGTTACTCACACGCATAGGAGCACTGTCTGTAAGTCATTCATTAAAACTTGCTTGGTTCTTACACGCTTTAATTAATGACTTAGACACAGTGCTCCTATGCGTGAGTAACTTGGCATTTTTGTAGCTACGTTGAAAGTTTTTTGAGATGTCGTTTATTTTTGTACTGTGTTTGTTATGAGTGCTGATTATAATGCATATAGCTACATTTATGAACCATAAACGAATTAAACCTAGAGAGAAACGTGCATACATGCAAACACATACATTCTAGTTCAAAGAAACACATAGGCCTGAACGGAGTCATTTTTTCTTTACCATGAATTACAAATAAATTAAAATGTAATATTTTTAAATGGATTACAATAAATGTTTTTAATGGGTTGTATACCCGGCAACCAGTAGTCATTGCGAGAGCTGGCATCAGGTTGGCATTGAGTGTTTGATAAATTTGTGCAGCTATTTACTTCATTTTCTCTGTCTGACAAATTGGGTATTTTTTTCCGGTAGCCTACTGCGTAATGTTACCTGCGGTAAATCTTTTGGTGGTAACGCGTACGGATTGTGTCGGCTGACTTTCACCTCTGTTTAAGTATCGCCTATGTGAAACAGTTAATGGTTAATATTGTTCAATTTCTTTGCCTTTGCAGTAAAAAAGATGATCTTTAATGTGAAAAGAGCATTCTTATGTGTGCGAAGCATAACGTGCACATGGTTTTTATCGAAAATAAATTGAACCTTTGGGACATAGCGGGTCTCCAGCGGGGACGGCCGTTACTCTGACCACAAAGCTAAAGCACCTTCATGATGACAGCTATGCCATATAGGGCTTTTGTCTGTATATCCTGTGATTGTACTACTTTAGACAGATCGTTCGTATTGGTGAATCAGATGTTGTTATCCAATGGGGAGAATTATTGTTTGAGGGCATGGAGTATTTATGATGAAGAAATCGAGGGAAAAATACTAAAATATGCCTAGTTTGGGGATTTATTGTGTAGACGTGTGAAGTTGTAATTGAATTCTGTGTGTTTACAGGTCAGAAGGTACAGAAGTTAATGTTTTTAAGGGCTGAGAGTCTGTGGTCGTTGTGGTTCTTTCTGTAGGAAACCCTGAAAAGTGGAAAACTCGGTACTGCATAGGTATGGGGCATGCCCCGCCAAGCCGTAACTTGGCGGATGGCATCCCTGCCATCTCAATCGACTCTCACTCAAACCAGTTAAATATTTTGCGAAGAAAATTTGTATTGGAGTGGGGCGGGATGTTTTCCCGTGTACAAATACAGATTCAATTTAGCAGGTATAATCTAATCAGTCCTGACTGCATTGGAGGTAAACCCAGGACATTTCAGAAAATCATCAAATGTGAAAATGGAATTTCTTTGCAACAATCATCATAATTTTAGAATGGCTTTATTTTGTACCAAACTATAATCGGAAGCATATGGAACTTGGGGAGGGACCAACTTATGCCGGGAAGAAAATATTACACTGTGAGGTCCAGCCTGTAAATAAGCATCTTGGGTTTCCACAATGTACAGCCATGTCTCGGCAAAGGACCAAATTTGAGACATAATATGGAATTGAGTTGATCGTTTTGCCAGAATAGCAGGGGTCACCAGAAGACAAAATGGGGTGTACGAGATATACTGGATGGTTTAATTGCACACCGCGATGGTTCAAGTCCTGAGGGTGGTGTATCAGTTGCTCTTGAATTGCGCACTATTACACAACAGGCAGTGCACTTAGAGAAAAATGTCACTGTTTGATTGGTGGTAAATTGGCGAAGGTTTTGTTCTGTGTGTGGTTTGAAGAGAGGTCTTAATGGCGTGAGTGTCTCAGTCCTGGCTGTGTGCAAAGGATGCTGGAAGCGGAGAAGCCTGTGACCAGGCAGTGAAAACCGCTTGTTTTTGTGTTGAATATCCGTCTTAAAGGTGAGCAAGCCTGTTTTTTTTTGAAGGCGAAGCTTTGAAGTTGTACATAGACTTGCATACACTGTTGGAAAATGCTGGCTGTTTGTTAGAATTGAAGTGAATGTATAGATGTACATGCTATCATCTTGAAGGTTTCTTATCAGC
Source organism: Synaphobranchus kaupii (assembly GCA_029718625.1). NCBI lineage: Eukaryota > Metazoa > Chordata > Actinopteri > Anguilliformes > Synaphobranchidae > Synaphobranchus > Synaphobranchus kaupii. The sequence goes on along the minus strand of CM056377.1, from coordinate 48,562,269 downwards.
TTGTCCTTAGGGTCTAGGCGGCTGCTTCGCCTCTTCTTCGAGACATAGACCTGGGTGACGTCTTTGCTTGCTCAGTGGCTGTAGTCCTTTACCAATGTGTAAAAAATTTTTCAGTCTGATGAAATGCCTTCTAAAACGCTGTCATGTTTTGCCAGATATCGGCTAACCCCTGATCAAAGAACTTATCTTGTGTGTAGTCTAGTTCATGTGGTCTTCCTTTGGGATTTTGTAGATGTGATCTACAAAGAAGAAATGTGAAATATGGGAATTGGCTTTAACATGTCGACTTTGAACTGTTCTTTCTTTTTTTTAACAACTGAAGGGTGTAGGAAATAACGCGTCAGGCAGTCTGACATCACACACACAGATGCAGCCGATGCACAGAGAGGAGCGAGCTCTGCAGTGTACCGTGTTCAGTGTTCAGTGGCTTGACTTACAAGCTGAATGACGTTTCTCTCAGCGTCTAGTTTGTGGTAAAGCCAAGAGGGCGATGGACTGCTTTGGGGGAGTTCAGGAAGTGTCCTGCAGAACATCGGCGATGGGCACACACACAGTCTAAGGAGAGCTTGTTTTGACACTCCAGTAAAGAACATTCTAGTTTATGGAGGCCTTTTTCTAGGCAGATGCACCTCTGCGCCGCCTCGATATCTGCATTGCCATTGGTCAGGCCTGTTTTGAGAGCCGTATCTGTGTCTTCTCATTCTCACTTGTTCAGCCCATGTCCTCTTGGCCTCTTATGAAGCGTGGACCTATTTATATGAATTCCTCAGGCCACTCCCCTTTCATAAAGTCGTGGTACATTGATGTGGCTGGGTCGTGAGACTGAGACAGAACACGGCTGGTTTGTACGGTGAGGCAGCAGCAGCATTGCGTACCATAAATTCCTCCGGAGCACGTCACGTTATCAGCACGAGGCTCTTCGTTGGGCTCTTTGGTTGAACTTTGAACCGCAATGTTACTTCAGCAGGTTATTCGGATCTTAAATGCCACGGCTGCCGATTGCTGGAAGGTGTCGGTTGTCTGTACTCGGCGCACTGCTTAGCCTAACGTTTCATGATGCTTTACGCTGCCAGGGGCCATCTGTTTCAAGATGCCTTGTTGTATAGATGTCATAGATTTTTGTTGGGCTGCAAAGCAGATTTTCACCAGAGAAGATGTGTTTCAGCAAAGAGTAAAGGGTGTATGATTTATATTGTGACTACAGGTCAGGATCTGCGGTTGGATGTAGTTTAACAACCAGCCGTAAAGATGAATCAAAAGCAGCAGGTTGCAAATCCCGCGCCAGACCTGTGCAAAGTATGTGTGGGGCCATTTATTGTCTTCACAATACCTGTAGAAGGCGAACATTTTCTCAATTTAAATAAAGGGTCTGTGAATGTTTTCTTGTATCTCACTGATAACAAATTGTAGCGGATGTCTGAGAGATGAACTTTGCTGGCTTTCCTCTAGTCCTCCTTAAATCCGATCTGCTGTGAAGCACGGCGTTTTTCGCCGTAGGCCTGCCCGTCTCCAAAGGGCCCTCGCCAGTGGCCAATCGTCTTCTGCGCGTTTTTATGCGCCGAGCCTGCATCTGATCAACGCTGATTGACGACAGACCGACGGGCGGATGTTTCCCTCTCTGGTTTCATAATCCGATTAAGAAGATCAAAAGGTTAGTTTACCGGAGAGCACTGGAAACTTTCTTTTGACAGTGTTCTCTGGAATGTTCTGTGTACTCTTATTTGACACGACTGGGGAGAAGTGGGGCTGGCGGTCAGTTGGCCCGGCCAGCCAGTTTCTTGCATTACCTGGAGAAGCGTCGTCCTGCTCTTATTTCAGTTCTGCAGATGCACAGACCTAATTCGCTTAAATTTTTGAAACGGAAGCTACTCGGCGTCTACCTTACGGGTAGTGCTTTCAACACTACACTTTAGGTTTTGCGGATTTAAAAAAGCACTGTGCAACACAGCTGTTGGCTGTGCGAAGGTCTGTCAGGTTGAGCAATTTGGTAGCAAAGGATATGATGGAATAATAGGTGTGAGGAAGGCCAGCACCCACCTGGACCTTGAGGACCCGCAATTCCACACCATTAACATTTCTCTGGCAAGCCGTCGCTCTTGAAAAACCTTTTGAATTAGGCTATTGCCACCGATTCATTCATCACATCACAGAAGGTAGTCTTTTGAAACCCTCCTCAGGATCTAACCAAGTTAATTGGCATTGTAAAGTTGACCGGCCGAAGTGAAACTGAATTTACTGCTCCACTTCCTGGAAGCGGCGTTTAAATTGCCTGGAGCAGTTCTAGAGGAGGGCCTTCTTTATTTTTTCAACACCATCTTTGTTTTTGGAGCCGCCGAGGACAAAGTGCACATCAGAAATGCGGAGCGGTTGTCCGCTCGTAACGTCCGTTCAAACGCGCTGTGGAGAACGCGCTGCCAGTTGGCGCGCGGCGGTCGCTGAATTGCATTTCTGCGTAATTTGCGCGTTTGCAATCCTTGGCCCGACTGGCCTCACTGCAGTCCACAACTTCTGTCTGCTCGGTTTCCAGAGTTTGTATTTCGGCATTAATGTCACGCCGGCGGGGCATTCTTTTTGTCTGCTCTTCTTGGCATGTTTTTTGCCGCTCACGGTTTGTTCTTTAGCGGAGTTTTTATTGTCTCGGTTTCATGGGGTTCTGATTTTTGACAATGGGCGCTGCTCGTCTCGGAGGCTCAGGCATGCGAGGGTGCTGAAAGGGGACCGAGGCTCATTGTGTGGCGAGAGGGGGGCCTTCGGAGGGCCCACTGGCACCCCGTGCATGGAACCTGCGTCCTCACATATCCGTGTCCCGAAAGCCGTGCTCCGGGACACCTCCTGTGGACCCGAGCTTCCCTGTACAAGGGCAAAGGGAAGCGGACGGTGCCCTCTCAGCAGAAACCGGGGTTGGGTCCGAATCAGCACCCTTCCCATATTATTGTGTATGTTTGTTAAGTAGGCTACACTGGATGAGAAAGTTAAGTTGGCAAAATTTTCTCTAAATGTAGTGTATTTAAAACCATCGGATGATATAGACTTCTGGGGTTTCGCTGAGTATATTCAAGACCAATGTTTTGGTCCCATAAATATGACCCGTAGCTTCGCTTTTTAAAAATGAGGCGCAGCTTTGCTAACGTTTTCCTTCAACAACAACACGTGACATGGCCGCGCAGGAGCAGGACGTCTTACAAAACTTCCACAGAACGGCTGGAAAACAGTATGGAGGATATTTTTGCATACTGTATCGACACATACTAAACAGTACACAGTCTGCTACTACACAGGACAAAGTAGATGGGGCTCAGATTCTGAAGCAACCTGTGTTCTGGCCAAGGGGGCCAGCTTTCGGCTCTCAACCTCAACACCGGATATAATGTCCCCCTCTGCTGATATCTATGATTTTCCCATTGGGCTTCTTCCATTTTTGACAGCAAGTTAAAAATATTTCCACTAATATAATGATGTTAACTCTTTATATAATGCATTATATTTCTTTAAAAAAATCACTTATCATTTTTCATTTTGTTCTTACCACACAGGCAAAAATATGATTTTTATTTAGTATTATTTATTTTGGCCCACATCACATTTTTGCGCAGTTTGTTGGCAAGTGCGCATGTCAGAGTTGGTTAATGACATAATGTGGTTCTGGAGATCCATATAACCTAATGCACAGGGTTAGGAAAGAGAAGCCGAAGTCTGTGCGATTGTAAGGTGCACTTATGGCAGAAAGTTACGAGAGCATCGTATACTATGCCATTGAGATGAAACATATTTGAGTAAATTGAAATTAAACAGCATTTGGACATGTCATGATTGCATCTTTTATTTATTAATAATCGTTGCATTATTAAAAATAGTTTATTTATAGCCTATCCATGTTTTCTGTTGAATTATATGAATGGAATGAATAACACAATTGAATGATTCCTCGGTTTTAAATCTGTCGCTTAAGCTTCACATTGAAGACAGACTAATTCTGTCAAATAGCCTTGCCTATATTAAAACGATTAGCCTATGATTAAGCTGAATATGGTGGAATAGCAATTTTGGTGATTAGGCTACTTTATTATATAGGCTGCTATACGTTATTATCCTTGATAATGAAGGATAAAATCAGGCAGAAAGAAAAAGGCAATAAAAACGGCCTAAATTCAAGACGGCGTGTGAAGCTGCGGTATTTATTACGTAAGTCCCTTAATAGCTAAGCTAAATTATTTAATGAAATGGTAGGCCTATAGTAATGTTTCCCATCGTAGTTGGGCCTGTCATATGAAGTTACATTATGTTTCTAACCTTGTATCGTGAGCTTGCTCTGTTATTGTGTTAGCAAATTCTATTATACACTAACAACATACAGGAAAATGCACTTGCTGAGGCGCTTTTTCCATCTTTGTTTAATTTAATCTTAATTAGTTTGTGTTTGCTGTTATTTTATTGAAGAAAACGTGTACATGTTCATATTTGTTTATGTGGCATCAAATCATTTCTTAGAATGATAATTGGACAGTTACCCACTATACCCATAGAGTGAATTAATTTCAAGTGGACATTGTTAATTTCTGCGTGTTTACATAACGTTACACCAATAGCTGTCATAATATCAAGTTCATGGAAATTTTCGTTGTGTGTAGCTAATTCAGTACGTTGGAAATCCACCTGCATGTGCATGTGTGCGTGTTTGTCTATGTAGTTGCATGGAAAATAGGCCTACTAGAACTGCACACTCGCTCCTATGAACGATAGCAAACAACAAATCTTGGAGAAATTAATCGAAATTCTCACTTTTATTGAAAACCAATGAACAATGAAGATAAACCTAATAAAGCGCTTTATTGCGGTAGTACGTAAATTCTATAACATAAATAACAATGAACTTCTGCGAGGATAAGATTTGGTCGGCTGTATTAGTAGGCCTATCTAATTTTAGTTGTCATATGATGTTAAAAAGTTTAGGAGATCGCGAATGTCCATTTTAACAAGACAAATTAATGTTGGATTTGGTCCAAAAATACTTTTCTCAATATCATAGTGTTTTAATCTGCGAATGCATATTTTTTCCGCGTATATCAGTAAGTCTGTCGTTGTCAATATCATCAACTTTGCGTTTATCCACCCGTGGAGAACTTGTGGAGAAGGGGGATGGGCTTTGGCATAGCCTTCTCTACGTCACTGCTCTGCGCCTTCCTCGTTGTACATATGACTTGACATGTGATTATGCACGTGACCAAGGACACAACTGCACGTGAGATGAGCGCAAATTTAAAACTTCCTGGTTCCGATGTGCTCTCCATTGGTTTCTATTGGCATCGCTGTCTCTACATATTATATGCTCTAAGGTTCTGACGCGGCTCACGGCCACCACGTCAATGCCCAACTGTCGGTGGGGCAGGGGTTGCTCCGTGGTTTGGCATCGAGTGCGCCAGGCCCTTGCCAACCCCTCCAGGGGTAAAGGAGGCCTGAAGTGCGCTCAGTCTTGAAAAGTGCTGGGGAAGCATAATCCGGTTCTCGCTGTATTAATTTGCGGGTAAGGGTGAAGGGTCCTGTGGATTTAAAGGGGAGTAATTTGTCTGTTTTCAGTCCTGAGGCTGAAAAGCATGCGTTTTGTAAGGTGAGGGTATGACAGAGATATTGATGGGGCTTTTTTTTTTTTTTTTTTTTGCCTGAAAATCCAGCTATAGTTCATTGAAGTCATAAGAACTAAATCTGTGGGATCACCCTTGATCTTATATTGGGAGATAATAGCCATACTGATTTAAAAAAAAAAATGTTTTATGTGCTCTGTGGAAAGGCTGGAGGGTGATGCATGACCTCTCTCTCTCATTATCTGTCTCTCTTTCCCTCTCTCACATTATCCCTCACCCACATTCTCTCCTGTCATGTCCACACTCCCCAACCGAAGCAGCTTTCCCATGAAGCGCACAAAACTCAAATCCAGAGAGATCTCAGAGGCTTGCTGGCCCTGTAGGCTCTTATCATGGCCTCCTGTTTGTCTAATGATACCCTGAAAGGGTAAAGAAACCCAAAGAATATTTGTTGAGGCTTCGGTGGTTTGACCTGAAAGTGAAAACAAGGTTCAGTCACCCGTCAAGCGGGAACGCAGTGCGACACCCTTTGCCCTCTCTCCCAGACCGGCGCCCGGTCCCCAGAGACGTCGGCGACGGGCACTTTTCGGCCTGCTTGGCACGGCGCCCGTTCCTCCCCATATCCCCTGGGCTTTCCAGACACCGTAATTCCTTTTACAGGAATACCTTTTTACAGGAATCATAACCTGTCATGGTTTCTGCAGGGACCTTTCTTTGCCTTCCATTATAAAAATCTCCACTATTGTGGCCGATGACTTAGGGCCTGATTTACTAAGACCTTTAGCATGTGCAAAACCTTTTAGCGCACGTAAAACCAATAACACAACCATAGCAAATGCCATGACCGATCCCTGGTCATGTTTTTTTGTGTGTGCTAAAAGGTTTGGCACATGCGAAATGTCTTAGTAAGTCAGGCCCTTAATCCTTTTCCCCCCTCCCTTGATTACAATGAAATTTTTTTTTCTTTGAAAGTCGGGCGCTGATTTATGTTAAAGGGTCTCTGTTTGCAGGGTCTTCCCCCAAAAAGAGGCTTCGGCTGCTCGACGGGAGGTCCGGAGCGAAGCCCGTATTTATGTTTGCGTCGCCACTGGCCACCTCTGACAGCCGAACGCGGGCTCTGTTTGACACAGTAAACACACCCCCGTGCTCAAAAAGCACACACTGCGCTCTCGATGGGGGTTTCCTAAATCGCTCGTTACGCGCCGCGCTCCAGTTTTTCCCGGAATGCATTACGGGCACGATGGGTAATTGCGGGCGGCTTTTCTGATTTGAACGGAAACAGAAGTAAGATTGAGTCGGTTTTCTCGTACTCCTGTTTGCGTCTGGAGCATGCCCGATATTTTCTGAGGAAGGCAATGCACTGCAAGTGAAAACAATTAGGATTTTGTCATCTGTTTTGTATTTAGGACTTAACGTTTGCCCTTTTCACATGCCTTAAAAGCACAAGCATGATAAATCCAGCGAGCGCTAAGCATGCAGGTATTTGAAGCTGACGTCACCGCTCGGTAAAAGCCTTGGCGGTACCGTGTGTGGGTGGGTGGGTGCGTGGACGAAGTGGAGCGTTTCACCTCAGCATGCCCCAATGAAGTGAGCGTCACCTCAAGCCCCAGATCGTAGCGGGCCCAGAGCTGCGTGAAGGAGCCACCACTCGGAGAATTGAGCTTGCAGCCAGATGTGCGATTTTGTCAAATAAAGGAGAAATGGAGGGGGAAAAAGTCCCCACGGGAAAGATATCACCTGCCAGTCAGCGCCTCCGGAGACCGCCGCGTGCCGTCTGAGCCGGGAGGATGCTCGCAGATGTGAAATTAAAGGATGACGGCTCTGTCTCCTGCTCTGATTTACTGAGGCCAACCTGTCACCTAAGGAGCATTTCACCAGTAAAACGGGAAAAGACTGCTAGTAAAAACTTTGAGCCAGACAGTGACTCTGTCGGTCTGTTGGCAGGTTCTTCACTGGAACAGACTCTGGCTCGCCTGAAACCGAGATGGGGGGTGGGGGGGGTGGTAAGGCTGAGAATGTGTAATGTACTTTCCCACAAGTCAGTTTGTTCATTCTTAAAGTGAGTGTGAGAAAAATGCACAGTTGAGTGCGAGGTTGGCAGTTAACCCTTGTGTTGTCCTCATCATGTATGCCCCGATGTCCACAGGGTTAAAAATGACCCACCCTCGCCTGACTCTTTGATAAATGACGAAGGTTGAAGCTTCGTCATTGAATTTCAAACCCTAACTCTATTTTTCATGTAGAAACAACCTGTCATTCATCAATAACTTGGTGTATAACTGCTTTTCTACTTCACAGTCCAGACAGACTGTATTTCTTCAGTCTACAGCACTCATTTTTTACGACACATCGCACATCTACGACATGAGGCACATTAACGCTAAGTCATCAGGGAGTGAGAACTCTGGAGTTTTAAATATACATTCCGCACAAAAAGAAAAGCTTCCGCACCTGCATGATAATGTCTTGCATTTATATATTGCGCCTTTCTCGCACTCAAACCACTTTACAATGATGAGGGGGAAACGCGTCTCGACCACCACCAATGTGTAGCGCCCACCTGGGTGGTGCAAGGACAGCTTTTTTGCTCACCACACATCATTAAAGCAAGACTGTAATTGTTCAGTTAGCAGCGCGTGCCAAACCGAAAGTCCCATACCGAAGGAAAGGAAAGTTTTTCCACCCTTGGCGAAATAAGCGGTTTTCTGATTAGACGCCCGTTGCTCTTCCCCGGCTTCTCTCTCGTAAGTAGAACGGCAGCACGATACGGGTGGCACAGGCTTATATTTTGGTTACGCAGTGGCTCGAGTGAGGGAACAGAGTAGCACAGCGCCTCTGTTACCTTCTTTGGGGAGAACCCTGGACTGTGTCAAGTAATGTTTGGTGAAGGATATATACGTATAAGTGGATTCAGTTGAACCACTGCTGATGTCTAGGGGTTCGAACTCCTGGTCTAGGAAATGAGCTAAAAATGCTTGAGCACGAGCAAAAGTTTTATTTGTGTGTGCAGGTCCTCATAATGCAGTTGAGCAGCATGTGGTTGAACGGTTAAATGTTCTGGGCTCCAGTCCTGGATTGGAGCACAGCTGGTTTATTTATTTATGTTTTTTTTAGCGGTTACCTTACCTCAGCTCCAGGAAACAGCCGGCTGTTCAGATCACCGCTTTCAAATCGAGGGTGCATGGAGCCGCGGGATAGCTAAAGTCTCGTCAAGGCAACAGTTTTTCAAAATGTTTTTTTCCATAAGGAGAGTGGACAGTCTGCCCTCCTTTTGTATTAAAATTATTATTATTTTTCTTTATTCAGACAGGTAGAAAGAGTAGAGAGCGAGAGATAGAGATAGAGGAGGGGGTCACAGCTCAGAAGGTTCCGTGCCGGGAGACTGAACCCCGTGCGTTTGGGGGACTCGGACTGTGGACTGCGCCACAAGCCTCACTGTGAAACAACATTGAGGTGCGAAAGGAATACTGCGCAGATAGACAGTACAACAAGTACCAAAATCACAGTAATTACTGTAGAACCACTGAGAGGGAGTAAGCACCTCCTGCATGAGAGTTTTGCCAACTAAAAAATGTTTAGAGCCATTAGCAAAACATTGGTGTTTGCCAAGAAAATAGACTTTACCATAGAGTTTATCAAATTCAACTTGGAGATTGTGTGAGGAATGCGAGCAGGAACCATTCCGTAGATACGTATGCGGGAAGAAGGCGGGATGGCGGCCTCCTGGCCAGACCCCCCCCCACCCACCCACCCCCTTACATGGCTAATGCCTGGAACTCCAGCTAATCGAGAATGCTTGTCTGGGTCCACCCATCTACCAACCCCACTGTCTGAGTTGCTCCTCGGAAGCAGTCGTTTTTTAATCTTTGTGCTTCTCCAGGGCTGTCTTTACGCTGGGTATGGGGCCCCCTTACATTTACACTTACGCCGCAAGTCTCTGCTTGTATTTTCATCCATTGAACTACAGTATTTGAAGTTGTGACACTGAAAAACAAGCACGTGTAACCGCATATAAATTGCTGGGTAATTATAATCTTAGTTCTCACCCAAGAGCAATTTACACAGGCCTTGTGGATGTCTTTCACTGCCCCTTACGGAAATGATGTGTGATGCGTGTTCTGGTGTAAAATGGCGACCGTGCATCAACCAGGCGGGTGCTACACATTGGTGGTAGAAACGAGCTTAAACCTTTCAATGTGAAGTGCTTTGAGATCAAGTAGTGCAGTATTATTGCAATCAATTGTTATTAAGTCCCAGCTTGACGCACTGCTGGACAACACGAGACTGTCGGTAAATAACAAGCTTAGATGGGCTGAATGACCCATTCTCGTCATTGCCCTTTGTGTTCTTATGACTAATAATGTAAGTGGGATGGTCACAGGTGCTTGTGTCTGAGTGTGCATTACCCGGCGAGGCGCTAGCACGCACGCACGCGCACATACACACACAATGTCTCTTTGTACAGTGGCATGGAGAAGTGGGTGGAGAGGGCACCCAGACGGAAAGAGGATCTCAGGGCCTCTGTTTGTGTGCTCTCCCGACCGCCCCGTCCCAGGGGCCGGAGCGGGGGCCTCTGTTTGTCTTGGGCAGCCCCCCCCCCCACCCCCTCCAGCCGGCTCCTTATCTCCACACACGGCCAAGCGGAGCCAGGACCGCTGCCCGGGCGGCATTCACAGAAGGCAGCCCGCATCGCTTTGTCCCCTCCTTACGTCTAGAGCTTTTCATCTGTCAGATTTCCCAGTGCTCTGAGGCAAGTCTTGCTGCCAAACTCACTCATAATTATCAGCAAGCGGAATAGATTATAATCTTACACTTAAGTTGTGTTTGGCTGCTGCTACCTGTGTTTGTTGAATAAACAGGACTGACCCTTTTATTAGCATTAGTATTTTTATTACCATTCGGCCCTTCAGAACATAATTTCACTCCGAGGTCTCCCACCACCTAACAAACCTACCTAACAAACCTTGGTTCCGTCACAAACGCCTCCCACCCCACATGCCAACTAAAATGAAAACAAAACAGCCTGATATTAAGGCTGCGGTAGGCAAGTTTGAAAATATACAAGGCAAAAATACTTCCCCCTTTTGCACCCGCCAAATGATGCTCCAGTGCATGTGCGGAGACAAGCAGACAGGGAGGGGTTTATTCTACCGATCTTTTGCTTGTAGATAGTTGCCCTGATTGGTTGGTTTAGAACAGTGGTTCTCAACCCTGGTCCTGGGGACCCCCTGTGTATGCTGGTTTTCGTTCCAACCACAATTGCAATACTTGAATGTTAACAAGCTGTTAATTTTTCTTAATTAGGTGTTTTTAATGTTTAGAGGGATTATTTACCTTCTTAAGCCACATTATGTTAGTAATAGCTATGCATGGCATGAAGAATAAAAGTCCAATATTCACATTGTGCTGTATTGTAAACAATTAAAAGGAGGTAAAAAATGTTTTAACTGATCAAATTAAAGACTGAGGTGAAACAATAGGCTCATAATAGGTGAAATTGTGGACACATGGCCATTAAAACTAACCGTTTGGTAAATAATGAAGAATTCAAAGACAAAGCAAATGATAACGAGCCAAACCTGCATTGTGTTAACAAGTTTAAGGAAAAAATTATGAAGGAACTTAAACTTGTGTTCAATTACCTAATTAGGAGCCTATTCACCTGAGTTCTTACCTCTTCTTTGTAATTGTTTGCAATATAACACAATAAGCATAACGAACATGGGATTTTTTTTTCTTTCAAGCATGCATAGCTATTGCTAACATAACGTGGCTTAAGAGAGTAAAGAGTTTAAAGTGTTCTCTCTATACAATAAAAACACCTAATTAAGAAAAAATAACAGCTTGTTAAAATTCTGGTACTGCAATTGTGGTTGGAACGAAAACCAGCATACACAGGGGGTCCCCAGGACCAGGGTTGAGAACCACTGGTTTAGAAGACTGGGTTGAGATTTTTTGACTAATTCAGAGCCCAGGACTCTCACAGAAACCGGATTTTCCCCCAGAACACTTGATTTATTGATAGCTGCTGGAATATAATAAGTAAATTATATCGAAAAAATCTTGCCTACTGCACCTTTAAAATCTGGTTTGTCTCAAATTTGAGGGTAATGAATTGGGGCAGTGTTGGAAAATGCAAAAAGTTGAAAGCCTTCTGAAAGGAGCTGAAACGCAGGCTTGGAAGGGAGCCTCAGCACATTGTTGGAAGCTAGCAGCCTTGGATATTTCCATCACTTACTGATGCGCATGACTAACAGGAATGGCAGCAGTGCGATGGAGACCAGCCTTCTGATTAGCTTGTCTCTCGCACCTCCCACGCTCTTCGGGCGTTCTCCTGGCTCCGTCTTTCTCGCCAGCGACCTTGAACCTTGCCGCAGCCCCCTTTCATGTGCCCGCAGCCAACCCCGGCAACCCTCCCCCGCCCCGCCCTGAAAACGGTATCCGGATTCCAGAATGCAGCGAAGTTTCAGGGAGTTGAAGTGTAGCCCGTCAGATGCACTCTTATCAGCGGTTGCCATGACATCGTGACAGATGGTCGGATCCCGTGTCATCGGAAAAGCTGCTGTTAACCTCCTAAGGAGGTCCGCTCCTCATTCAAGGTGGGGGTAGTCCAGCGTCAGCGCTCCTGTCTCTGAGTCGAACATCCTACCAGAGGAGAAACAGATCCCGTGAATAAAATGCTTAGGCTTTCAGCGAATCTGGAGGGAGAATTGTGTCTAGTCCAAGCTGATTTGGACACGTTCACTTTACTGTCAGTAATGTAAAATGTAGATGCATGAAGACATGCCTGTCCTCTTGAATGAGCGTTTAATATGGTGCAGCGGTGTGGCTTTTTCATCCATATTCAGACTAAAGTGATGCTGTAGAATTTGTCCTCAACTGACCATCCTGGTCAAGTAAAGGTCTATTATTATTATTAATAAGATAAAGCCAAGCCTGTTGTGCAGGTCATAGCTTTATCATTGTTAGTTTAAATTGACTGTGACCAGTAGAGCAACATCTTTCTCATTACTCCCTTCTGGATTTGAGCCCCCCCCCCCCCCCCCCCCCCCCCCCCTTGAACAGATACATTTTGCTAGTTCGACCTAAGATCCTTGAAAGACTGAACTTGAGTGATCCTTGAAAGCTTCAGAAAAGCAGACATTGGGGAGACATATTCATGAAGGTGAGGGGCGCACAGCGCTAATTCCAGAGCAACACGGCTTAGAAGGCTGCCTGAGTGGCAGTGTACCTAGTTAACATTTTGCAAGCGCGGGCGCTGATCTTGGAACGAGTCCCGGGGTCACGAGGGCGCGAGCCAAGATTACTTTAATGCCAGATTCCTGAGCCGCGGCCGATGTTGGGCTTTCCACCTGCCCATGAAAGTGCCTTTACAAAGCGAGCAAACGGTTCACTTTTGCAGACTTTGAGATCCGAAACCCGCTCTTCATACTCTCCGTGTCGTAGTTAAAAGGGCAGCCTTCGTCCCTGTGGAGTAGGTTCTGCTTCAAATAAAGGGAAATTGCATTCTGTGAGTGTGGTGTCCTGCAATCTGATTAATTCCAGAAAGTGATAGCCAGCAGTGCTTTATAGGTTAGTGGGTGAGTTAACTTGAATTGGAAGTTGGGGCTCCAGTTGGAGCCCCATGTACACAAGGTAATGACTTGTCAGAAGAGCTAACTTACCATTGGTTTATTAGCAAGGCTATTTCTATTTATTTAGTTTATTACATTATACATCTCTGGAATTATAACATAATTGGGGAAGAGGGCTCTGTCGATTAGCCAGATGCTAACACCTGGAGCAGTGGGAAAGAGTTTTATTCATCATCGCAGAGTTGATAGAGGACGTGCCGAAACGCCGCGGTCAGAATCCTCCACGTGTCATTCCCCATTGCCGTCGTCCGAAGTGGTGAGAGGACCGTTATCAGGCCGGAGAGCTCGGGAACGAGCTAAGGCCGCGACCTGCTTTTCCCAACGACTTGTGGTGACCCGACCTTGGCGTCCACATGACTCGGCCTGCTGAAATCCGCCTGGCTTGGAAGCACTCCCCTTCAGCCACAAATACAGGGGAACACTGCTTACACCCTGGGCCTTCCTAGCCCCTTCCCCCTCCAGTCCACGAAGGCACACGCAAGGAATTTTAGTGCCCTGGTCAGAGTGGCTCCCATGTAAACCCTGGATGAGAGGCTAGGGAGAGATATGCGTAAATGTCTACTGGAATTAAGCTTCGACTTGCTGGGAAAGGGCGCCGGAGGCCAGGCCGGAAGTTGCCGGGCGCAAATTCCCGGGCCAAAGCCAGCTGAAGCAGCTGCACTCCCCACAGTTGAAATGGCAAGAAAATGAAATGGCCTAATCCCAATGAGCTGTGAGAGAGCGGGGGGGAAGCAAACGGCTTGAAATGGATTTTATTTTTCTCCTGTGTGTCCGTTCGCGTCGGTCATTAACCGCTCTCGCCAAAGTGGGCTGGGAGGACAAGGCTCCCCTACAGATGGCGGCCTTCCCTTTCACAGCTGCAGCGAGAGGGAACGCACGAGGACGGTGCCCACAGCCAAGGCACAGAGAGTACAGGAACGGGAGAAGAGTCTAAATTGGTTAAGAGCGGCGGCCACTTGGCAACCAACAGTGAGGCACGATGTCCCTGTTTGTGGGCTTTTTCTCCACTTTTTTTTATTGCTTTACCAAAGTGACTCCCCTCCAGTTGACTGGGGAAGAAATTCTCCAAACCCTCCAAGATGACCGTGAGTGTGTTTGTGTGTTCATGTTTGTCCATGTGTGTGTGTGCGTGCGTGCTGTGATTGTTTTTGCACATGGGGCCTGCATTTCAGCTTGTAAATCCACCGCTGTGACATGGACCTTTGGTGCCCTCTGGCCCCCGAACTTGTGCGAGGCTACTGATAGTTCCTGTCCCCCCTGCCCCTGGAACCAGCATGGGGTAGAGTGGTCCTACGAGTCAGTCGTCCTCTAAGAAGCGACAGGAAACTGTCTGATTGGCGGCTCCGTGGGGGGCACCCAGGGGAGGAAGAACCGCGGGGCGGCCCCCCTCTCCCAGACGGACAACGGCTCGGATATCCCGCTCCGCAACACGTCTTCCCTTCCTGCGTCCCACTGGGCCTCTACCTGCGCACAATCTCCGGCAGAAGAAAAAAATGTTCTGGAAAAGTAATTTTTCCTTAAAAAGCAGCCCTTCATGTGACTCAGTAAGTGCTGCCCCCGACGCGATGTGTGTTCCATAATGACCGGCCTGTTTCAGCGTGATGTTCCATGGAAGATCCATCCGTGGCCGGGGAGTTCATGGAACACCATAAAAACAAGCTGTGAAATTTGTCACAGTGGAAACCGAGGCAGCTCATTTCTCCTCCCTCCCGGGCATTCGCACAGCATACTTTTCTCCACACCACTTGGCACCCTAAGTGCTGCATTCTCTTAAGAAGTGAAGTTGAACCTGCAAGCACAAAAGCAAGGCAAACAAAGCATTTTAAGAAGCTCTCTTTCACTCTCAAAATCCAGCCCTCCGGAGATTTGTGACGTTAGGTTGTGTGCGTATGTTCTGCCCTGGACATAGACCGTGTTGTTGTACTCCCTATGATGAAATGGATTTGTCAAAGTAGTCTTCTTAGTCTTTGCTGTGATAGGCCACAACGGCTGGTCCCGGGGGGTGAGTAGGGCGTGAGAAGTGTGCCTGTCTGTAGGCTGGGGACGGGGAGGTTTTTGTTTGGTGCCAAAATAAGTTTACCTCAGATCAGGCCTGTTGTTTCTGGAACAGAAATTCTGGGGCCTCGCTCACTTGCGGTTGGTCCTGGGGCGTCCAGCTGCCCTGTGCAGCCAGGCCTCGGCCCACACTGTGGACCCAGAGGAAGACTGAGATGAGATTGGGCAGGCACGTATCGGCTTGAAGCGCGCTTCCGTGACTCCAGCAAGTTAATGCAGTAATGGAGAAAATGTGTCTTTAAAGAGCGCATAAAATGAAATGTGACCGTTTATCACATAATTTAATGTAGTGCGGCTCACCATAGAGACGCACAGATTAAGTGAGACACAAATTCAAGTGTTGCATGGCTGTTCCAAACTCGTTCTGTTATTTATACATTCACCGTAACGGCATAAAATCACTCTAAATTGTCCGATTTTATTATTCCTGAAACGACTCGCCATTAATGCTCTAACACTGAATGCAAAAATACTCCAGTTCCACCTATTAAATTCCCTTTTACAGCGCAAACAAAAGCAAATTATATATGATGACATCACTGCCAGCCTACCTCAAAAGCTTGCTTTGAGTGGAAAATCTCTTAAAAAGAGCTGAAAGAAGAACAAGACACTCTTGAAAAGGAGGGGATAATTATTAGTGCAAATCACTTCTCCCTGGTAAAACCCACTCTGCATTAAGCGATAGGGTTGCTGCCACTCAGCCTGGCATTGTGCGACTGAAAGGCTTGCCTCTTTCTCCCACGTCCTTTGTTTCAGCCCCACCGCATTAGCTCACAGTTCATTCGACCAAGAGCTTCCTTCCTTCCTTCAGTGGTTCCCTTTATTTTTATTTTTCCCTTCTGGAAGCATCTCCCAGTCTGTTTTTCCCTTTTTTCGCTTGCCCAGATTCCCATAACCGCTCTTCGGCCTACTTCAGATGGCTCCTTTGCCACTCTATACAAGGGATGAAAGATTCGCCTACTCGAGGAGAAGAGAAAGAAGCAGTGATACACCTCATTATCTCCTGTGATTGTCACTCAAAAGCCCACCTGTTTAGGCTAACGTGAGTGCTGGCCTCAACGGAATTGCTGCTATGCATTCTTGAATAATTGCCGTCGATTCTGGTTTTCTAAAATTTCACATTTAGCAACATGCAGCTCTGCCGGCTGTCGAAGCTGTAATATGCAGTTTGAGCGCGCAGCCTGTATTCAGTCGTGGTCGGTAGCGTGTGGCTTAGCGGGATGTGCCGCGGGGAGGACCGTGCACTGTTGACCCTTTCCGTGTGCAGACTGGTTGCAGAGCCAAGACCGTTCGCAGCCAGTTTGAAAACATGCCGCACAACGGAAGAGAATGAGTGTGTGAGGGGACTAAACGGGGCAGTTATTCCCCTCGAGGTGAAGTCCAGTTCGCCGGAGCTGCTCTCGTGTGGAAACGGGCAGAGGAAATTGCGGCATTTCTGTTTGTCACTAAGTAAACCGAGCACACAGTTTGTGAATGCCACCGACTAGCAGCAAGTCGTTTAGAAGCAT
Source organism: Synaphobranchus kaupii (assembly GCA_029718625.1). NCBI lineage: Eukaryota > Metazoa > Chordata > Actinopteri > Anguilliformes > Synaphobranchidae > Synaphobranchus > Synaphobranchus kaupii. The sequence continues at coordinate 48,545,493 of CM056377.1, read as the reverse complement.
TAGCCAGCCCGCTCAAACCTTTAACCCCAGGGGTCTCTCTGAAGCACAAGGACAGAGCCGTCTGACATGCAGTGATGTCATTTGTCATTCAATGACATCATTGCCATTATGTTGCGATGTCCTCACAGTTCTTTAAGAACATCCTCAAATTATTTAACAAGGTCTTCAAAGTTATTCCGCAACTGTCGAGAATGTCATTAAGTAATCGCAAGGATGACCTTTCGGGGCACGAACCCGGGGTAGTGGCAATGCAGCACAATTAAAAGCCTTAAATTTGGCTACTTCAACCAAAGCTCATTTGGCTTTCTATGCCATTGCAATGACTGCTACTGAAAACCCTGAAGCTGCTGAGCACTAGCTGTAGGAGTTTGCATTTCCACTGTGAGAAAGGCAGAGCCAAAGGCTAATTATATTTGGAGACACTGAGAGCTGACGGTAACTTTAGCGGAGCGGGTCACGACATCACTGTTATTCCACTGCCGTAGGAATACTGGGCGGTTGTGCTGGGCAGTTTATGTCAACAGAGCGGAGAGGGCCTGAAAGCAGTCACATCTGAAAGTGTTTTCCGTCGCCAAATCCAGCCCGCTGGTATTGGTCCCCACCCCCCCCCTCGCGAAAACCAGCACACCTGTTTGGTATTAGGCTGATTGCCTTCCAAGACATCTGCGCAGATGGCAAGGGGCGGCCCATCGCTCGGCATCTTAATGACTCCGCGCTCCCCGAAACGAACGAGAGCCGGCCGCGCCAAAGCCGAGATTAAACGGGAAAATGTGACCCGTCTGTCAGTTGTGAATTCCAGAGCCGGCGTGGATGCCGCATTCTTTTGGCTTTGAGCGCAGAGAGAGCCGTCGCACTCAGGAAACGCCTTCAACACGCGTGACCCGTGACACCTATGCAACATTGCTCTCCATGTCAAGGCATGGTTTATAGTCAATTGCAAAGTCCATTTATTTGTCTTTTTAAAAAAAAAAAAGAAGAAATGTATTTATTATTTTGTTATTATCAGCGACCGGGGCATAGCATGCCGTTGCCAGTTCTTGTTGCTCAAAAATGGTTCCATTTCCTTTTGTCCTCGAGAAGCCTAATAATGTGAAAGGCATGAGTCTTCAATGTAAGAATGTCGCCGTGCAAAGTATGTCCATTTATTTGTCTTTATTTATTTATTTTTTGTCTATTTATTTAGTTATTATCGGTGACCAGGGGTATAGCCTGCCGTTGCCATTTCCTTTTGCCCCTCGAGAAGTTTAATAATGTGAAAGGCATGAGTCCCCTTTGCAAGAGAAGCTTTCCTGTAATGAGCCACACAGGGATTGTCCAAGTTCACTCCTCACTACAGGAAAGGAAATGTTGTGGAAATAGCACTGAGCCAGTAGAGCTGATCTATGACAAAGCGACTGCTGAACTGAAACCCCTGTCTCGCACAATTATTCATGAAAAAAAGTGATCTCACGTTACTTTATTGCCTTTCATCACATCTGGCCTTGTTGGCAACAGATGTATTCTGCTTTGAAGGGTTGAAGGAGCCAGTTAGCCCAGAGTCAATAACGAACTTTCTCTGCTCCGAGTCATTGTGTGTTATGGTGGCATGTAGGTCCCTCTTTGTGGCTGACGGGGTATCCTTTGAAAGAAATGTTGTTCTCAAACTACATTCCTAAAGCGCAGGAAGTCAGAGGTCGGAGAAGCCCGGCGATAAGCCTCATCTGGTGTTGGGAGGATGCGTTAGATCACTTCCACTGATCTTATTCCAAACGAGCAGTCCTTCGAGCACTTAATGAAAGGCAGGGGTGTGTTTTGATGCGCCATGTCACATCTTTGCGATCTGCAATTAAGCCTCACATCTGCGGGGTAGGTCCATTCAGAATGGAAGCCAGTCCTTTTCCATCACATCCCAAACCCGTAACATGTTCGTCGGGAATTTATCAGATGATCTTTGCCACAATCCGTAGAGCCAGCTACATTTTTAGCATTCTGTTGGTGGGATTCCAAATAGCATTTCCCCCCCCCCCCCCCCATCTTTGATGATTCCTGTTGTGGCTCCTGTTGCATGCTGGGTGTTTTTGTCTCTTGTATTCAGACAGGGGCTGAGGCTGGTGCATTGGAACACACAGGGGCTTTTGTTCTACCTGTGCACTAGATCACCTGGCTGGCTCTTTACCCCCCCCCCCCCCCCCCCCCCACCCTTCTCCACTCCAAAGAATGGAATGCAACCCCAAATCTCAAGGGAAGGCTTTGCTTACTTTCAGCGGTGACGGCGAGTGAAAGTGCGGTTTATCACCGCGGCTCAATTTTTTCCTGCCTCCGTTTATGTCGGAGCCTACAGCTGAGGAATCTTTGCCGTTTACAGGTTCATGTTTTCCTCTTTGACCCCAACTGGACGCTATGCGCTTGCCGGCACCTGCGAACATTAAACTCTGGTCCTGGAGTGCCGGTGATGTTCCTGGTTTTTGATCCATCTAAGCTTGATCACAATTGTTTAATGGATGATTAAAAGCCTGAGCCAGATTATTATGAAAGGTGAAATGCCGAGTCCCTCCACCACATGATCACATGCATTCATTAAACCTGATTAATTCAAATTAATCCACTTGTGTGGATAACGGTTTGGATGGAGCAAAAACGAGGACGGTTTGACACTCCAGGACGAGTGTTGCCTACCCCTGCACTACAGGGCCTGTTTCTACTCACGCTTTCGCGCGTGACTGAATGTGGGTGGCTGACTTTGTTTTCCTGTTGCCTTATTTTATTTTATTTTTTGTTTTTTTCTAAGTCACAGATTTTCTTTTCTTCAAAGTATAGAGCACTAATAAAACCCCAAATTCTGAGGAGGCCGTGCCGTCGGACCAAAACGCCAGAGGTGCTTTAGTGTTCAGTTTTGACGAGCCTGTAAAATGCAAAACCGTCCTCTAATGTGGCACATTTTATGTGCTAGAGCCCCCTGTCGCTCAACCCCTCCCAAAAAAAAAAATGCCCACAGGCTTGTTTTTGAGCTTGCAAGTCAGTCAGTCCTTTTGACCATAATGATGCATTACCTCATGGCCCACTGAAACAGAGGTATCTATTGCAAATGAAGAAAACCGCGGTGGGTAAGTGCAGGCCCTCCAGTGTTTAAAGCTTTGTGGAAGGATGCAGTGCCGTTTGATGTGGCCGTAGTTTGTTCTGGGTCGGCGAGGCGAGCGATGATCCCGATAGGCCCGTCCTGACTCACGGAGCCAACGGGGGCCGCCTCGCACTGGATCCCGGACTAAATTAGCCCCTGTATAATGTCTCCTTTCTCTCCCAATTTACCTCTTAATTAGCAAGAAGACGTACACTACGGGAAAGCGCTGCGGGTCTTTAATTACCTCAGCGCCGGGTTGGCACGGGCGCGTTCTCCCGTCCGATAGGCCGGAGCCCTCTGCCTTGCCCCGCCTCCATACCGAGAGCCACTTGAAAAAGACGCCTCCGACCCAAGCACAATGCCACCACTGTGGCTGGGGCACGCATGATGCCAAACCAATTTGTAGATAAGGCAGTGAGACGTGGGACTTAAATGCCCTGCTGTTTTAAAGCTGCCTTTTTTCCCCCCCCCTTTGTAGAGGTCTGGAGCCTCGGCTTGTTTTCCTATCTGAACAGCAGAAGTGATTACGGGGGACGGGGGTGGGGGGGGCGCTTCCCCTGGAGGTTTTCCTCACCACCATCACCATCACCACCACCAAGTTCAGCACTTAGCCCTATGGCCTGGAGCCTGCGGTGCAGCCTCCTCAATTGCCTTAATTAGCTGTATTATTCTCTGGGGTCCTCTCCTACCCACATTACAATGTGAATGGACCCGTCACATTGAGCCATAGGGTGGAGTCTCCGAAGGTCCCCCCACATCACACCCCAACCCCCCCCCCACTTACATTAAATTAGCGTGTCAGAGCTTTGAGAAAACATTGGACAAAGGTGGGAACGTTTCAGTCAGGCTGAGCCAAAACGGAGGAAGGCGGTTATTAGAACAAGGGTTCACGTGTGCGCGTGCGATTATGTGTGGCGTTGTTTCAGAGATCACTGCAGTGGGATCCTTTCACTGTTGTTCATGCATAACAACACCCCAGTTTATCTTTGACCAGTCTGTCTACTGGTGTGGTCTGTCTGCAGAGGTCCCCTGTCTTAGTACAGTACAGTCTATCTCTTCTGTAGCCGTCTGCACTATCTCGCTCTCCCTGCCCTCTCACTGGCACACAAGCCCAGCCTCTCTGTGAGCGCGCTCAGCCCACAGAAATATCCTAAATGACGGGGTCTCGGATGTTTTAGGCGTCTGAACAAGGCTCGGTGCCGCCAGAGCACCTTCAGCCTCGTTCGCACATTCCTCCCGGCACTTTGAACTCGATCCTGTAAGACCGAGAGACGGGCTCCGCTGAGCCGACCCGAGAACCTCAGCACTGACAGATCCGCCCCCCCCCCCCCGCACACACACACACCCGTCATTCCCGCTCCTTCAGGCGTCTCGTCTGTGGGATTAGCGCACTTTTACTCAAGAGACAGGCGTCTGCGGGCGGCTCCTTAAAAGCCTTTAGAGTGAAAACGAATGAGAGGAATTTCGCCGAAATGAAAGAGCCCTGTCACTTCACCGCCCAAGTTTCTGCTTTTTTTTTGGTTGTGTTAAAAAAATGAGGCGGTGCTGTCTTAAGTGTGTGCAGTGGGGAAGGATGAAGAACTTTTAATATAAACATTCTCTGGGGGAAATGTGGTTTCCTTTGCTCTCTTCATTTACGACAATGAAAATTTAGGTGGGAGATAACTTGTTGGTAAAACTTTGAGAATTTTCAGCCTCTTAAATGCATAGGCATAAAAAGGAAATGGTTTTTAGTCGTTACGTTCCTGAGTAGAGAATTAGGGAACAGGCTCCCAAATTCCCTACTCAGCCCCACTCTAACTCAAGGTTCTTGTCTGTTTTTATTGAGAGTTCTACTTGAGCGAAGTCCGCAGGTAGACTGTAATGCAATGCAATGCGTCCATTTACAGAAAGATGCTTCTTCCTCCATTTCAGGAGTGGTACAAATGCAGTGTGGTTGACCAGGATTGCGATTATCAGGCAACAGAAGACCACCTCTGGGAACCTTCCACTTAGACTGCATTGTGATTCCTTATTTCGCATGAACTTAGTGAGGTTATTCCGTGTGATTTACAGTGTTTTTTCCAGTTGCGTTCTCCGTTGCGTCCGCGGCATCTGGGTAAAACATTAAGCTGGTGCAGGTGATGTTTTTGTAAGAAACCCAGTGGTCCTGTTAGCCGGAGGCTGCCTCCTCCGGACTGTATGTCATTTCACCACAAAAAAATGTTTTTGCAGGCAGAAGAATTGGGATTACTGAACGCTGAACACCCCCCCCCTCCCCCCCTCCCCCAGCTCTGAGCAGACTGTTCTCTCCGATTTCCTCAGGTCAGGACGGCGAGCTGTACTACGTGAGGGACGATGTGGTCAGCCACTACGCCCTGTCCTTCATCATGCGCGTGCCTACTGATACCAACAGCCTACATTTCACCTGGCTCTCCACGAACAAGGTGAGGTTTCCATGACGACAATAGCTCCCCATAAAGCACAGTACAAGATAATGCCTCTGAAACCTAATTCTGATATTGACCTTTCCTTAAACCGATCTAGCAGCGGCGCGTGAAGGCAAGCTCTCCGCGCTGACTGGGTCTCTGTTCATTCCAGTGCCCTTTTGCATAGAATGCGGACCCTCAGTCTGATATGAAAACGGAGTGCGTTCAGGTCTCCCGAGGAGCCAGACTTGGAAACAAATACTTCAACAGAGTGCTGGAATTTTGGAACTGTATAGTACAGTGGTAGGCACCCTGGTCCTGGAGTGACAGTGATGTTTCTTGTTTTTGTTCCATCTGAGCTTGACCTCATGAGTTAGATGGATTATTAAGTCTTGAGTATTCAGATTCTGAATGGTGAAATGCTGAGTACCTCCTGCATATTGTCATCTTTTTTCATTAAACCGATAATTAATACAATTATCTAGTTATCGGTTTGGATGGAGCAAAAGCCAGGAACATCTCTAGAACTAGGGGTGTGACTTCTAAACGTTTAACCGCTAAACGTTAACAAAACTGCTAAACGGTTAGGAAAATCTCTAAACGTTTAACCGAAAAAAAATAAATAAATAAAAGTCCGCTCTCACGTGATAGGAACGTGGGCATGTGCGCGCTGCGAAATTCAAACTAACGGACGTTAGTTTCCGAAAATGCTTTGCAAAGAACGGAAGCGAAAAAGCGCTGTGTGGTCTCACTTTGAGCAGATTTCAGAATGTAAATGTAAACTTTGCGATACTGAGTTGGTCTACTCCAACAGCACTGGAGCGATGCAAAATCATTTAAGATCTAAACATCCGCCAGTGACTGCGAGTGATGATGCCAGCCATGATAGGCCTACATCACAGCAAACATCTATAAGGGCTTTCACTTTGAAAAAGTGTGACTAAACCAGGCAAGAAAGCGTGACCAGGCTGATAGTCATGATCGCCACGGATGTGCAGCCGATCTCTCTTGTAGAAGATGAGGGCTTCACAAAGCTTATGGCTTATGTCGAGCCAGGATACGCGATGCCGAGCCGAAAAATGGTAACTGCGAGAATTGACAAGATGTATCGTGACTGCAGTCAAGTCATCAAGAGAAAGCTTGGGAGGGCCTCGTACGTTTCCATGACAACTGATTGTTGGAGATCAGTCAACACCTTGTCTTACATGACAGTGACATGCCACTACCTGGATGACAAATGGACGATGCAGTCTCATGTATTGTCGACCCAGTGTGTTGAGGAAAGACACACAGCCGAAAATTTGAAAGAGGTGCTGCTCTCCGTTACCAAGGAGTGGATGGGAAGCACGGAGGTAAGCGCCTGCGTGCATGACAACGCAAAAAATATTGTGAATGCCAACAAAGATTGTGGCTGGATGTCAGTGTGCTGCTTTGCCCACACGTTGCAGCTTGCTATAAACGATGGCTTCAAAGCTGTAACAAGCCTTGAGCGTGTCGTGGGAGCTGCCAGTAAGCTTGTCGCACATTTCCATCACAGCACCGTAGCGACACACGGTCTGCACTTAAAACAGGATCAGATGGATCTCCCGAAACATGCTCTCATTCAGAGCTGCAAGACGCGGTGGAATTCAATCCATGCCATGTTCGCACGTCTGACAGAACAGAGATGGGCCATGAATGCTGTTCTGTCAGACCGAACCGTCACAAAGCTGAACGAGGTGCGTGTACTGGAGCTCAAAGATGAGTCGTGGCATATCATGGAAGAAATCAAACCGGTTCTAAACTCCCTTGAGGTGGCAACGACTGCAACATGTAGCGAGACATCTGTTTCTCTGTCCACGGTGTACCCAATCGTGAGTTCCCTCATAAACGTGCACTTGAAAACGTCTGACGAGAGTAGTGCGGCAGTCAACGCTTTCATCTCAGCTGTGCGCCAGTCACTCGATGAGCGCTTCCACCCACAAGACCCAGACAATTCTTCACATCCTGCGCTCATCGCTGCTGCCTTGGACCCAACACACAAGAAGTTAAAATTTCTGAGTGATGACATCTGCTGGGCCGTGAAGCGTCAATTGGAAGCCATCTACAATAACGAAAAGGAACGGGAGGAGAGACTTGCACCCGAAGAAGAGGCGGATGCAGAAGAAGAAGATGGCTGTGATGCCAGGCGGGTGAAAAAAGCAAAACCAAGTGCGATGTCTTACCTTCGCGGAGCATACTTGGAAGATGAAGAACAAGAATCCGAATTGGAACAATATGGTCGGGTGCCTACTCTTCATGTGGATGGTGACCCACTCTCCTGGTGGAAGACGCACCAAGTATCATTCCCGACGCTCTCCAAATTGGCAAAAAAATATTTGTCAATTCCGGCAACTTCGGTGCCATCGGAGAGAACTTTCTCCGCGGCAGGCTTGCTGGTGAGCAAACGACGATCAAGGCTCTTGCCAGACAACGTGGATAAACTGGTTTTTCTGAATTAAAAACCTTTCCAGGTGTGATTCGTAACCCCATTTAATTAGCCTACATAGCCTGTCTTAAGTTAGTTTATGTAGCCTATTAATCACGTTTTATTGCTATAAAATCAATACATTTAGCCTCACATTTAATTAATTTAACAGACGCTTCTAATCTTTCTCCCTCCTCCTCTCCTTTTGACAGCTGTTCTGAAGAAGTATAGATGGCTACACTGAAGAAATAGACGGGCCGACACTGCCACCTGGACGGTGGATTGTTATTCGTTAACGTTTTCAATAATAGGCCTAACGTTTTTCAGAAAAATGGTCTGAGTTTATTTCAGAATATTATTTCAGAATTATTTCAGGATAATGGCTACTCTGTTAACACCACTGGAGGTGCTGTACCTGTACCTGTTTAGCTTATTGAAGGAAAGCCTTCTTGACCTTTTCTTTTTCGTTATTTAAATAAAACATTTATTTAGCCTAGGCTATTTTGTCCGTTTTTTTTGTGTGTAGCCTAAAAAAGATGTCTCTAACTGCCATTTCTATCTCTTATTTGTTTTATTTTTTATTTCAATCTTGAATAAGTTCATATTTGACAGCCTATTTAAATGTTCATAGACTACAGCGGTGTCGCGACCGCGCTCAGTGAAGCGGCCGTTAATTCAAATCTTCCGTCATATAGGCCTAATGCGTCGGAACAAGCAAGGGGACATTTAATATTCTGCTAATTTTATTTCAACTCTTTATAACAACACACACAACTTAAAAACAGTGAATAACTAAATAATAAAAAAAACGGTAATCCGGAAAGGACAGCGCAATGATGGCAGTAATAACTCGTTTCAAGTGATAATGTTTGATGTTGATGAATGATAGGCAAATTGTTGCTTACACGCTCAAAATGCTCCCATAGGCTACTTTTGAATTTCTCTCAGACGTAGTCTAATAACAAATTCCACTCTTGCGTGAATTATTATTATTATTATTTAAAAAAAATGTTTCACAAGTCACCCCCACCCCCCCCACCTTGTCGTTTAAACGGTTAAACGCATTTTTTTGCACCGTGTAAACGTTTAGCGATTTGACGAGTTTTGCACATCCCTATCTAGAACCCCAGACACCAGGGTTGCCTACCCCTGGAATAGTATGTGCAATTTGGATAGGAATGCGGCCAATTCATAGTCACCAAAAAAATAATGCGTACGGACATCTGTGCTGACCTAAATTACATCATAGCAGACCCAAAATGGACGTCTGCCTAGGCAGTCGTTTTTGGTGTCCGCACGGACCTGTCGTTTCACAGTCTCATGTCAGGGTTTTTTCAACAAAATAAAGTTTGGCTTAGCTACTTGAAGTTGTATAATTTTTAGTTCTGAACATATTTTCATATTGGAACCTATAGTTAAATGGTTCTCAACCCTGCTTCTGTACCGCGTAAAAAAAAAGCCTGAGGTAAAATGAGGTAAAAATCATTAGATTAACGTCTAATGAGGGGGATTTACCCTCTTAATGCCAAACCACATTTTCAGAAACAGACATTTGTCTTACAAAGGGTGAATGTTTGATATTCATTTAAGGACTAATCAGTCAGATCAGTTCTGAGCCAACTAATGCTTTCATTTTATGCCGTGTGCCATAGAAAATTATACCTTGAAAGTCATTGCATTTTTTATTAATTGATAGGCCTACAGCTTAAATGAGTCCTAAGTACTCAAAATGTTGATGCCTCGTAATTGAAACAAAATCATTTGTGGAAAATAAAAAGTTAAAAGACAAGGCAAACTGTAAAGAGCCAAAACTGCAAGATTAAAATGAGCTTCAACACAAAATTTTGGAACTTAAATGCTTTCAACAGCTTTAATGAAGAGATTGGTTGGAGTGAAAACCGACTGTCTCAATAGCAGTAAATGGGTAGCGATGAGCCTAACTCATGTGAAACCGAACACCTCACCCTTCTTTTCGTACCTAAGAACTTTATGAGCTAGAATTTAAAAGGTGTCTGTGAAAGGGTTCTGAGTATAATTTGTGTTTCAGGGGATGAAAATGTCTTAGTCAGTAAGGACTACTCCTTACTCCTTCTCTTTTCCCCATCTGCTGTAGGTGCAATACAAGCTGGGCTTCCAGGTGGACAACCCTGCTGCTATGAGCCTGCCCAAGAGCAGCATACCCACTCAGGGGGAGGTGCCTCACAGCCGTTCAGGTCTGCTAGTCCCACGCAATTCCATACATCCCTGCCCTCAAACCAACCTCACTCACAAAACCTCCTCAGCTCAAACCAACCTCACTCACAAAACCTCATCAGCTCAAACCAACCTCACTCAGAAAACCTCCTCAGCTCAAACCAACCTCACTCACAAAACCTCCTCAGCTCAAACCAACCTCACTCACAAAACCTCCTCAGCTCAAACCAACCTCACTAACAAAACCTCCTCAGCTCAAACCAACCTCACTCACAAAACCTCCTCAGCTCAAACCAACCTCACTCACAAAACCTCCTCAGCTCAAACCAACCTCACTCACAAAACCGCCTCAGCTCAAACCAACCTCACTCACAAAACCGCCTCAGCTCAAACCAACCTCACTCACAAAACTGCCTCAGCTCAAACCAACCTTACTCACAAAACCTCCTCAGCTCAAACCAACCTCACTCACAAAACCTCAGCTCAAACCAACCTTACTCACAAAACCACCTCAGCTCAAACCAACCTCACTCACAAAACTGCCTCAGCTCAAACCAAACTCACTCACGAAACTGCCTCAGCTCAAACCAAACTCACTCAGGAAACTGCCTCAGCTCAAACCAACTTCAGCTCAAACCAACCTCACTCACGAAACTGCCTCAGCTCAAACCAACCTCACTCACGAAACCTCCTCAGCTCAAACCACCCTCACTCACGAAACCTCAGCTCAAACCAACCTCACTCACAAAACCTCAGCTCAAACCAAACTCACTCACGAAACTGCCTCAGCTCAAACCAACTTCACTCACGAAACCTCCTCAGCTCAAACCAACCTCACTCACGAAACCACCTCAGCTCAAACCATTCTCACTCACGAAACCGCCTCAGCTCAAACCAACCTCACTCACGAAACCGCCTCAGCTCAAACCAACCTCATTCACGAAACCTCCTCAGCTCAAACCAACCTCACTCACGAAACCTCAGCTCAAACCAACCTCACTCAGAAAACTTCAGCTCAAACCAACCTCACTCACAAAACCGCCTCAGCTCAAACCAACCTCACTCATGAAACCTCAGCTCAAACCAACCTCACTCACGAAACTGCCTCAGCTCAACAAACCGCCTCAGCTCCAACCAACCTCACTCACGAAACCTCCTCAGCTCAACAAACCGCCTCAGCTCCAACCAACCTCACTCACGAAACCTCTGCTCAAACCAACCTCACTCACGAAACCTCTGCTCAAACCAACCTCACTCACAAAACCTTGCTAATTAGGTTTTAGGTTTTTAGGTTTTATTTATTTGCACCATAAAAACAAGAACCATAAACAAAAGAAAACAAAAAACCATGCTAATTACTTTTATGAAGCACAGAATCTGGGTTTTATGTTTATAATCAGACATAATGTCAAGCCTCTTGTACATTATTTTTGTGCATCATTTCATATATGCAGAATTAATTGAAATGGAACAAATTCAATTAATGTTTTATATTTTTAATATGGTATGAATTAATTCTGACATGGTTCTGTTTATACATTTTGGCAAGATGTTTTGTTGTGTGGTAAGGATCCCATCGTCCAGTTGTCTCTACCCACTGTTCATTGCTTAGAAAGTGTTTGTCGTGAGCAGAAAGGGGCTAATAAAGTGAGAGGGACCCGAAAGTGGCAGGTTGTGTGTGAAGAAGGAGAAGAAGATTTTGGGCCCCATCTTACACACGGCGCTAACCGAAAAGTGTCTTTGCTATCTTACACCAGGGCGGAGGGTTCATTATAGAGCCTAGCGCTCACGTCGTTTAAATACCAAGTCATCTTGCGCCCATTGCAAGTGAACTGGGCGGGTTGATCTTAACATGAGGAGTGGCCAGGATGATTTTTGGAATATTGCTATCTTGAGCCAGCAGAAAGCGCTTGCGCTAAAACCTCCACAAACCTGGTCTAAAGTCATGTCGCAGTTGTTTACATGTTATTTTAACTGCGCATATACAGTTGAAGTCGAAAGTTTACATACACCTTAGCCAAATCCATTTAAACTCAGTTTTTCACAATTCCTGACATTTAATCCTAGTAAACATTCCCTGTCTTAGGTCAGTTAGGATCACAACTTTATTTTAAGAATGTGAAATGTCAGAATAATAGTAGAGAGAATGATTTAGTTCAGCTTTTATTTCTTTCATCACATTCCCAGTGGGTCAGAAGTTTACATACACTCTGTTAGTATTTGGTAGCATTGCCTTTAAATTGTTTAACTTGGGTCAAACATTTCGGGTAGCCTTCCACAAGCTTCTCACAATAAGTTGCTGGAATTTTGGCCCATTCCTCCTGACAGAACTGGTGTAACTGAGTCAGGTTTGTAAGCCTCCTTGCTCGCACACGATTTTTCAGTTCTGCCCACAAATGTTTGATTGGATTGAGGTCAGGACTTTGTGATGGCCACTCCAATACTTTGACTTTGTTTCCTTAAGCCATTTTGCCACAACTTTGGAAGTATGCTTTGGGTCATTGTCCATTTGGAAGAGCCATTTGCGACCAAGCTTTAACTTCCTGGTTGATGTCTTGAGATGTTGCTTCAATATATCCACATAATTTTCCTTCCTCATGATGCCATCTATTTTGTGAAGTGCATCAGTCCCTCCTGCAGCAAAGCACCCCCACAACATGATACTGCCACCCCCGTGCTGCGTGGTCCCATGGTGTTTATACTTGCGTACGATTGTTTGTACAGACGAACGTGGTACCTTCAGGCGTTTGGAAATTGCTCCCAAGGATGAACCAGACTTGTGGAGGTCCACAATTTTCTTTCTGAGGTCTTGGCTGATTTCTTTTGATTTTCCCATGATGTCATGCAAAGAGGCACTGAGTTTGAAGGTAGGCCTTAAAATACATCCACAGGTACACCTCCAATTGACTCAAATAATGTGACATCATTTTCTGGAATTTTCCAAGCTGTTTAAAGGCATAGTCAACTTAGTGTATGTAAACTTCTGACCCACTGAAATTGTGATATAGGTAATTAAAAGTGAAATAATCTGTCTGGAAACAATTGTTGGAAAAATGACTTGTGTCATGCACAAAGTAGATGTCCTAACTGACTTGCTAACACTATAGTTTGCTAACATGAAATCTGTGGAGTGCTTAAAAATGAGTTTTAATTACTTCAACCTAAGTGTATGTAAACTTCCGACTTCAACTGTAAGTGTGTCTACATAGGTAAGTCTGTTACACACAGGGGCGCGTACAAGCATGACTAAAAATAGCTTTCAGTCCACTCCAACATCCAGGCAATAAGGTTACATGTATAGACTATTTGCAATTATCCTGGATCTAGCCTATATTTGCCAATACTTCCTGTAATCTTCTGGGGGGGACAATCTTCTGTTACGGGACAATGGCTATCCATTTAAAACTTAGCTGATAACACCTATATCAAGCCTAATGCTCGAATTGTCATTTACACCTAATGCGTGAATTGTCATTCCATGGAAAACTCGCACACTAGAATAGATGGACATTTGAGTTCTGAAAATGCGCTTCAGATGTCATTACAATACAGCTCTCTAGGCCTACAGCCTGTAAGTATATAGAATGGTTTTGACTGAAAAATGTTCAAAACCTTGTCCAGTGAATATTGCATTTATTGTTTTTCAAATAGCCTAGTCTACAGCGGATTCGCTGTGCATAAGGTTTTTTCGATAGCCTACGGTTAAAAAACTGAGATAAATGTCACCATGTTAACTGAATTTGAACCTTATTCTTCGTCCTTCATATTTTTTAAATTACAGTGATAAGGTTTCTATACTCTCAGCTTATTAAACCTGTTTTCACTGATAAATCTGATTTCACCTGTTATTCCATAACTGAACAAAATTATTTTAAAGAGAACTAAGCGTCTAATTAGAAACTAAAACAAATTTGCAGCACGTTACACAATTAATTCCCAATTAGTTTTAATGCTATTCTCTGCATGTGCGCTTTAACTTCATGCAGGAGCTGGTCTGTTTCTTCTGCTGTAAATCTCACTTTTCTCTTCCTTGGAAATGGATTGTTTTAAAGCATATACCAGTAAAACAGGTTGGTCACATTTCTATAAGCAGGACATTATAAAACAAGGGAAAATATGCATGAACCTATGGGTTTCCAACCTGGCAGCTTTATTGTATTTAGTGTCATCATTAAGTCAAAATAACGGTATTTATGTTATTAATCAATATTAGAATGCAGGTAATGAACTTCGAGAACTGCATGAGAACAGCCTCATGGAATTGATGTTTTACAATGCTTCATTGCATAATCAAACGAAATTCGTTAAACAAGCAGGCTAATTTGGCGTTTTCTAAGGTGAGACGGAAGCCATTGGTAGCTTATTCTCAGCTGTTGCAGGTGTTTTTAACGAAATTTAACCGCATATATTTTGTAAAATAACCGCACTGTCTGGAATTACCGGGAACTCATAATGATTAGTCTAAATAATATTGATCATACTATTGATCCATATAGCCTATTTCTTGATTCGCCATCAAGCAATCCGCCACGGTGGAAAAGCAGGGTTTTAAAGGGAAAGGGATATGACATTTTGATTGGTTTATTGCATGTCACACCCAAGACACACCTATAATTAATGAAGAGACTAGGTTCAATCCATTTGCATGTTGCACTGTGCTTAGCGCTCAAAAAACACACCGTCAAACTAGCAAAAGTGGACTTGGACACGCCCTAAATGCACTTCACGCTATGCATTTAGACAAAGCGCTACGATCGCCAAGATGGAGCCCTTTGACTTTAGAACAGAAGGCAGAAAGCACTGATAGGATCCAAGAGGGTACATCCACTGTTATGACTTCAGCAAGATCAGCATTATCAACATGTCAATCATAGCACTGTTAAAGGTAAGCAGGAGATTGCATTGCAGTTTATCAGTAAAACACTGGGCAATTGATCTGGTTTCTTTTGGACTGGAATGCAAACACTGAATTCTCATAGGTCCTCAGACTTATTTTTCAAGGATTTAACAGCTGTGCGTATGGCAGCCCAGCAGTAGATATTTGGCAGAATTATAATTCCGCTGTGTTCGTAGCGTGGTCGTCACGGTTCGTTTGTGTGTGGAGACATTATGTCCACATTAAGAAATAATAGCCACTTTAACAGCTGCTTTGTGCTGGTGGTTGATATAAAATATAGCTAGGGAGAGCTACAAAATTGGAGGAAAGGGCACAGTTTTTTGTAGTATTGCAGCATATATTGTATACTCTTTCTTTCTTTCTCTCTCTCCCTCTCTCTCTCTCAATCTCTCTCTCTGCGCAGTGTTCCGAGTGGATCTCTTCTGTTCCGGGAAAATGGATGCTGAGGTGATCCTGACTATGCAACTCAACCTGACCATCCACGCCAACAACATTACAGTCCTTAACTTCAAAAGGAGAAAAGTGTGCTACAGACGTAAGACCCCCTGCATGTCGAGCGGTGAATTTGTGCAGAATGTTTCCTCAAACACAGGGATGTGTATTTTAACGTGGGCATGCGACAGCTTTAAGCCACCATGGCGAGAATTTTTTCCGGAAAATTCCTCAATTACGACGAGGAAATGTAGTCAAGAAGCTTTACCTACTTCGCATACGGGGTTAAATAGGGGTGACGCACGGCCCTCGTTACACCCGCACCCTTCTGCCGAAATGGGGCTTGCAATTATTAATGCAGAAATTGGCTGGATTCCTTGGTTGAATAAAAGCTGTTTTATGCCACCATCTGGGAATGAGATCTTTTTAACATGTCCATGTGTAATGCATCGGAGAGGTCAAAGGGTTCCAGTGTGTTACAGCAGAACATTATTCACTGTACTCTGTGCATGTGCGTGTGCACAGCACGTCTTCACACCGTGTTGCCTTTTAATGAAAAGACTGTTTAATACTTGGCGCAGTGAAACCCCCTAGGCCATTTGGGAATGATGAAAGGGTTACTGAAGGAAATGGAGTGCCGTTTGTCTTCGGCTGTCACCGTTTTCAACCTTGAGGAGATAATTATAAGGGTCCTGGTGCTCTCTGTGTCACATTCTCCAAGGAGGAAACAGACTAAAACATTTCTGCCCAGGTTTGAGTGCCAAATTGGCTGCCTGAAAAAAAACGCTCATTAGCATCTGATATGCCATTAAATGCGTAGCAGTTTGTGAGGTCGAAGCTACTGGTAAGCATAGGGCTACCATTATTTACAATGTACCATGTGTCAGGATAGGAAACCGTTTGAGGGCCCGACTAAAGGTCCTTGAATTGTGCTTCTTCTGTGGATGGTTGTTTGTTGTAAATCTGATCAAACTGCCTGATGCTTGTTGATTAGGTCCCTCTGAGGGTTGCTGAAAACCTCTTTCAGCTCATCATCGAGGTCCTCCACCCTGCCTACGTCCGTGAGCAGTTCACTAGTCTGAATCTGAATATGTTTTATTGCACTTCTTTAACACTGCGGTATTTTCTAAATAGGAATTTTAATCATTGACCTTTATTGAAATAAAATGCCAATGAGGTTTGTCACAAAATCCGTCAGTTTTGCATGTAATTCCTTGTATGTAAATGCCGTTTTCAAAAGCTTTTTGAATAGGTTTTAAATGGAACTGGATAGTGCTCTTATTTCAGCCCCTTTGGGATAAATGGGTGCATGTATCTAAAGAACTCACAAACTACATTCAACAAAGGTTCACATTCACTCTCACACTAATTTTTTTAAATTATAATTTATTAAAAAAAAATTCTTTTGATTTTTTCCCCCGTTTTTCTCTCAATTTGGTAGCCAATTGTACCCTATGCTATTCAATTCCCCGTGTAGCAAACACTTGAGAATTTGCAGCTACACAACCCCGTCAGCCGGTAGTACATTACATTACATTAGTCATTTAGCAGACGCTTTTATCCAAAGCGACATACAATAAGTGCATACAGAAACGTCATCGAAATCACTACAGAACAGACAAGACAAAGCACATCCTTCCCATAATGTAGCAGCTCATCCCTAGTAATGAACGTTGAATGTAGTTCACAGTAAGCTGTGGGTAAATCAGCTATACTACACTTCTATTCTAAATACTATTATAAACTATAACAAACAGACAGGAAAACACAGGGAACTAGTGCCATGAGGTCCTAGATTAGAATATCAGTCAAGGTGGAGTCTGAAGAGGTGTGTCTTCAGGCCACGACGGAACGCAGGCAGGGTTGGAGTAGAACGTAGGGGAATGGGAAGTTCATTCCACCACTGAGGAGCCAGGGTGAAAAAGCTCCGCAGTCGGGACGAGTGAGAGCTGTTGACACGGAGGGGGGGAAGTGCGAGTTGCCCTGCTGTAGAAAAGCGAAGTGGTCGAGCAGGAACATAGTTCTGGATTAAGTCCTGTAGGTAGGCGGGGCCTGTCCTATTGGCTGCAGTGTAGTCCAGGGTAAGAACTTTGAACCTGATCCTGGCTGCAACTGGCAGCCAGTGGAGTGACCTCAGCAGGGGGGTTACATGGGAAAATTTTGGGAGGTTGAACACAAGCCGGGCAGCTGCATTCTGGATCAGTTGAAGAGGCAGAATGGCGCAGGCTGGTAGGCTTGCGAGCAGGGAGTTGCAGTAGTCCAGGCATGAGGTGACCCTGGTCTGGACAAGAAGCTGGGTGGAGTAGGTGGTCAGGTACGGTCGAATCCTCCTGATGTTGTACAGGAGGAACCTGCAGGACTGTGCCGTCGCCCTGATGTGCTCTTTTAAAAAAATAAAAAACTAAATAAAAATATTTCTGATTTTTCCCCATTTTCTCCCAATTTAGTAGCCAATTGAACCCCTATTCTATCAATTATCCCCGTGTGTAGCAACCGCTAGAGAATCGCCGCCACGAGCCCTGCCAGGACGCAGCCCCTCCAAACCTGACCGTGATTCCAACTCGCCCATGGCCGCACTTGCGCGCGACGACTCTCTCTCTGAGCCCCACCCACCGGGAGCAGCTGCCAATTGCCGCTCCCTCAGCCACCGGCCATGCACGGAACTGGCAGGACCGGGGATCGAACCCCCGATCCTCAGGGCGCAACTGCACAGACTAAAAAGTCCGCTAACCGCGGCGGCGCCCCTGATGTGCTCTTTGAAGTCCAGCTGGTCGCCCAGGACCACCCCCAGGTTCCTTGCAGAGCGGGAGGCAGCCACCACAGTCCCATCAACGGTGATGGCGAGGTCATGTAGTGGGGAGGTCTTGTATAGCATGAAGAGGAGCTCTGTCTTGTCAAGGTTGAGCTTCAGGTGATGGGTAGCCATCCACTGAGAGATATCCTCTCCTTAACCTGTGGGGTAGAGGGAGGGAAGGAGAGGAAGAGTTGAGTATCATCAGCATAGCTATGTTATGAGAAGCCATGTGAATTAATTTCTGAACCAAGAGACTTAGTATAAATAGAGAACGGCAGAGGACCCAGTACAGATCCCTGCCGGACTCCTGTAGACAGGGGATGGGGTGCAGAGACGGAACCCTTCCAGGAGACTTGGTAGGATCTATCAGTGAGATACGATACAAACCAAGAGAGGGCACTCCCAGAAATGCCCATCTCAGTGATTGTGAAGATCAGGAGTTTGTGGTTGACCTTGTCGAACGCCGCAGACAGGTCAAAGAGAATCAGAACAGAGGAGAGGGTGGAGAAAAACAGACAGTTGGTTAAGGACAGCTCGTTCAAGAGTTTTGGACAGGAAGGGCAAGAGAGATACATCAGAGGGGTCCAAGCTAGGTTTTCTAAGGAGTGGGGTTACACGGGCAGTTTTAAAGGCAGCAGGAACATGGCCACAGATTAGGGAGGTGTTGTTAATGGAGGACAGATATGGAAGGACCTCAGCGGATATAGACTGGAGGACTGCTGAAGGTATGGGGTCCAGTGGACAGATGGTTGCGCGATGGCGTGCCACCAGCTGGAGCACATCTGCGTCCTCCAGAATCTTGAAGGACGACAGTGTAGCGATGGGTTTGGTATGGGGGATGGGGGGTGTCACCGGATGCGTGAAGGAATTCCGGATCGTGGCCACCTTTCCCTCAAAGAGGGTCAGGAAGTCATCTGCAGAGAGGGAGGAGTAGTAGCAAAGTAGTCACCACGTCCTGTTCAGGGCGACTCCTCGAGCTCCTGACCGCGATTCCAACTCGCTCGGGGCTGCTTGTGCGAGACTATTCTCCCCCACCAAGCCTCCCCCCACCCTGGGAGCGGGCGCCAGTTGCCACTCCCTCAAGGCACCGGCTATACTCGGATCTGGCAGGACCAGGGGCGCAAACCCCTGATCCTCGGTGTGCAACTGCACCGACTCAAAAGTCTGAGCTTTTACTGCTGCGGCGCACATTCAGGTTTTTAGGTAAGATGAGGCTAAAAGATTCAAATGTTGGCATATTGCTTTCATCAGTGCAATGGTGTATGCTAACAGCAGTCTTATCTTACTCCTACAGTGCATTGTAGTCACTGGAGTCTTTACATTTACACACCTGTTTACACACGGCTGAAACAGCAAAGTTTCTATTTAAAATGTTAAGTACTCATTAATAGCCGACCTGAAAATCGGCTCTGATTGGTAGCTAGCTCACTGATTAGCTTGTACACCTGTAGTCGGGTCTAAAAGACTGCCATCAGAAAACTCAATTTCTCAGACAAAGGCAGTATGCTAAAACTTTTGAATCTTTTCGCCTCACTTTAGCGAATAATGTTGAGCATGAATCTTTCCGGAATGTAGATTTGAAATGCCTGCCATTTTGCACCAGTAAGCACCTTACTCCTGATTTGTTTAAAATAGTTGGGATAGTATGTCGTGTCACTGGAGCTCATTTTCTGACCCTTTCTTCCTGCCCCTCCCCCCCCCCCCCCCGGTTGTTTCTGTTACAGGACTTGAGCAATCAGATCCCAAGGTCCCACCGTTCCTCAACAAAACCCTGAACAGGCCGATATGTAAGTCTTTAGAGCCCTCTGTCGTCGCAGGCCGAGCTCTGGCCCGACCCTATCTCTCCCTCGGTCTCCCTAGACACGCGACACTACACGTTCAGCTCGTTCTCTTTTCTCTCTGCACGGCTCGTGGTCTCTGAGCCGCTTCGTGTGACATCAGCGCATAACGCTAGGGGTGAACGCGAGATCAAAGGCACAGGACACACAGTTTTAATGAAGGAAGGGAAGGCTGGGCCAGCCACCGCGGAACACAGGTGAACAAAGGGGTCTGACCGATTACTGAGCGCTCTTACAGCGGAGGATCAGCACCCCGCTCAATTCGGGCCTCAAACCGGTCCTCCGAGCCCTCATAGCAATCCACCTTGGAGCCGGCTAAGATCCGGCAGATCTCCGGGGCGCTCGTTCTTTGAGCGTTTAGGCTTCCGCCCTGAGTTCAGTGGGGGACGCGACTCGCGTTTCTTGTGGCCCCTGGATTGGATCAAGATGTTTTAGACACAACGAGACTGCACAACGCGTGCACTCACTGGGATTGACTGGAGTCGGGGCAAGGCAAAGGGCAGATGGCTTTTTGTTGAGCCGTAATGGCGGCACGTTGGAGCCCCTATCTTTTTTGCCACAGTTTGCTTCACACTTGGGTGGGCTGTGTGAAGCAGGGGCTCCCATTAAGCTTTCAGAAGGAATCCCTGGGCCTGTGGGGTTGGGGGGGTATGAGTGATCTCTCAGTTTGAGTGCTGTGTGGGGGTGGGGTGCTTTCACTCTCGAATCCCCATTCCCTTGGGAATGCTGAGCCTACATTACCCCTGCTGACGGCAGATTAAGGATCGAATGTGGAATGCACCCCCTCGCTCCCCGGTTTAAAGAATATTGTGCGTGAATGGCAAAAAAAAAATTACCTAGACTTCTCTTTTGTCCGCCCTAATTGCCCTGAACCAAGCCGCAGCGGTATCTGTTCACGCTTGACCACGCCAGGCCTCCCCTGTGTCAGAGGCCAAGATGAGACCCTGATCGTTGGGGGGTTCTGGGAGTTCTTTTTCAATTAGGAGCTGCACGTGGGAACCTAGGCGAGCTGTCTTCCGATCCTAAAAAGTGACTTCAATTAAGCGGTTAAGTGTACAGCTGGGAAAAGCCATGCAGGCCTTGAGCCTGGGCTCGCTTGTCCCACTCATAATAAATGCTGCACGTGCATGTTTATAATGGTGGATTACAGCAGAATTTCACACATACTTGGCTGAAAGTGTCATCCACTGTAACTTCCCATTTGCTCACCTAGAGGTAGTTGCATCACCTTGTTTGACTGCTTTCACTCATTGGAGCACTACCACACCAGAGCCGTGACTTTCCTCTCTCCCCCCCCCCCCCCCCTCAGCAGTTGAGAGCGTTAATGCAGCCCCCACCACCTCCACCCGGGTTTTCTACATCAGCGTGGGAGTGTGCTGCGCCGTCATCTTCCTCGTGGCCATCGTCCTGGCGGTGCTCCACCTGCACAGCATGAAGAGGGTGGAGATGGACGACAGGTGAGCGTCTCCACAGCGACCCGAGTGCCTCCTGAATGGCGGATTCGCTGAACTCTCCCTCCCAGAATACCCTCTGACCACTCCGAGCCTCACTGTAGATTTCTGTACAAGGTCCAAAAAAGCACTTTGTATCCGACTTGTACCAGCTGTTTAAAACTGATGTCGGCTACGTTAGACGGTTTTTGGAAAAGGACTTAATGTTTGTGTTTACGGTGCACGCCCACTCCGCAAGTTCATATTTACTTAATTTATATTTTCTTTAAGTGCCCTCACATGGAATTCATCACTCGCTTTGCAACCCACTAAAACCAGATGTAGATTTACTTTAACAATGAAGTTATGAGGTATGTAGTTTCGAACACAGACCACAAAATTCAGCCCTCAAGGCCTACGAGGACTGCAGAAGTTTACCAAATGACCCTTGTTTAATGAACCCAGCAACGTGGCAAGACTTTAACTTAACTTCATGAATGGATTTATTAATTTATATCAGAGAAACATTCTTTTTCTGCTATTGAAGGAAGGAAGAATTTAAGTCCGCAAGTGCCCCATTTCCATTTTTTAACAATGAAGTTATGAGGTATGTAGTTTCGAACACAGACCACAAAATTCAGCCCTCAAGGCCTACGAGGACTGCAGAAGTTTACCAAATGACCCTTGTTTAATGAACCCAGCAACGTGGCAAGACTTTAACTTAACTTCATGAATGGATTTATTAATTTATATCAGAGAAACATTCTTTTTCTGCTATTGAAGGAAGGAAGAATTTAAGTCCGCAAGTGCCCCATTTCCATTTTCCAGAGAGACCTTCAATTGTCAAATCCTCTGATTGTCATTTCACGGAAAACAAGGAAGGCCTTCAGAAATTCTTTTTTCTAACGTACTTATTGAGGTGAAATTAAATGGGCCATTCGTAAACAGACTGATTTGATCAGACGCCAAAGGTAATCACTGAGCACGCTCATTAGATGAGGGAACTCCCTGCCCTCGGCGGACTTAACGGAGGTCCCATTATTCCGACACGGCGTGTAACGAGATTTTCCGACTAATCCGTAGACGGAGGCTTCCACACAGACGGTTGTGTTTGCGCTTCTCTAAAGCTCTATTTTCGACCCGTGTCACCACCCCCAAGACAATCTGGCTTTCAGAGCACTCCTGACAAAGCAGGGCTGTTCTCCTTGTAGACGCCCAGATTTGAAATTACATTAAAATGACTCCATTTACGTATATAAAGGCTAAAGGGAGATCGTTTATAGGACAGCGGGTGGGGTGCTGACCTGTTGGCACAGTCTGTACGCATTCGTGGTGCCGTGCGTGCGGTGCTTTATGATAGAACTGTACCTTATCTGACCTGTTTGCAGTTGTCTCAGTGACCATCGGTTGACCAACAACCTCGCCGACTCCTCCCCCCTCCTTGTCTTTCAGCGAGAGTGACAGCGGGAGCTCCCAGGGCCTGTCTCAGCCGTCCACCCAGACCACGCAGTACCTGAGGGCGGACACCCCCAACAACGCCACCCCCGTCACCAGTAAGGAGCCATGAGAGACCTGCATGCATGCGTTACTGGTGGACATCGTTGAAAAATAACCCCCCTCCCCCCTCCTTAAAACAAAAAGAGATGGGCGGCGGTGTAGTATAATGGGTAGGGAACTGGGCTTGTAACCCAAAAGGTTGTAGGTTCTATTCCCAGGTAGGACATTGCCGTTGTACCTTAACTTTAATTGCTTCAGTATATATCCAGCTGTGTAAATGGATACTGTGAAAATGGAAAAAGCTGTGCAAGTCACTCTGGATAAGAACGTCTGCTAAATGCCTGGACCGTAATGTAATGAGATCTTCCTCCTGTCCGTGTCAGTGCGAGTGGACGTTTTTCTTCCCTTGCGCCTCTGAAGACGGTTCCTGCCGTAACATCAGGACTGATGGGTTTATATGTGGTCCTCTTGCGTTTGTCTGTGTGTACGTGCTATATGCGGACAAGCCTCAAGTTGTGAGTCGCTTGTATCGTTTGCTTGGTCTTGTGAACGGATAAGCCTACTTCGCCATTGGCCATGTTAAAGCACTCAAATCTCTGGTTGGAATGACTATTTCATGTTCCTCTTGCTGGCCCAGGAACAAGCGCACGGCCAGTCCAGCAGAGTCACACGTCTGGCTCTTTGCCCCCCGGCACTAAATTCCTGCGCCGAACGAGATAATTGGTCACAAGAGATCTAATTAGCTAAACTGGAATCAGAAGGTCGCAATAAAGAGCCGAAAGTTCTCGGTTGTGGAAAGCCGGCCCCGTCGTCCTCGCTGTAGGGCCGATGAGAGAGAACACTTTGTCTCCTACAAATCCTCTCCCCGCGGGTGAACTGGAGCAAAAAGCAACATGGCTTTTGTTCAGTTCCCAGGAAGAGAAAAGCATTTTATTCATGGTTTGTCCTGTTTACTTCACTTTATGATTTTTCCGTACGTTTCCCTTTCGCAGTCTTCCAAATGTCGTCAACCACCGCCGTTAAAATGAAACGCCAACTTTTGAGCGACTTGGCTTGACGAGTCTGGATGTCCTCTAGCTGTTGAGCCGTTGATGCTGCACATATGTAGACTGAGCTTCACAAAAGCTCCAAAACATCTCAAGGACTTGTAAAGCTACCCCAGATTTCCTAAAGCAAAGTTCAATTTTCAAACCTGTCACCTTTGCGGGGCTTACTCATTCCTACAGTAAACCTCAGTGAATGCACTCTCCCTCAGTGAATGCACTCTCCCTCAGTGAATGCACTCTCCCTCAGTGAATGCACTCTCCCTCAGTGAATGCACTCTCCCTCAGTGGGCTTGATGGCCCGTGCCCTTTTCTTGCATCTAATCATTAATGTCATCAAGTTAATAAGGTTAATAAGCCAAGAAAATGGGCAAATTCATTTCTTCGTTCAAGAAGAAACCTTATTTTTGTTTGCCTTTTAGCAGCAGGACCAACAGTTGGGTCATTATGTGCCGAAATCTTTCCGTTTGGCCAGCACAAGCGTGCGATAGGAGTATGTGGTAGATGAACCAGTTGGGTTTGGTGGAGAGAGGTTTACACATTTGAGTGACATTCTTTTAAAAATAATTTGATTATGCTCACTGTTTATATTTGGAAAATGAAACCCTAATGTGTGTGTAATCCGAGTTTCATCCTCCCCAGACGCTTTGTAACGGAGGGAAAACGGAGGGAAGTGCTTCTCTGTCAAAATGTGGTTGAAAAAGAAAACGCGGAACATTGTGTTTGCATTGCTCCCTTGCCCTTGTCTCTTGTGGGCAGAAGTGAAATTGCATTATTGTGGGTCTTGGTTGAAAACTGGTTTTAAAAAAATAAAAAAATAAAAAGATTGTGATAAGCCTTGACAGATGGGAACACAGGGTATATAATTTACCCCCAAACATTGACCCTGGATCAGTTTCTAGTTTTGAGTTTAGCTATTGAGTTTTGTTAATCTGACCCTGGAATGCTTGTTTGGGGCTTCAATCCTAAAGTGTGGAAACACTGGCCAATCAGATGAGCTCTTGCCTCCTTTCCTCCTCCTGCTCCTCCATTCCTTCTGCTCTTTGGGTTTACAAACTGAAAGTTTAACGTCCATGTGGGATTTCTTGTGCCATTTTTATTACCCGACTGTAAATTCTTGGGGTGTCCGTGCATTCCTATGTTTCTAGTTTGTTTAAAAATATTATTTGTTTAACTTGGTAGGTACTGTATTACTGAAATAGGGTGGTGTGGATGCCATTTACCTACAAATTAATGTTTGAAATGACTGGTGGAAGACTTGATGTTATGTATTTTGTCGCCACCTTGTGGAACCATTGAGTAACTGTTACAGAATTATCAATTTTGAAATGATCCGCTTTGGTTATCTTGACTTTTTTATATCGTATGAGAGCATCAAACATTTGTTGGGAATCTTCTCAGATCTTGCTAGAAGAGGTATAATTTCACAGAAAAAATACTTTACTGTCAAATCATATGCACATGAGTATGATACTATGTATTTAATTGAAATCCTCTGTATATCATATCAAGTAGTACATTGTGTTTTGTTTAGCATACATAAATTCTATTTCAAGTTGGAGTTGTTAAACCTGCTTTTGATGTAGAGTTGGCTCGGATGTATAATCCAATCAATCTAATTTCAAACAGTTCTCTGTAGCAAAGGTCAAAGATATCCGCCTTGTATCTTCTGGTTATACGAACCAGATGTGTATCCCCAGACTTTATCTTTGCACTTTATACAAAAAATGCCCAAGATACTGCCAAAGGCTAGCCCCGTACAAGCACATCTAATAAGAAAATAGCCTGTGCTGTTGTGTGTGCCGGCCTACATATCATCCCTAATGCATGATGTCCGCGTTCAGAGAAACTACTTTAATGTGAAGCTCGCCCCCCCCCCCTCGTTCAGGCCCCCCTTTTAGGTTCGCCTGCCTAATTGTGATAATGACGCTTGATCCACCTGTCGTTTTACCCAGTCTTTAAGCACCCCTCTCTATCACACCCCCCCCTCCCCCCTCTTGCCATCAGACAGTCAGCCTGGTTCTGCACCCATCCTTCATCTTGCTGCTGCCTCCTTCCCCAACCCCGGCGCCCCCTCCCACGAAACCAAAAGTAAGTTTCCCCCGCAGTCTTTCTTTCGGCGCGGAACGACCGCAAACGAAACGAGGCGACCGGTCCGGCCGGAACTGGCGCTGCCTCCCGCGCCTCGTCCTCTCTGTCCGCCGGCGCGAGGCTTTCCCTGCAGCCTACTTGTGTGTTATTTAATTGGCTCATAACAGGCGCCCTTTCCTGAGGCGCCTTGCTTCGGTCGCTTTTTACCGCAGTACCCCCACCTGCGACTTCAACCCGAGACCCCTGTCCACCGCGTTAGGCCGACTGTGCATTTTTACCTTTACTTTTAACGAGGTAGGTCATCCGAGAGCTCGACTGCTGACCGGATTGGTGCGATTTGGGAATTCCAGGGACCGTCTAGCCAGTCGAATGCAGGGGACGATCAGGTGGCCAGATGTGGGAATTTGACCAGGGTACCAGGGTTAACACCCCTGCACTTTCCAAAATGGGATCTTTAATGAGCGCGGTGGGCCAGGAATCTGTTTAATGTTCATACCAGTATCTTTTAGCAGAAAATTTATTTTCCAAGGAGGTTTCCCATCCAATGCATCAGACAAGCCCGGACCTGCTTGGCATCAGCAGTTTCACATGAGAAATGGTACAAGGCGGTATAGCCGTTGGTATGAGATTCCTGGCCCATTGTGGTTGATGATGTCATTTTTACAGCAGGTTATGACCCAAGTAAAACCTAATCAATAACCATAAAAATTTGGTTTTACTTGAGTCATAACCTGTAGTGTGGGGCTCTAGGGCAGGGGGTTCCCCAAATTTTGGGGTAGCCGGCCAGGTGGGAAAAGTAGCTAACTATGGGTGTTGGCGGCGTGGGGACAAATTGTTCAGATGACGGCATTTTTACAAAATTTATTAGCAAACCTTAAATTTAGCGATTGCTCCATCTAAAAGCAGCTGGCCAAGCCGAGGTCTGTCCTCAACCATTTGGCCGACATCCAGCGCTTGTGGAACTCCTTGCCTCCAAGGCCGGTCCCTCCCTGCGGACGGCTTGCTTACTTCACAAACGAACAGCCTACAGTTCAACTCCGAAAGACTTTCCAAAGCATTCTTGCTTTCAAAGGAAGTCTAATTTGGTTTTTTAAAGAAGAAGAACAAACAGTCTGGGAATGCAGAGACGGGGTTACAGATAGATGCGGTCATGGCAAAGAAAGTGCCATGGCGGGGAATTGAACCCCCGGGCACGCGGAGGAGATTAGTGGACGGGTTGAGAGT
Source organism: Synaphobranchus kaupii (assembly GCA_029718625.1). NCBI lineage: Eukaryota > Metazoa > Chordata > Actinopteri > Anguilliformes > Synaphobranchidae > Synaphobranchus > Synaphobranchus kaupii. Next base: position 48,518,103 of record CM056377.1, on the reverse strand, counting down.
CGGCAGGCCCACGGACTGCACTGCGCGGTCTCCCCAGTTTGGGTAAACTTTTGACAGCATGTTACTACTTCAACAGTAGAGAAGAATGCTACAGTTCAGCCTGTACATAATATCAAAATGCCTTTCCATTCATTTTTATCATTACCATAACATTTATGCTTGCCACACTCAATGTAAAATACTCTTTGTGTGTGTGTGTGTGTGTGTGTGTGTGTGTGTGTGTGTGTGTGTGTGTGTGTGTGTGTGTGTGTGTGTGTGTGTGTGTGTGTGTGTGTGTGTGTGTGTGTGTGTTTGTGTAAATAGTAAGCCCACACAATGCTTAGTTCCTCTTCTGTTTTACTATGCATTACTGTTTACCCTGAAGATTTAATGAGATGACTAGACTATGAGATTTTGCTACATGTATAAAAAGAATAATTTTCCCTTTATGCTATAGTGTCGGGAAGCAGATCTGGGGCCTACTCCTCATAGCTGGCTAACTGCTGAGTAAAACCCGGAACAGTGTTTCTGCTAGTTCATATGTTCTATATTCAGGGGGTTTCTGGGTTTTATTTAGCACAGGTAGCCTGCTAACTGTGTTCTCCACATAAGAGGAATGGGGCACTGGTGTCCAAAACAAACACTTACAATGAATAGTCTAAGATTTATGAATTTAATATTTTAAATTAGTATAAATTGTGTATATTTACGTAATAGTCATTTCCCTTCAGTACCATCAAACCCTTCTTGTATTCTTGAACATTCTGACTGATAGAATAATGTCAATGTGTTGTTGTTTTTTTAAATCGATCATTTGTTTTGAAGTGTGTTTTATTACATTCTGTAGGTTCTGTGTCTGCTGCATTTCCTCGTTATGAAAGATGTGCATTTTGATGCAGTTCTCTGTCTGACCACTGGGAGGCACAGAAGTGCTGTTTGGCAAATATCGATAACGTCCAGGGAACACCAGGGATACTCAAATCTGGCCCTCGGCAGCAGTAGTACTGCTGGTTTTCATTCTTCCCCTCTAATCAGGGACTGATTTAAACCTGACACACCAGGTGAGTGCGATCTCTGGCCAATCGGTGACATTGTTGTGCTATGAACTATCAAGCAGAAGAGAGAACCAGCAGCACCACTGACCTTGAAGGCCAGATTTCAGTATCCCTCCCTGCTCTACGCTAATAATGCTAAAGCTGAGCTGGGCCTGGGAAGTATTTTGATAGGGGACCATCAAGGAAAGCTTGGCCAGGAAGTGTGTTGTTTGAATAGAGGAGCATATCAGGTGGGAAAGGGGTCCTTGGGAAAAAAATAAATAAAATAATACCCTGCTGAAGTTACACAGACTGTTCTACAGGAGATAATGTCTGTCAGAACCAACGGGTTAACTGAAAATTCCAAGAGCCATTTCAGTGAGTGTAGGGGTGATAATCTTTGCAGCCTGGCCAAAATTCCAAATCTAACACACTCCCATTTTGTTTGATAAGTCCTTCCCATCTAACCTCAACCAACTTGGCATGTTAAGCCGCAACATATCACTCAGATGAGAGGTCGGTTTTTGTTGCACCTGGAGGTTTGGTGGAATTCGGTAAATAATCTATTAATCTGAGTGCAATATTTAACTGAAAAAAGTACATTTAGAAACATTAATCCATTTTAATTTTAAGTACACTGCCCATTTTATGACCCTTTAAAGTAATTAAACATGTGAAAACCACCAGAAGACATTGTTAATAAGATGCATTTCATTAATTCTAGGTCAGTGCTTTAAAACCACTTCAGGTTACACTTGTACTTTTGGTCCACCCATCAGAATCCAGTGCCTCACACTGTTTAAATAAATAAATAAATAAAAACTATTGGACGGCACTGTAAGCAGAAGGGAGAAACGGATACCATTGTCAGCAACCCATTTTGCTAGCGTGTCACATTCACAATCGTTTCGAATGAAAGGCTGTGGTTTGTTTCTGTCACCACACCTTTCATTTAAGTTGTGCGCACACGGCATATTTTGCCAATGAAGTCTTTAAGGAAGAAGAATTTAAGAGGCTCACATTCTCAATTCTCGGGTCACGCCGCCCTTCTTGCGCACGCAATTCAGACTTCTCGCCTTTAAGCTGGAGCTGGAGGTTTGTAAATGACTATTCAGCTTAGATGATTGCTAACGAACAGAGCCGACTCTTACCATTGCCTCAGTCTTGCTTTGCTTTATAGGCTGAACGCATCTTCAGTTAACCACACGCTTCGATTCCGAATGCCTTCAGCCTCACGGTGGATCCCTCACTCCCCCTCAACCACGAGACTCAAAATACCACGCCGTCGTCTCTCGCCTCAAACCTATCGCAGGCGCATTCAGTTGATTTACAAATGACCGTGTTGACATTACCTGCCTATTTCGTTTTGTCACACGCCGTGTCGGAGGGGTTATATATCGCGGTCCGCAAGCCAACTGAATAAATGGCTGTTGGCCCGCATGCTGTAAAACGAATGGTCTTTCAGCGCACTGAGCCGCGTGCCCTCCGGCACCTGCTAAGCTCTGAGGGATAATCAGTTCTTTCAAGGTAACTCGCCAGGAAGACCGATAAGACAGAATTGCATTGAACTTGCAGAAACTTGAACGATTTTCGCAGACAGGGATGTACAGTCAGTGGAGTTGCAGTATAGTGTGGCGATATGCAGTGTGCTCTCCTGAACTAACTTTATCGTAGTTGATTTTTATTCATCCTCAGGTTTGCTCCTCAACTGTTTGGTTTTGTATAGTATGTTAGGACTGTTTTGTCTGCCTGTTTTTTATGTGAGTTTAGTATAGTGTCTAGCCATTTTGCTAATCTTGTTTGTGTGTGTGTGTGTGTGTGTGTGTGTTTGTGTGTGTGTGTGTGTGTGTGTGTGTGTGTGTGTGTGTGTGTGTGTGTGTGTGTGTGTGTGTGTGTGTGTGTGCGTGCGCGTCTGCGTGTGCGACACTCCCCAGTCTACCCTTCACTCCGTATCGAAAAGAACGACCTGAGGAGCGTCACGCTGCTGGAGGCCAAGGCGAGGGTCAAAGACATCGCCGTCTCCAGGGAGAGGGTAACGCTGCGAGACGTCCTGCAGGAAGGTACGACAGCTCCTCGCGAGCCCCTCGCACCTTCCAAAAAAAACATACAGCAATTTCACTCGATATAAAAACAAAAAAAAAAGGATCTCTACAAGGCGGGCCAAACAATTGGCAAAATGACAGCTAATAAGAACAAACGGCAGCCTTTTATCTCACACTGGTAAAGATTTATTGGAGATTAAAGTGCACTGAGCCTCAGTGAGCTTATCTCCAACACTCAGAACACAGGCACAGAACTACACAAAACGGGTTCTAGCTGCACTCCTTATAGCTGCACTCCTTTACTCTACTTCAGGCAGAGCTCGGGGGGGTCAAACACGTGACCGTTTGACCGCGGGCGCCGACTGTAGATTTCGGGGTTTGACATCACGTCTGACTTCCTGCACCTTTGGCCGACTTGCTAGTAAACACCAGGAGAGATCAAGAAGAATCCTCCCGTGGCTCACTTCCCCGAAACCCCCCTCTCTGAAGAGGGGAGCGTGTGCACCCCGAGGCACGCTGCGCCGCCTTTCGTTGGTTTTTCGAAGCGCATTTGTAAGCGGGCCGGCGGGGCGAGCCGAGGATTCGACGGCGATAGCCAGCGGGGTCATCCGCCCTTGGCGCGCCGCCAAGCGGCATGGGCCCACTAAGCAGCATGGGCCCACTAAGAAAGGCAGACGCGGCAATCTCACGCCCCTGCCCCGAACGCGGCCTGAAATAGTTTCTGCTCCTAGTGCTCTCGCTTTTTCTTTTTTTTCCTTCAGAGAGCGGCCTGGATCATTATTTTTCTCCTCCCTTCTGCATCTGCATGTTCATTCCTCATGACCCTAGCATGGAGAAGTCTTTACAGGGAGCACAGCACTACTGTATGTCTTGTATATTCTCTCTCTCACACACGCATATACACCAATCAGCCACAACATTAAAACCACTCACAGGTGAAGTGAATAACATTGATTATCTCATTGTTATTTTGGTTCTGTACTCTAGCACTTTGAGTTTGAAAGGATACAATGAGGTTGAAGTGCAGACTGTCAGCTTTAATTTGAGGGTATTTTCATCCATATTGGATGAACTGTTTAGAAATTATAGAACCTTTTGTACATAGTCCCTCCCATTTTTGGGCATCAAAAAATATTGGACAGTTTAACATAATGTAGAATAAAGTAATCATTTTTAATATTTGGTCGCATATCCTTTGCATGCCATGACTTCCTGATGTCTGTGACCCAACAACATCAAAAGACCTTTCAAAATTTGAATGGATCGCTATGGGAATTGGGTTGTGGCACTAGATTTAGCTGTAAATTATGCTGGAACAGTATGGAATACATGGTTGGTAAAATGGCTGTAAGTCATCAAGGGTCTGAGGTATCAAACAAGCCTCAAACCATCACTCTGCTGCCAGATATGCAGTAGATATGGATGGATCACTTTAAGGGTAGTTTCTCCTGACAAATTTTCCTGTTGAACTCTATTGAAAAATAAGTCAGGAGAAGAAACCCTTCAAGTGATCCATCCATATCTACTGCATATCTGGCAGCAGAGTGATGGTTTGCCACTCATTTGATACCTCATACCCTTGATGACTTGCAGCCATTTTATCAACCATGTATTCCATACTGTCCCAGCATAATTTGCAGCTAAATCTAGTGTAATCAACTGTCCAATATTTTTTGATGCCCCAAAATTGGGGGGGACTATGTACAAAAGGTTCTATAATTTCTAAACGGTTCATCCGATATGGATGAAAATACCCTCAGATTAAAGCTGACAGTATGCACTTCAACCTCATTGTATCTTTTCAAAGTGCTAGAGTACAGAACCAAAATAACAACAAGATAATCAATGTTATTCACTCCACCTGTCAGTGGTTTTAATGTTGTGGCTGATCGGTCAATTCAAGAAACAAGTCATGTGAAAACGTAAGTACACCCCCAGTCTCTTTTTTGACATATTTGGACACATGGATAATTGATCCTTATTCCAATGCTTTTTACTAACAAAGGACACAAAGAAATTATGCATTTAAATGATTTATTTATAAGAAAGTGCAATTATCCTGTGAGGAAAAAGTAAGTACACCCCTGGCTTCAATAACTGGTGTTGCCCCCTTTGGCAGCAATAACCTCTTCTAGGCGTTTCTTGTAATTGACTATAAGTCTCTTACATTGACTGGGAGGAATTTTCAGGCATCCTTCTTTGCAGGACTGCTTTAATTGTGTGATGTTAGAGGGCTTCCTTGAATGCACAGCCCGCTTCAAGTCCCCCAAAAGCATTTAGATAGGATTGAGGTCTGGACTTTGACTTGGCCATTCCATAACCCTCCATTTTTTCTTTCTGAGCCATTCTGTAGTATATCTGCTTGTATGTTTAGGATCATTATTCTGTTGGAGGATCCAGGACCTTTTCAGCATCTGAATTGATGGCCTCACATTCTCCTCAGAAATGGTCTGGTATAAAGTTGAATCTATTATGGTAAGTTTACCAGGCCCTGAGGCAGCAAAGCAGCCTCAAACCATAATGCCCCCTCCACTATGTTTCACCGTTGGAATGAGGTGCTTCTGCTTAAAGGCAGTGTTGCGTCTTCGCCAAACATGACGTTTTGCATTGCGCCCAAACAACTCCAACTTTTACTCATCAGTCCAGAGTACATTTTCCCAGTAGTTTTGAACTTTATCCAAATGTTGTTTTGCAAAGTTCAGTTGTGCTTTTATATTCTTCCTTCCTATCCTCCCATGTAGGCCAAGTTTGTGCATTTTATTTCTGATTGTTGACTCATGTACTTTCACGTTAACTGTGGCAAGTGAAGTCTGTAGGTCCTTAGATGTTACCCTTGGGTTCTTGGAGACTTCGAGGAGCATCTTTCGGTCAGCTCTTGGGGTGAATTTGCTGGGACGGCCTGTCCTGCGTAGATTTCCGGTGATGTGGAATTTTCACAATTTGAATATGATGCGTTGAACAGTTGATTGATGTACTTAAAACTGCTTTGAAACCCCTCCCAGTCTCATGCAAATCAATAATCTTTTTTCTCAGGGCTTCGGCTAGCTCTTTGGACCTAGGCATGATATGTTGGCACATACCTCGATTGTTAGGTCCAAACCAGACCAATTGTCTGTTTTTATGTAAGCATAGAACTTCCAAATTATTATCTAATAATTGGACAATCATTTACACCTGTTTTGTCCACCAGACTTCAATTTTAATCAATATATTTGATCGTAAAGGTAGGGGGTGTACTTACTTTTTCCTCATGAGGAATTTCAATTTCTCAATGAGGAATTTCATTTCAATTGCTTAAGTGATTCCAAAGTCTACTTTTTTAGCATCATTTGTTGATTTAGTTTACCTTAATCAATCAGTATGGTTGAAAATAAAATAAAACAATCTTGTGTCCAGATATGTCAAAATAACTGACTACCGCCGTCGCGTGGTACAACGGTAAGAGCGCCGGCTTTCAGTCGGTGCAGTTGTGCTCCGAGGATCGGGGTTCGCGCCCCGGTCCTGCCAGATCCGAGCATGGCCGGCGCCCTGTGGGAGCAGCAATTGGCGGCTGCTTCCGGGTGGGGGGAGGGGCTCGGAGAGAATCGCTGCACGCATAGCGGCCCTAGGCGAGCTGGATTCACGGTCAGGAGCTCGAGGAGTCGCGCCCTGTAGAGGACGTGGCGACCTCATTCCTACTACCGGCTGACAGGGTTGTGTAGCGGTGGTTCTCTAGCGGTTGCTACACGGGGGGAAATTGAATTAGAATAGGGGTTCAATTGGCTACTAAATTGGGAGAAAAATGGGGAAAAATCAGAAACAAATTTAAAAAAATAAATAAATAACTGACTACCGTTTGAGGGTGTACTTTTTCACATGACTCTATATATACATAATGGCCTCCTTTACTTTCATTGGCACAACTCTGCTCCTCATGTTGACAAATGCCAGACTCCAATAGACTCCAAAGGCAATCAAAAGCTTAGAATCAAGACTAGATACTGAAAGCTCTCTTATACCTGCACTAAGGAAGCAATTAAACACACCGACTAATCAGAAACACCTGTGAAGCCATTTGTCCAGAACATTATGGTGCCCTGAAATGGGGGAGCGATGTGTAAAAGGTGCTGCAATTTCTACATGGTGAAAACAAAATGTGTAAGAATACTCTTTAATAAAAGCTGAGAATCTGCACTTTAACCAAACAATTGTTTGACTACAATTCAGAAATCTTATCCCAAAAGGGCCGGTGTGGGTGCAGGGTTTTGTTTAAGCCCAAGACTACCACACCTGATTCCACCGACTAATCATGGCCTTCAGTCAAGAAGACCTTGATGAGTTGAATTCGGTGTCTTAGTGCTGGGCTAGAACAGAAACCTTGACGCAGACCGGCCCTTTCCGGATAAGACTTGAAAGAACATGTCACGGAACACACGCAACATTACGGCGGTACAGCACCGATCGTTTCTCACAGAACAGCTCCTAGTAAAACACCAGGGCCGTGACCGAATGCGATCCCTTAACCCCTTTGGGGGCACCTATTTCAGTCAACTTCGTCAAAAAGCTTTTGAGTAGGTGACTTTTTCTCACAAATGGGGGCACTTGAAATACCAGGGTGAACCCCTTATTTCCGGGGTTTTGTTGAGGGAATTCAGGAGCACACTCATCTGGAGAACTGTGCACTCATCCGAAAATGTCAGTAAGTAACCCGTAAGTTAAAACGTAATATGAGCGTATATGCGTATCTATGGTACAAGAGAGGGTCATATCACAAACTACTCTCTTTTTATTTTTGTTAATTCAATCTTCATTCATAATCTACACTTTGTAACCATCGTCATATGTAAACTGAATCTAAAAAAATATATATTACAAACTACTTCCTCACTAGTTTGGAAAGAGTTTTGTGGTATTTCTTTCGCACACTGCTTGCCAAGTTAGGGGACAGGGCACATAGTGGACAGGGAACAGAGGTCGTATTGGGTCACTGTCCAGGCCTTGCAAGCGAACAGAGATGCATCCCCCCCTCGCCCCGCCCCAGCACCTCGCCTCAGGGGAAAAGGCATGCGGGGGCGGCGTTCCTTCCCGTGCCTGCCAGCGTTAGCCACGGCGACCTCACTCCTTATCGGCGCTCCTTGCACAAGAGCCGGCTGCTTTTGCCAAACCCCCCCCCATTTTTTCAGTGCGGAACCACAGCCGCGAGGAGAGCACGCGCAGGGGACGGGTGAGTGATGCGGGCCACACGACGTTCCAGAGAGGCCCAGCCCCGTCAGCTTGCGGCGGACATCAGCCAGCGCGCCCTGTCAAGCGGGGACCATGGGGGGACGGGGGGGTGGGCTTGGGGGAGGGTGTAAAGCGAGAGAGACCGACACTGACTGCCTTGTTACCTGTTGCTGCTCCTCTTGTTTAAACAGAGACACCTACGAGTCACCAGAGTGCCTACGGGGCTACATTTCACACTTTACATGCACCTTTCAAAAGGACCATTTATAAACTTAAAAACACATCTAACCTCTTCAGACCCCCCCCCCTCCCCCGATCCCAATAACTGTCCCGGAGCAACAAGGGGAGAACAAAGAACAGTTGTCGAAAATGCGCAGTAGGGCTGGAGCTCCCATTTGCCTTCTGTTAGATCTGTGCGTCAAGGCAGATTACCTTCTTCCAGTTCGCCTGGGTCACTGCAGTTCACCGAAATGCTCTCTCTGTGAGAATATGCCACTTAGAATTCTTACCCCCCTCATATTTAACTGAGCTTTTGCGCCAAGACCGGTCTTGTGCGTTTTGTAACATTTCTGAGGCGTGCGGGTGTCCTCGCCCTTGTCTGAACTGAACAAGCTCTCTCTCTCTCTTGCTCTCTCCCCTACAGGGACGTTTGGTCGCATTTTCCACGGCTTTCTCTTGGACGAGAAGGACCCCAGCAAGGAGAAGCAAGTGTTTGTAAAAACGGTGAAAGGTTTGTGATTTATCTCCGCCCCTTTCCTCTGCTGTCCGGCAACGCCTGCCATATTTTCCCATGATTCACAAGCTTATTGTTTTGAGAATTTATGCACCGTTCTTGGGTTGTCGGGCCGCGCGACCCGTGGTTTGACGATGGCCGGTGGGCCTGTGCGATCGGCTGACAGCTGTACATAAGGTTCTGCCAGTACTGAAATATACCATTTGTGGTCTGAAGCCCATGGCCTGCCGGCGTTGCTGTGTTTAGGTTGATGTGAAGGCTTGAATACTTTCTAAGGGTCATTGACCCTGTTGACAATATTTTCCAGTTCTCTCGCCGTTCATTCCAAGCCCGATTTAGACGTACACTGTACAGCAGGCGTCTCAAACTCCAGTCCTGGAGGGCCGCAGTCTCTGCCGGTTTTTGAGATTTCCTTTCAATCAGCAGCCAATTTAGGCCTTGGAAACAAGGTTTGCAGAGCCAATCGATGACTTAAATCAATGACTAAGTGCAGGAACACATCAAAGACCAGCAGACACAGCAGCCCTCAGGGTTTATGTTTGAGATCCCTGGCGTACATCTATCACGTATAACTAATTAAGGTCTCTCCTGCAAGAGATTTTAATCTCGATGAGACTGTTACCTGGTTAAATAAAGGTTTAATAATAAAAAAATTATAATTATACAGCCCTAGGTGCAGCTCCCGTGCCAGGTCAGACGATATTTGACCTCGTTGAGATGACACCCTGTTTACCGTGAACTTCGACTGTCTTTTATTGTTTTATTGCTCCTTTGGCGTCTGCCCGTAACAGTGCTTTTTATTTGTTCTCACTGCTGTAACATTGTGTGGGAGTAACGGCACTGTCTGAAAGCCAGCGTAAACACGCCTGGCTGGATTCACACGCCTTTGCCACACACCCCGACACCTGCAAAGCCTCGTTTACGCAATCGTGCTCATTCGCCGATAATGCGCGTCGGGTGCCATCGAAGCTCCGCCGACGCGTTGGTGCCATCTTTAGTTAGCCTGAAGACGAAAGGAACCAGCGGCTCCACGTGCCATTGCGAACGTGCTAGCTCCGGCGAAGCTGCGCTTGGAGATTCAGCGGGCTCTCTGTGGGAGCCGCTCGCCACGTTTCTCTCAGCCCATCGGCCTTGAATAAAACGCTGAACGGACAAAACCGCGGCGCTCGCTCTCAGGGGAATAGAGGCAATTGTTGTTGCGGCTTCTGAACTCCTGTCGGATTGAGAGATTGAGGTGCGCGTCAGAGCGGGTCGCTTCATGTTGCCCTGGTGCTCAAAGCTACAAGGAGGCAGGAAAAAGGTGTATTTCATGTAGCGTCACAGCTTAAATGTAACGGCAAATGATATTGACACCGTGCCGGCACGTGAATCGACACTGCCTTTATCGTTTGCTTCAAGGTCAGATTTTATCAAAGAGATGCAAATCTCCCATTCCTGATAATGTCTACTCTGAATGAAGAGTGCGATTGGCCCCTACTGTGCTAAGCCGGACTGAAGGTGTGGACTAGTTTGATAACTAGTTCAGACTCTTAACACTGTGAAAGGTGAAAGGAATGATACGGATAGCGGAGTCGAAATTTGGGTGAAGTAAAAGTAAAACTCTTTAAGGTTTGGCAGCTCAAATCCAGGGCCCTAATCCTCATAGCTGGCTAACTGAGTTAGCCGGCTATCTGCGCTGAGTAAAACCTGGAACATTGTTTTATGTTCCATATTCAGGGGGGTTTCCGGGTTTTACTCAGGGCAGTTAGCCAGCTGAGTTATACACGTACCTACATATGAGGAACGTGGCCCTGGATGGCCAAAAGCCGTGTTTATGGTTTAGGCTCAGGTCTCAGATATTTGGGTTGGATTATGTTTTATTTTCTTTTTACCCAATTCACATGACAAGCTTGAACAGGCCAATCTCCAGTTTGCAGCCTCGCTGGGAAACCTCAACTAAAATTCAAGTGTTTGCAATATAGGGGTAGCCAAGCTTCTAAGATTGGGGGTTTCAAGGATTTCAAACCAGTTGGCGTAGTCACAGTTGGCAGAGTTCACCCACTCATAAAATGTTCTTTCAGCATCCACAATTTGTCTGCGTCTGCAAAATAGATTTTTACTATTAACCAAAAAAAAACAAGAAACATTCCACAAAGGTAGAGTTGGCAAACATATTGTGTGTAAGACCACAAGAAGTCTGTCACTAATCACTGCCACTAATCATTCTAAATGGTTATCATGTGGTTATAAATGGTTATAAATGGCTAAAAACATCTGTTAAACATTTTGTAAATTTGCGTGTTCAGATCCGTAGTCGCTGTTGTCAGATTGCCTGGGATACTTGACTCTTCCTACAGTCTCTGCATAAAACCATAGTCCGTAGTTCTCTGAAGCTGACACCTTCCCCTCGGGCTGTAGAATTAGGTCTCTGAAGCTGACACCTTCCCCTCGGGCTGTAGAATTAGGTCTCTGAAGCTGACACCTTCCCCTCGGGCTGTAGAATTAGGTCTCTGAAGCCGACACCTTCCCCTCGGGCTGTAGAATTAGGTCTCTGAAGCCGACACCTTCCCCTCGGGCTGTAGAATTAGGTCTCTGAAGCTGACACCTTCCCCTCGGGCTGTAGAATTAGGTCTCTGAAGCTGACACCTTCCCCTCGGGCTGTAGAATTAGCTGTGAACCACTTTTCTTTTTTTTACTGGTTCCAATCTGTTTGAATGGCTTGGAGTGGCTCTAGTGTGAAGTGAGTATTGGTGCTGTTGGCATAATGGCGATGTGACTCCTGATGAAAGCGCCTGCAGGTGAAGTGCTCAGCGCTAGAGTGGGGCCACAGCAAATGTGGATTTATTACATTCAGACCTGAAGAGCGTGACCCTGAACGCTGGAGAGCCACTCCTCAGGAATCTGTGGCGCAGCGCCACTGCATTAAAGCATCTCTCACTCATTCTCTCTCTTTCTCCTTCTCCCCCCGTCCCTCCCTCCCACCCTCCCTCTTTCACAGACCATGCCTCAGAAGTGCAGGTGACAATGATGCTCACTGAGAGCTGCAAACTGCGCGGCCTGCACCACAGGTGAGACAGGCCAGGCCAATCGCACACAGATGCCGCGTGTCCCCAGTGGAGTCAGGCCAGCAAGCCGATCGCCGAGCAGACCTAGCGTTAGCATCTCTCAGTCTCAACACGGCCACGTCCCACATCCAAGTTTTTTGTGAGAAATGTTTCGTTGCCAGAAAAAGGAACTAAGTAATCTGAAATCAGTGCGTGTAAAACGATTTCACAACTGGCGAGCCATGAATTTCCTGCTCTCTCCACCGCACCCTCATGATGTACTTTTCTGTTTTTTCCACAAGATGACATGGCGGCATCACTTGCGAGCAATTTCCTCCCTCCCCGGTGTGTTTTCTGTGTTTCTGTGGAAACCCGTGGGTGGAGAATCCTGCGACATCACCGCTCTTTGCCCTATCGCTTCCCTTTTCACGGCCGCTCCGATTTCTCAACCCGCTGAAAGCCCCTGTGGTGCCGGTGTGGTGATCCCTGCCAGCACGTTCTGGCAGGCGGCCGCTTCTCATAAGGACTTCTTGTAAACGCGGAGCCGTTCTGTGTCACGCTTCTGTTTACGTTCGGCGCGTTATGATACGGATGTTATGTTTGGCTATTCCGCCGCCGTAGTCACAACACCATCCCATCTCCTCTCCGACCTATAACACGCGCGCGCGAGCGTTTTTCGCAGCCGGTCCGAATGAAAGGAGCGCAGTGTACCCGGGCCCCGTTTCCTGTCCTGCCATCGCCGTCGCCGAGAGCTCTGTCCTGTCCCCAGTGTCAGATAATGACAGCCAGTTTGAGTTTTTGTCTAATTGCCTGGTGGAGGGAATTGGGGGACTGCCCGTCCGTCTTCGTTGAAGTCTCCTGACAGAACCTCCTGCTGGGGCCGATGCACCGAAACAGGCTTTTACAGTGCGCCCCTGGGGTATTTTTATCAAAAATATGCATTTTAACATCTCTTCTCCTCAGTCTTTTACACTCTAAACCCATGGTCCCCAAACTGTGGGTCAGGAATCAGGACTCGAAAGGTACACGCCAAGATTAGTTTACTCCAGTGGTCACCAACCCTGTTCCTAGAGATCCTACTGTAGGTTTTCATTTCAACCATAATTTGGCCAGAGGTGTAAAATTCTGATTCAGAAAGTAAGTATTGTGTTCCATTCACCTGGATTTGCTAATTAGCACAATTCTTCAGCCAGGAGGTAGAACTAATTGGTGAAATCAGCTGGTTGAGTTCATGGGTTGAAGAAACACATAGCGGGACTTTTACTTTCTGACCCCTGTATTTTACACCTCTGAATTTGGCACACCTGATTCTAGTAATTAGCAGCTCAATAAGATCTCTAGCTGTTGTATGAGGTATGCTTTGTTAGGGTTGGAGTGAAATCCTACAGGACTATAGATCTCCAGGAACAGGGTTGGGGACCACTGTATGTATTTTCCATTTACATTCACCCCCATAACATTAACCAATGTTTAACCAAATTAAGCAATGTTTAATGTTGTGTACTCGGAACAGCGCACACAGTTTTCAGTATTTGGTGTTTACAGGAAATAAAATAGTGGTTCAGAGAACATGTTGCTTCATTAAGTAGGTGTGGACTCTACCACTGCTATCCACCAGTACAGCTTGACAGTTTTGTCGATTTCCTGTGATTCCAATTTAGTTTTAGAGGATTAAACTGGGGGATAGCGATTTGTTGGGTGTACCAAGCGCGACCCGAACAGCTGGCAAATGCAAGCCCTCATATGTATGATTGGCACATCTAGCGAAACGCTCCCCCGGGTTTCATTTGACTATAGCTTTTGAGCGTCCTGCACCAGTGAAGCTGGAGGGAGACTTTGCGAGCCCCACAGCAGGTGGGCCGTCCACCTGCTGCGACTGAGCGCGCACCGGCGGTCAAAGCTCCCTCGCTCTCCCTATCAAAGAGCATTCATGAATTCACATCTCCGAGCCCGTTACTGGATAGGGAAAACTCGGCTGTTTCAAATCCTGGATGGCCAGAAGCCCTGTTTTGAAATTCTGAGTCATTATACGATCCCGGGACTCGGGCCCCCTCCCTGGGTTGAGGACTGGCGTCCACCGTTCTCCCCAGAGCGCTGTGGGTGTGAGCCTGTTCCCGCCCGTGCGCCTGCACACTTCCGCAATGCAACGTCGCTACAGCGATAACTCCTACTCTTTGTGAATCATTCCTGTCAACGCAATCACTAATTGCAGGGAAGTCATATTCGGCTCAGCGGCGTCGGCGTCCTTGCATTCAGTCCTTTCTCTGGCAAAGACCACAGTCATTTCCTGCGGTATCATCCTTTCACACTTTGTGTTCAAGCGTCTGTGTTAGGGAGGGGATCTGTAGTATCCAACCTGCTTTGGGTTTAGTTGCCTTTCAGTCAGCAACCAATTTATATTCCATGCATTGGGTGAGTGGCCTTCTTCTCCAAGCAATGATTTCACTTCAATAATATAGAGGTAGACTAAGAGAGCCTCAGGAGACTGAAGTCATATTTCACACATTACATGCTCTTTGTTTGTTTGTGTGTATGGATGTGTGTGTGTGTGTGCGTGCGTGCGTGCGTGCGTGCGTGCGTGCGCGCGCGTGAGAGAGAGGGAGGGAGAGCGGGAGAGAGAGGGGGGGGTGTCACAGGTGATTGGTGGGCTGGATATAGCAGACTGACTATCTCTTTGCACTCGCAGGAACCTGCTTCCCATCAGCCACGTGTGCACAGAAGACGGGGAGAAGCCCATGGTGATGCTGCCCTACATGTGCTGGGGGAACCTCAAGCTCTTCCTGCGGCAGTGCAAGCTGGCCGAGGCCAACAACCCTCAGGTGAGGCCCATGCTTCGGGCTACAAGCCTGGCAGTACTGTTTTTGGAAATTTTTAAACTTTATTTCTATAGGACCTTTCATGCTATTTATACAATGCTGTACAGAAAACACTGAAAGGATATAACAAACAGTTCCAGGAAAACTCGGACCTGTATCAGCTACCAGCATATTATTACGACCTACAACCCACCTCACGTCTTTCAAATGCACACCCTAACCTAGAATTTAATGTGGTGAGTGTAACCTAAAAATGACATTTACATTTTAGCCATTTAGCAGACAGCAGAGCCTTATCCAGAGCAGCATCCACAGATTATCCACAGATTACCCTAGAGATGACATTTTTGCATACAATTAATTTATGCAGCTGGCTACTTACAGAAGGAATTGAGGTTAAATACCTTGCTCAAGGCAAGAGCAGCATTCTCACCTGGGACTCAAACCTAAAACTTCAGTGTTGCGGGGCCAGTTCCCTGACCGTGGTGCTACACCGCAGCCCGTGTGGGCGTAGCACTGTGCGATAAAAGAAAACGTCCAAAAACAAGGAAGGCTAGTGAAGGAGGCAGCCACCTGAGAATTAAAGGGAACACACGGGTTTCCCTCTTGGCGGCCCAACTCTTTCTAGAGCTCAGAAGAGCGTCCCCTTGTGCTTATTCAGGCCCAAAAAAACCAAACGCATTCCAAAGAACGGAAAGGTACACGCGTAGAAAGGCTGTCCAAAACTCTGAGAAATAAAGCAAGCATATCCCGGCTCTTTCCAGGACTATCCCGACAACGCAACGCATTCGGGCGGTGTAATCCACAGCCTAACGATATAAAAAGAGCCGTACACGGAAAATGGCGCAGTTATGAAGACAAACAGGAAAACGAATGCCGTACACTCAAGAGTTATGGTCAAAACCTCAAGGATCAAATGGAAGCTTCTGAAATATTCAGACGGTGCCATCGGTGTTGCCATGTCTGCCACTCACACTTTAACCCGTAATTAATTGGTTACTGCCTTAATTCCCCCTCACCGCCCTGCCTGTCAGAACTGCCAGGGGAAAAAAATGTTAGACTAATTTAGAGGCGTTAAGATTTATAAGATGTGGAGGCTACTTATCATTTTAAACTTCCAAGTATAAACATATTCAGACTATTTGCATTAATATAAATGAGTAAAATGTAAGTTAGCAGAAAAAGCTGAATCTGATTGCAAAAAAACACATTTGCACAAACTATACAAATTTAGTACAGTTGTACGCATCTCCCATGTTATTGTTATTGTAAATCAACAAATGCACCGTGTGTATTTTCCTGTAGAAGTTGCCAGTGGTCCTAAGCGTTACGTAGCACTAATTCTTTTCAACTGAGGAAGGCGTTTTAATCTTGGGCAGGGGTAAGGAAGAGGAACTTGTCTTTCCTAAAAGACAATAAGGCCATTGTGTGAGCCGAACCCAGGGGGCTTGGCATGGACGTCTTTGACAAACGGCGCCAAAAAGTCCCAACTGATCAATCAGCCAGTGTAAGGGGGGGGGGGGGGGGGGGGGGGGGGAGCTTTGCTTAACGTGTAGAAAAATGCTGAGTTTTCCATCGCAAGACGAAGCTTGCCGTACGGTTCAGCGAGGGCTTTTTTTATTTTCCCTTTCAGATAATTCATCCCTCCTTTTCTCTCCTAACCCCCGTTCTTTCATTTTACACTTCACGCGGTCTGAAACCCCATGCATTATCGCTTTTTATGGCGTCGCAGTAAACGCGAAGGCGTAAATCAACAGCGCAGCATTAAGGAGAAACTGTTCTTGGCGATTGCCCAGGCCGCATCATTACGGGGTTTTGGCATCCCGCCGCTTAGCCGCGGCGAACAGCAGGCCTCTCCGACGTCTTCATGTCACGAGTACGGCATGTACCGCGGGTCAGAGCGGTAACCGTAGCCACCATTTTCGGTAATAGTTTTGCAACCGAATGTGACCCGCCCCTGCGGGGGGGGGGGGGGGGGGGGGGGGGGGCAGCGACAGGCCTCGTTTGGATTTACGACGCTAGCGCTCTGCCAGGGCCTGCAAGGTTCAGCTATGAGGACACACTTAACACCGGTTCAGTCACGCTTGCCAGATCAATCCACAGCCCGTTAGCTGCCTGCGTATCTCTCAGATGAAGGTCGCGGTGTGCGTTCTTGTCTGAGTTTGTTCTGCGTTTGACAGGTGGCGGTCCTTGCCAGGATTTTATTGCAAAAAAAAAAAAAAAAACATTAGTTTACAGAAGCAGCGTGTTCCTTCGTTTTTTTTTTCAAGTTGTGCCGTCACTCTAGAGCCTGTTCTACCCCCCAGGTGCAAGGGACGTGTGTACATAACGTAAATCTGCAGCAATTATTGCGTTGATAGTGAATAAGGCTTGAGGCTCGAACGGGTAATCATCTCATCAGATAATGAAGGGTATGACGAATGATGAATAGCTTCACGTGTCAGTCGCCCCACTTCCCCCTGTCTACGGCCCTGACTGGTGCTCTCTCTCCTCCTCCTCCTTCACTATCTTTCTCTCCCTCTCCTGCTTCCAGGCCATCTCCCAGCAGGACCTGGTTCACATGGCCATCCAGATCTCCTGCGGGATGAGCTACCTGGCCAGGAGAGAGGTCATCCACAAGGACCTGGCCCGCGAGGAACTGCGTGTGAGCACCCAACCCATGACCCCTGACCCCTGACCCCTCTACTTGCCACACCCACGCCCCCCCGCCACCCTCAGCCCAGCTTTATGAAAAAGTATCAAAGAACGGCTTCTGTATAATGAGCTGAGAAGACTTGCCCCGTTACGGTTACGGTTCACCTAAACCAAAAATCGCCTCATCGTTAGGGTCAAACACTAGTAGCGCTTAGCGTGGGGATAGTAGCGTGCTTGCGAGTGGAACCTCCTTTTTTTAACCTGGTAGGATTAGGGGGACTGCCCTTGCCGTTGCGCGGTTTTGAATACGCCTCTTTCTCCGCCCCTGGTCGCAGAATCGACGACAGCATGCAGGTGAAGATCACGGACAACGCGCTGGCCCGCGACCTCTTCCCCATGGACTACCACTGCCTGGGGGACAACGAGAACAGGCCCGTGCGCTGGATGGCCCTGGAGAGCCTGCTCAACAACGACTTCTCCAGCGCCAGCGACGTGGTGAGGCCGGCAGAACCAGCTTGCGCTTATTTATCATGTGTTAATGATGTTATTGTATTTTATTATGGCTCGTTACACATGTTGTGTGTGTGTTCAGGAAAATTTGGATACCGCGGTAAGCGCTTTAGTGAAGTTGCATTACACACTCTTTGGTCTGGGACTGTTGTTGGCCCGGTCTGCCACTTTGTTCATATTCACATAAGTGAATGTACTTTTGGTTCACTTGCGTTTTCAGTTACTCCAGATGAGAGCGTTTGATAAAATGAACGTAATGTCATTTAATGCCATTTGCTCATGTGGCTTTACTGTAACATTAGGTACAAATTGACATTTGTAAAATGTCAAGTCGAACTCTCGGGCGGATGTTGGGAAAGCAGCCAATTCTGCATAAAGAGCCATCGCTCAAATGACCAGAATGAATTCCATGCTGAAACTTAATGTTCCTACTTAGCTCTCATACATTTAAAACAGTCCTTCAGCAAAATCAACAAAGATTTACAGAAAAAGTAGCATCTCTGTGATACCAGCACCAGGATACCTTTGCACTATGCGCTCGTAACAGTAACCGTCTTTAAATAGGTGAAAAGCCTGGCTGCCGCAATGATGGAAGGGGTTAGGCAGGGACACATTATTGATTGTCTCAATGTTGACTCTGCACCTTTCGAACATAAACATTTGGTGAACTTTAATCGGAACTTTACGGCCGTGAACTTGTTTACCGAAACGCAAAGTAAAGTGGAGGTTATTTCAGTTTAATGGGCCCCAGTTGTTTTACAAGAACACGGCAGGACTTTATTTTAATTAGAATGGGATCTGTCATATTCATTCAAGTCTGTTGAAGAATCTTTGGTGTGTATATATTATCTGAACGCCTCTTTTGTTTTTTCAGCTCTAGTTGTCCTTTAATAGTACGTTTCATTGCAGCTCATGGCAAACGTTGGCAGAGGTCTCTGTGTTAAATCCCACTTAAATCCCTCACCCTTGTATGTAGCTATCGGAAAGGAAAGTACCTTGTAGAGGCCTTCCATTCCCCTTTCTTACCACTTAAAAAATAAAAAATAAAATAAACTGTTGTTTTCTGAGCGGAGGAACACTGCTTCACCTCTGCTATAGTGTTGACGGCTCTCTCTCCACGGCTCCTCGCTAACAGGGAGGCAGAGATGAAAAATCCAGGTTCAGAAAGTTAAAGTCCGCCCCAGTACTTTGTTCCAAGTCGCCTGGATTTGCGAGTTAGCGCAATTCTTCAGCCGGGAGGTAGAACTAATGAGTGAAATCAGCTCATGGGTGGAGGAAGCACATGGCAGGACTTTTACTTTCTGAACTCTGGACTTTACACCTCTGCAGGGAGGGGAGGCGTTCGGCAGACAATGCGAAACCCTGCTGTCACACTCGGCCCTTTGTGGTTCATCGCAGAAAGGGAAGGAAATCTATTGCAGACAATCAGGAAGGGCCTTTGATAATTTATAATTTATTTTCCCCCCGTGTATATTTTGAATGCTGTCCCCGTGCCAGACGGCGAAGCCTGCGTATAACCATGCCCTTGGAGGGTGTAAACAGCTGAACGGGTGCCTTCAGTCTCCCGTTTCCCCTCTCTGCATGTTTCAGTGAGGATACTGCTGCTTTACTGTAAGTGGGTCTTCAGCAGGAAGCTTCCCCCCACCCACTGCCCAGTCCCGCCAATGCCTCGCCCCTCTGCCCCTTTCAGTATGTCAAGGGGGTGAAGCGATAACGTTTGCACGCGCACATACGCGCGTACTCACACACTTGGAAACGCACACATGCACACGCACACACACACACCCAGGGAGGGGGAGAATGAAGTACCTATCGTGAAAAAGCAGAAACGGTTGAAAGGAGCAGAGGTCTTAATTGTTTATTTTTTAACGATTAAAATGTTGTCATCATTGCAGACCAAAATGCTCATTATAACATTGGCTCACTCCTATATTTAAGGAAATCCATGTAAAAATCATAAGTAAAATGTTTTGGGAAAGTTCACAATGTTCGGCGATCACTGCGGTGTTGGCTGGATTCCCTCATTGACTGGCAATACAATACAACTGAATAAAGCAAGTTCAGCTATCGAGCCCTTATCGTCGCAGTGCTAAATATGTGGATTAGATTGTGCCCCTGGCCATACTGAATAAACGAATTGTGACTCTGCAGGTTTCCTCGTATTGTTTCATTGGAATGCTGAAGTTCCCAGGATGCAAACTGACGCCTTCTGCTTTCGTACACCCTGTACAGTACCCCTCTATAGTGCCGTGTTACAGGGCAAAATGTGTGCGGAGAACTCCACTCTTAACCACCGGAGGTCACATGTAACATGTAGGCAGTGTAACATAAGCATGCTATTGCTACGGGTCGTTACATACGTTTTGATATTGATATAATGACGCTATGCAACGGGTTAGAGCGCTGAAATGTTCCACAATGAGTCTCGCGCAGTTCCTTTCCTGCTCCAAGCAGAGCCGTCAATGACATCGCACACCCACTCAGTTTAAAAGCGTTCCTGCGAGCATTCCTGTGTTAATGCCCGTCAACACCCCCCCCCCCCCCCCCCCCCCCTCTCCCTTTCCCTCTCCCCCGTACTCTGCAGTGGGCCTTTGGAGTCACCTTATGGGAGCTGATGACTCTCGGACAGACCCCCTACGTGGACATCGACCCGTTCGAGATGGCCGCCTACCTTAAGGATGGTTATAGAATAGCACAGCCAATCAACTGCCCAGATGAACTGTAAGTCCTGCCAACAGCACATCTCCATGCATTCCGGGGTCTTTTTACTTTCGGTTGTGATTAATGGTTTATAGGAAAAATTATCAACACCAGAGACTTGGTAACACCAGATCTGTATTTGTTTCATCTGTTATCTGTTTATACTTGATTCAGTTCATTCTATTAAATACCCCCTCCACTCAAAAATGGTTAACTCCCCTTGGAGGCATGACTTCAACTATACAGATTAATTTTTGTGCAGAACTTGTCACCAGAGTGCTGTTTTCAGATTCCTCCATTATAGAGGAAGAGCTTCTCCGTACTTCTCTGAAATCTCAGTTAGCAACGTGCGCATGAGGTTGCAATTTGTTGAACCTATCATGGTCCACTTTTCAAAGATATGCAAATTACCGGAGAGCGGTTTGGTAAACTGAAACGGTGCACAGAAAGCTGATTAGTTAGTGACATTGTTGTGACTGTTGGTATGTTAAACATGGCAAACTGCGCATTTTTAGATCTTTGTTCCACTCTTTTTTACCAAAAAAGCCCAATCTAAAACAAAAATGTTATTTATAAAAATCGTATGGATGTGCCTGATGGCATAGAGATAATCCATGTTTGTAGCGCACATTTTACAGATGTCTGCTTCCAGAACCTCATACTAAGGTCGAGGGTTCAAAACAAGGGTTTTGCTAAAAAGTTTATTTTGAATCCGGATGCCATGCTAGCGATATATCACATGACTACAGTTGTCGGTAAGCTGAGCAAGGCACAGATAATGTCAGTTGAACTTTGTGGCAGCTAACGGACATTAGACATACTATCAATAGCTTAAGCAAAATCATTATTGCTTATATAAGTCGCTCGTGGCTCAGATATTGAAATCCAATGCTACCTTACTACCTAGCTAGCTACAGTAGTTGCCAGTTGCAAGCAGCTGGAAAGTGATATCAGTAAACGCATTGAGAACTAAAAGTTACCATTCAAATACATCGAGTCTTCCGACTTTGGAGAACAGTAGGCTCTTTGGACTCCGAGTCCGCCTGAGGCTCAAGCATGTAGGGCTGTAACATTATTTCCTCAATGTTGCCATTATGGAATGAAGCGTAGCGTTATTTAGCCGGCTTACGTGGGGGAAAGGGTGGGGGCCTTGAAGGCATGGGAACATTGCCAATTTGCATATTCATAGATTCTGGCATTCTCAGTGAGGGTAAAGGTGTAGAGATGCTACCAAGGCATTGCTATTAGGTTATTGAACAATTTTTGCTGGGAAAACCATATTATTATTCAATATGGAATATTTTTAAGGGTTTATAATACATGTGGATGGGGATCTGTAAATTAATGCAAATTTACATCTCATTATATTTTGCTGTATTTGAAACCTGATATTTTTGTAATATATTATGTGACTTGGCACATCTAAGTGACTTAAAGGCATGCTATGCAGGATTTTTAGCCTTGCTGTGGTCCCGTGTTTACAGTCAAAGAAGTCTCCTCCTCTGTCCTTCGATACAAAAGCATCCGACTTCGGCCATCTAGCTACCTAAAGTATAGCTAGCTGGTCCAACAGAAAACATGCCAACTCTGTCACTTTTCATTCCCTTGGTGAACTTCAGTTGTCACCATCGTGGAAAAGCAATTCCAAGGTTGACTCTGGTTTTTGAGCGAGCCCTGTTGGTCTGTCATTTTCCTTCGCTGTACTTGTGCTTCTTCATCTCCGCCATTGCGGTAGCTAGTTAGCTACAAAGTAACGTCCCGAGCCCATCTTAGAAGAAGAAATACAGGCAGAGGAGCACGGATTCGGCAAATGTGCATCATAGATATGACTGAGCATGGTTATTTTGTAATATTTTCAAAGTTAAAATCCTGCATAGTATGCCTTTAAGGATATTTGTAAAACAGCTTCTGGCATAGGAAATGTATTACTGAAGTACTGTGATTTGTCATTGACAATAATGGGCCTCTTGGCACATTGCTGGAAACTGTGCCTTCAACTTCTTTGCTTAAGTTGGAAAAGTTGGGCCTGCACGGGGAAGCCGTCCGCTCAAGGTCACCTTGAGAGAAGCCCATCGTACACTTGGAACCACGTCTGCAAATAAGGCAGTCGTCGCAGCGATGCGTCGCATGTGTGTTTAGAGTCCTGAACCCGATTCAAATGTCCGCCAGCTATCAGTATAACAAGTGCAAGGTCTTATCGACATCCTGCAACCGTCGCCAAGTTGGAATCGCGGGAGGAGTGCTAGCCAGGAATCACAAAGTTAGCCGTGCCAGAATACCGCCACGCTGCTATCACGCAAAGTGTGGGAGAGTAATCTAATGCTTGTCTGTCAAAACTGTAATACAGCAAAATAAAGGAAAAGCTAATCAGTCCTCTATAACCGAGCTGCACACTTTCACATAGTTAAAGTGGGTGTTGAATTGATTCTGGGAATGTGCTTGAGTCGCACAATACTGAGTGAGCGAAAAGGGTGGAGTTTTTGCATTTGGTGTTTTTAAAATCGATATTGCCTTGTTTTTCATTTGTTCATCGATGCAAACCGGTGCATTGTTTATCAATGGCATTATCTCCACAGACCAAATTCAGTTCTTGTGAAGAATATATATATATTGTATAAAATATGCATGCCTGCTAGTTTGCAGTTATTACTCTACATTGTATTTCACAATAAGAAAGGTCCTAGTTTGAATGTATAATGTTTGTAACGGCAGAGAAAGGCTCAGACCAAGTCTCGTTGGTATTCCTCCCCACAGGTTTGCAGTGATGGCATGCTGTTGGGCCCTTGATCCCGAGGAGAGGCCTAAATTTCAGCAGCTGGTGCAGTGCCTGACTGAGTTCCACGCTGCTCTGGGGGCCTATGTCTGAAATCCAGTCCCAGGCTTTCCCAGGACCAGCGAAGTTGTTGTCGCACAGCACTAGCCCAGCCGAATACACCTTCGCCGAAACAGTGCCTTGCTCAAGAAAGAAACTTTCAGAAGACTGTGTTTTCTTGAACACTTTTTACATTACCGACGCCTAATCCCAGTTAAGTCTCTGGAATTTTCTTGGTTCAGACAGACTGCGATAGACGCAGAATCGAAGATTTTACAGCTCAAGGTAATTTCGTTTACCTGTGCCAAACCCTGCAAGTGGAAACGAACCCTTCCTCTGGAAAAGACGTCATAACGATGTGACTCACCACACGCCTAATTGCACACTTCGTGTTGTATAAAACGCTCATTTTCAAGCGGAGGGGGAAAAGGTCGCAGAGCTTTTATTCCCCCAGTGTTTTGCTTTTGGATTTATACTTGCAAAAAGCCTGGCTGTTTTGTAAAGAGACTTAATATATATATATATATATTGTACAGTTTTGTGTATCTTGGAAGAAAACGCGCCTTTCTTTGTTTTAGATGTGATGTGTTCTGCGAGAGAAAGACTCCAGAATTTTGACCTCAATAACATGCCAAATCAACAGAAAATGGCATGTTTACTGTGTTCACAGGGCCTTATTTCACACCACCTGCTGCAAGTGAAAGCACGGGTCAGATATGTTTGGTGAATGACTAGATGGGTTGCTGACCAGAGGATTGCAGCCAGTCTCTGGGGAAGCGTTAGATGGGTTCTGCTTGTCTGAGTCACGCAACAAACGTCTTACCGGAGATTTGAACCTCCTGATAAATTCCGTTGGATGCGAGTCCTGTGGAGTAGCGTCACAGATGCCCTTACATAATGTGCCCAGAAATCTGTGGTAAAATTGGGATGAGAGCCTGAGACTGTATACATCCTTTGATTTTGGATAAATGCAGTGTCCCACTGGAGCTCTGGTATGTATGCAAACCCAAAGAGGGGTGTCCTCAGTTTGTTCATTGTGTGCGCAAATCGGGGTATGAAGTTAACTTTTCCACCACTGGCCGGAGTGGCTTGTGGATTATAAAAATCACCGGCCATTTTCAACATTTTACCAGCCACATTACCTTTTACACTATAACACAACCTGGTTAGTGACCGGCCTAAGTGGCTACTAGAGTAAAAATCTTACCAGCGACTAGCATTTGGCTGGTGGCTGCTGTTCATTTCATGCCCTGGTGCAAATGCATATCCCTCCTTATGCATCAGAAAGTTGTTCATAGCTAATGTTTGGCCTTGGCAAATAATATGCGGAACCAGCATTGACTTCTTTATTCTTTCCCACATACAGTAATGTTTGGGGATAAAGCTACTGCAGAATTCATCTCTTGATCAGTCACGCAGTGAAAATCTGAGAAGTCCTGAATTGACAGCACCAGATATATAATTTCCCAAGATTTTTCTCCTGGCCGTAGGTCTCTACGATGTCCTAGTGATCATTATACGTCGATTAAAGTCTCAACCCGCACGGGACGTATTACTTTGCAGGTTAAACCGGTATTTCAAGCAAGTATCTATCTACGTAGTGGGTTATGAATCACATGCGAGCGATGTTTAGGATTGAAACCTTTGACTTGCGGTTCTTCAGCAACACAGCCTATCTACGTCACCAGACACACAATCCAAGCGACACACTATCCAAGTGCCAACACCACAAGCTAAATTCAAACGTGTCTAAGATTCGGACACATTTTATTGCTCTGCGTTTTAGTGAAAGACAAAATAAGGAAGACAAAGCTTTAGGTCTTTTCGAACTGTCAAACGCAGATTACCCATTTTACATGTAGGTGCTATTGCAATTGCCCACGTGCGTGTCTGTCTCTGGCTCTTTGCACACAATAAACCGTTCAGACCTAAAGATATTCAGTTGAAATATCTGCTTGGTTGTAGATGACCTGGTAGGTTTTGCAGAATGGAGCGCTGACAACAGGTGCGGATCTGAAGCATGGGCACGAGGAGGTAATTTAATGAAATTCAGGTAGAAACTCGAGTCTGAAGACCCACCTCCTGTTATTTGCATTGCGCCGTTTGCTGTGATTTTTCCCATCGACAATCTTATACAAACGCAGGGTTTGCAGTTATGGATCATTCTTGAGAATCGTGGTCATGGCGCACCACCAGTTCACAAGGTTTTTCATTCATTTTTGTTGTCCGCAATTTTTGGACAACTAACAATGCCATTAGACTTGTGATTGCCGTTGCCTTTTTATGACCTTTTCCACAGGTATGGGGCTTTGATGCAGGTATAGATGTTTGCTTATCATAACGTTCTGTCATGTAGGCACTCATTCAGTGCAGTCACCGAACATACGAGGATTCGTCATGGAAACGTAAACGGGTGGGGTGGGGCTTTCCAATCCCATTTGTCTGAGAAACTGCTGAGCACCGAGCGCTGAACGAGTCCTTGATCTCACCCGTCGGTCGATTGATCTCGCTCATTCTAAGAGAGATTTTTGAAAGTACTATTTCAGATGGGGCATACACGTGCATTTTGGATTGTTCAAGTACGGAGAAAGCTACAAAGCGGTTTAAAAGCAATGGGAGAAGAACCCGTGCTCTTTGCTTATTGGTCAGCATTGAAGCACAAATTGTTCCACCTACTCCTGCAACTTGATTTCATCTTTTATTGTCAATGACAGCCAAGAGTATGGAAGCATTTCATGTCTTAACCTGTGTGTTCTAGCTAAGTGTTTAGACTGATCACATTTTACTGCCTTCATTTAAAAGCACAACAAAGAAAAGTGAACCTGACACTCCTGGCATAAAATCATCTTGCTTGCAGCTACAGCAGTTACTATGGAAACAACATGTGATGTCATTGAACTGCTGCGTGCATATTAAGGCACCAATTCACAAATGGAGTCTGTGCATCACAGAGCTTGCATATGTTTGAATGGACCATGTGTCCCACACTTGCGAGGTTTACACAAGAATTGCATGTAATTTGGCGGGTACTGTACATAATCTGTAATGAAAATGCACAACTTTCAAGGTGATCTTTTCAGACTTGGACCATTGTGGGC
Source organism: Synaphobranchus kaupii (assembly GCA_029718625.1). Taxonomy (NCBI): domain Eukaryota; kingdom Metazoa; phylum Chordata; class Actinopteri; order Anguilliformes; family Synaphobranchidae; genus Synaphobranchus; species Synaphobranchus kaupii. Next base: position 48,491,520 of record CM056377.1, on the reverse strand, counting down.
CAGCCCGGGTATGCCACTTAAGCTCTTCCAGCTCTTCCTGTATTTTATTTTCATTTTTCATGGGATTACTGTTTAAAAAAAAAAAAAACAGCTTTTTCAACCTTTTCTTTGGCAACATTAGCCTGTATGTTTATAAACTGACCCGAAATTCCGTGGGAGGTGATCTACATCATAAGGGCGGAGTCGTAACTCATGTTTGCTTTTTGCTTGGGTTTTTAAATTGTAGTACCATAAAACACAATTTTTAAACCTTAGATCTCCCTTAGAATGTAACATTGTGGCTTTGTCCAAAAATGCTACATAAGCACTGAAAAGGTTAAGTCTGTTGGAAATGGTAATTAAGCTACAAATTTTCTCAATACGGAGTCTCAACCTTAGTCCCAGAAAGATTATTTTCTGTACATTTCTGCTGCTAAACTGGTACAAAGGAGGTGAGAAAAATTAAGTAAATCTAGACTACGTGCTTTTAAAATGTCTGCTTAACTACACGTCACCAAATGTTCATTGAACATAAAATAATAAAGCAATCCACCAACCTGTCTCTATATAAATGAATGGCTGCCATTGTTTTTGAGTACTGAGGGCCATATGTGTACCTACCCAGACCTATACACTTATATTTTGCTTTGACAGGAAATGTGTGTAGAAAATTATGCTATGTGCTGAAGCATATGTTCCTGCAGGTTGGTGTGTTCTGAAGTCACCAAAGACATCCACAGTGTCAGAATATCAACATGTAGCAGGGCTACCAAACCATTACTGAATGGCAGCGTTGCATCAACGGCTTGCCGCCTGTCTTCAATCAACGGTTCCACCACCTAGGAGGGCAGCTAAGGTTCCTTCAGTACAGTCAGATCTTGTGGCTGGACGAGTGCCTGACTAAAATAAAAGCCGAAGTTCTCTACTTTTCCTTGATCTCTGACTGAATGTGTGAGATGGTGAATTAAAAACCCTACAGCCTTTGGTTAACTGGCCTGTCTGCTTGGATCAGCTGCAGTGTTGTGTTTTAGTGTTGAAGGCCATGGAATGCGCTATTGTCCTTCAGACTGGGTGGGTGAGCAAGGCACTTATCTTGAATTAATAAATATTCAGCCGTTCTCATTGAATGCTGAATCTTTTGCTTCTGACCATTGAAGCAAAAAATGCAAATAACACAATGTACAAGCAGTCTTCTCCAGTCATGAGAGTATCCAATAATTGGCCTACAATTGATGAATGTGACCGTCATAAATGTGTAGCTCTTAAAGTATTGTTTTCTAAACTTCTAGTTAACAGGCATGGTTTCTCCTGGTAGATTAATTGGCCAAATGTCATGTCAACACACGGAGAGGGAGGAAAACGTGGCACATGACTGTTAATGAAGTTCCCTGTCATTTTGGACTTGAAAGTTCGGTGCTACACAAGCGTACTCACCACATGGGACAACATGGTATTGTGGGGATTGGGGTGGAATTCATATGTAGGCCTATATTCATAAGAAATCGTAGGCTCATGCATTTTAAAAGCAGGTGGCAATTAATGGTTTTGTGGTGTCCCATACAGTGCAGCCAAAGATCTTGTTTTCTTGAAGTCAATCTAATAACTTCAGTGAATACATCTAAATAATTTAAAGGGTAAAATGACCTATACAAAGTAGCATGTGCATCTTACAGGGAAAGTGAGTGCTAGACTGGTGAAAGAATAATCGACATGCTAAAGGGGTGTGGCAGGAGGTGCTTGGGATAAATGGTCTGCACTTGTTCTATGGCTTAACAGAATCCGTGCCTTTGGCATTGTTCGTATGACTGTGGTAGTTAATGCTGCTGAAGTAAATCTCAAGTAAATCTTGTGTGTGTGCTTCTGACAAGGCGTTAACCTAAGGAGACCGCTCCATACCTTTAGCTGGGAGAGAGACTTTAAAGCAATACAGACCAAAGCCACAGCGCACTATTGGAACGCCAAGACACGAAGCTTCGTAGTAGCCTACTGCTGCTTCAGTTAAAACTCCAAAGCAAGCTTACGGTGCGAACAGGTGTCTAATGAAACGACAATGGAAGCGCAGCACGTGACACCGTTTTGAACGTTTATTCACTGCGGCCTAGTTATTATCTACCTGGCGCTTTCCCAAAACCTAGGTAATGTAGCTATTCAGTGTGTAACGAGAACCAATCCTGTAGGCTATCACTACATTTAAATAAAATGAACGAAAGAATTTAGAGCAACAGTAGCTACGACCATCAGCTTCATTGGCAAATCATATGATGTCCCCTTTGTATAATTCATCCAGCTTTAGAAAAGCTCGCCTATTTAGGACTGAGCAATCTTTTTTCATTACTCTTGAGGTGTAGGCTACTTTCGACGGGGGATTTTATTGACAGCGCTTATTGGTTTGGTAGCAGATTTAAGATAAACTAAATAAGTAAATACTGAAATACTGCAGCCTACCTCTTTTTATGAATTATTTCTAAAAAATAATCATCCAGTGTTAGTCATCGTAGTTCGAAAAATGCCTTCCACTTTTTTTTAATTTAATGAACAGATCGTAACATTTAAGTTCACGTTTTGTGCCAAATATGGTCTTGTCTTATATTCTTCACAGAGTGGACCAGCAGCTCCTCTTAAAGTTTGTGGGCAGAGTCGTGTAACCTATTACATCACCGAAAGACATAAAACCCCATTCAAGATTACATGAGTAGAAATACGGAGCTTCTGTCAAACTGGAGATACAGCCAAGCTTCAGTACACACAGACCTTTCGACACTTCACGTGGAATTTGACACAGTGTAGAATGGAAATATACCCTAAGGAAATGAAAAAAACTAAATCCAATATGACTTCATTGTCTTGCAACATTAAGGTAAGATTATTATTATTAGGCTATTATTATTATTATTATTATTGGAAATATTAAATACCATGAAGAGTATCCCACTACTTGCATCAAGTGTGAAAGGATCTGTTATATCATTATAAATATTTTGATCCGATAGCCTACCTTTTCCCTGGCGTGACTGGTTTAGTCAGTAGCCTACACAGTTGATACACTTTTCCGCTCGAGCGATAAGGTAAGAACGAGGTCATTCTCCAATCGTTGTTTAGGCTACGTGAATAAACTGAAAGTAGCCTAGTCTATGCATACTTTTACCGAATACAATTATTTGTGAACGCGCATTTTTATTTATTTATTTTTCAAAATGCGCGCATAGCCTATTTTATGTGTTATAATGTTTAATAGGCCTAATACACATACTTTATTATTTTGTTGATTTGATCTCATATTCTTATTGATCTGTTTGGGTAGTCTTTTTGATAGTTGTAGCTACATCTCTACCCTCCTTCCACACTTTGTCACTCAGGTGCTATGGAAGGACTACTGGTATATTTTGGGGTGTTCCTGGATTATTGGTATAATTTGGGGTGTGCGTGTGCCTAATACTGTAATACTGTAAGTTTACTGGCTACAGTGCATGCCAGGTTACCAGATGCCAACAGATAAAGTGGGATTCTGTTCAGTGATGGTTTTACATATGGTCCAACTGTGTCAACTTAAACAGGACTAATTTAGCGCTATTTTCTCCGTGCAATGTAGGTTCATAGTGTTATACTCTGTTACAGTTTATGAAACATCAAGCGCCTGTGCCATTAATTACCTACCCAGCTCAATAGCTATTATAGCCTATTGGCCTCATTCTGTGCCAAAGGATTAGCATTAGCATTAACTAAGGGGACACTGCTTTACTACTGTATATGAATTGTCATCAAAATTTGTTTTGATGAACGTTTTCACAACTGTTCACATTTGTACAAGCAACATATTCCTGAAAGGATTTTCATCAGGATGTTTAAGATTAATCCCATATTACATACTTAGAAATATGTTGATGGAACTCTAACAATCCTAAAGACAGAATGTTAAATTTATTGTCTATGTTATCCGACACAATGTAGTGGAATTAAATTATAATCAATTCAATTTATTGACATTTATTCAGGCACTGACGTTCGTCCCTTGATCTGAAAATGTCTTGCTTGAGCACTAATGCCATCACCCTGTTAAAAAATAGACAAAAACCATAACCTTTGTAAAACTGCCATTGCCTCTTTCTATCCCCTTTGTTTTAATGGTTTTCTGTGATGTCACAGACCCCACCATCCCCCTTGAAATAGTTTTACAAAATCGACCACTGGCTATAACCAATAGTATTTGACATAAGGTGCCAAATTACACTTGTTGCATGTGCAATATAATTAGTGAGTTTATCAATATCATATCAGAACTAGTTTTAATGTGTTTGTTTTGTCTTTAGTGAATCTTCAACAAATCTAATTATTTTGTTATTCATTTGGGTGATCTTCATGTATTCTTCTTCCAATTGAATTTTTAAATTAGCAGGTGAAGGGACTAAGAAACAAGAATATCCACTAAAAACATGTACAACATCATCAGAATTTTTGAACACCCCAAAATTATTATGAACAGTGAGGAGCAAGCTAAGCCATTGACTCATGCGTATATGTCATTCACAATTTGACGGAATAATGTACTGTGAGGATTCTGCAGTAGACGGGTGTTCTTTGGAGCAGAATGCTTAAAAGGTAGATTGAATCAAACTGGATGACGTGAGCTTTGGCTGCAAAGCTGCCTGTGCTAGACTGTGTTGAAAGCTATCTGACGTGTATGAACCTGCTTTACAGTAAGGAAGGCAGGTGTTGTTTGCCAGGTCCTCATTCCTTATTAAACAATCCTGGAATCTGTTGCTTCATGATGTACGTACATCTCTTACACAGGAAGATGTGCTTACATCATGAGTACATACTGTACGCTTAAAATAGGGAGACATACAGTGTGCGTATGTGTGTGCATGCGCGCGTGCGTGTGCGCGAGCGCGTGCTAGGAATTGCGTCTTCATCTGTTCTGAGGGAAGACGCCTGTTACTACAGCCAAAGGAATTACATAAATCTAATTTCATTCTCAATCGTGTATAATCTTTTAACGAAAGTAGGCAAAGGTACAAAAGCATACCTAATCCCAATACCTAATTATAAATAAGCAGTAGCTTTTGACTTGGCCAGTCACATTTCTGTGTATAACTTCATACCACTTTGGTGTCAACTGTGCAGTCATATTTGTTTGATTCATTACAAAATCACAATAATGTCTTTTTAAACAAGGTTGACACTTGTGGTTCAATTAAGGAGAAGGGGTGCATCTGTAATATGTGTGTGTATTGTTCGTTATGAAAAATATTGCACAAAATGTATGTCACCCCATTGACTCATGTAGTGAGCCCTTCCCTAAAGTAATTAAGCCTATTCCCCATTGAGTGATTGTGTTATATCTCTCATACCTCCAATGGAGAGCCACACGGCATCAAGAAAAAAAAACCTTTAATTGACCTGCGCAATTGAATAGTTTTGCCTTTTTCTTCATAATGGCAACATAACATACATGTGCTGTTGGGTATGCAATGACCAACTTTACTTACCTACTTTTTGTTTGTATTTTTTTAGATTGCTTATCAGGGATCTACAATATCAGATCTGGGTCTGCGGCCTAGTATAGAAGCACTCGACCTCAAGTTACATTTTCAAATACTTCCTTGGAAAAAATCCAAGAGAGTGTGCTGTGTGGCCATTTTTCACAATACAAAGAGGGTGTAAAATACAGAGAAGCTGTTTTACCTGTCAGATTTACTTGTCACGCATGAGCAGCACTGATGCTCCACAGAGGGGAAGTGTTTGAGACTACAGTGCATGTGGGTGTGGAACACTATCTAGCTCTGAATCACCTTTAACCTAAATTATTTTTTTCCAGATTCACCCAGAACAGGAATTCAGACAGGAAGAATCCTTTATATATATTTCCCTTATAAACCCATCTGGTAGTCGTTGGCATTCCAAAAATTTGCGTGTATGAGCAGTCAGTGTGCAAGCATGTGAGTTCATGCTGTAAAAACATAATTTACACGGCATTAATAAATCAAACAATATGACTTAATTCCTAGCAATAGGCATGTGTGCGCTTTAGTCTGTTTGCCATTGCATGACATGTAAATTCAAGCATGGCTATTGCAGCAGTGTAGCTGGACATGTTCATATAGTTGGGCCTGCACAGAGCTAGGTGGGACAGAACTACCTGGGTGGGAATTCACAATTGGGTGTGGTGGTTCAGTCAAGATAAATGTGTGGGCCAGGTTACTATTTAGGTGGCGATCTCGGCTACCCATTTCGGCTACGCGGTCGGAGTATTGTAGACTGGCAGAGGGGCAAATGTAAACTAATCCCCAGTTTCAGCCTCCTGCTGCTTGCAACATACAGGATGACCCAAGGGGAAGTCAAGCTACATAATTTCATGCTACAATAATTCCAAACAAACGGCAACGTCACAGGGACAGACGATGGATGACAACACTGCAGGGTATTCGCGACAAGTGGCTTATTGTACAGATAGACTGACTCCGGCCACAGAAACCACACACAGTATGTATTTTGGGCCAACAACGGAACACACACGCGTGGCTCACTCCACTCCAGTTTCAGTGCAGGCAGAGTAGATAAAGGTTACGTGATTATCTAGCTGTCTACAGCTGCGGCTGCAGGCCTACTTAACCACTCCCACCTGCTCTCCGCCTGCAGCCGGCGCTAACTATGACCCTCCTCCACAGCCTATCATTGTAACTTTTTATAGCGAGTGACTCGCTCCTCTTTGCCAGGTAAATTCTAAATGTTTCTTGTTTTGTTATATACAGTGAGCACCATAATTCATTGGACAGTGACATATTTTTTGTTATTTTGGTTCTGTACTCTAGCACTTTGAGTTTGAAAGGATACAATGGCAATGAGGTTCAAGTGCAGACTGTCAGCTTTAATTTCAGGGTATCGGATGAACCGTTTAGAAATTATAGAACCTTTTCTACATAGTCCCCCCCATTTTCAGGCATCAAAAAATATTGGACAGTTTAACATAATGTAGAATAGAGTAATAATTTTTAATATTTGGTCACATATCCTTTGCATGCCATGACTTCCTGATGTCTGTGACCCAGCAATATCAAAAGACTCTTGATATATTATTTTCTGGTACTCCTACAAGCGATACTATAACCTCCCTGTATTTGAATGGATCTCTATGGGAATTGTGGGGTGGGACTAGATTTAGCTGTTCACAGTATGGAACACATGGTTGGCTGAATGGCTCTAAGTCATCAAGGGTCTGACGTATCAAACAAGCCTTAAACCTGCCAGATATGCAGTAGATGTGGATGGAGAACTTGAAGGGTTTCTTCTCCTGAGTTCAATAGGAAAATTTGTTAGGAGAAACAACCCTGAAAGTGATCCATCCATATCTACTGCATATCTGGCAGCAGAGTGATGGTTTGAGGCTCATTTGATACCTCAGACCCTTGATGACTTACAGCCATTTTGCCAACCATGTATTCCATACTATTCCAGCATAATTTACAGCTAAATCTAGTTCCACCCCCCAATTCCCATATAGATCCATTCAAATGCAGAGAAGTTATAGTATCGCTTGTAAGAGTACCAGGATATCATAAGATATCAAGAGTCTTTTGATATTGTTGGGTCACAGACATCAGGATGTCATGGCATGCAAAGGATATGCGACCAAATATCAAAAATATTACTTTATTCTACATTATGTTAAACTGTCCAATATTTTTTGATGGCTGAAAATGGGGGGGACTATGTAAAAAAGGTTCTATAATTTCTAAACAGTTCATCCGATATGAATGAAAATACCCTCAAATTAAAGCTGACAGTCTGCTCTTCATTGTCATTGTATCCTTTCAAACTCAAAGTGCTAGAGTACAGAACCAAAATAACAAAAGATGTGTAGCTGTCCAATGAATTATGGTGCTCACTGTATGTGGCGCTGTCATACTTTATTTGTATGCTGTTGCACCAAGATTAGCATGTCAGTTTTTTTAAAGTGACATACTAAACATACTTAGATACTGATAAAATGTACTCTTTTTCCTGAACAGATTATATATGTCCAATTCTATGTGTACAAATAGCACTGTAATGCATTGTCATGATAGCCGGGTTTATTTCTGTACGGCCATCTTGTTCTCCATCAGCATCTTGTGTTTTTTTTTTCAGTTTGCATGAGACTTGTACTACCTACCGTATGGTGTGGACTGATTACATTGTATGAAAGGGAAGAGGGTGTGATAAGGGTGACTGTGTGTCTGTCTTAACCATGAAGCAAATGCATTATCTCACAAAAAATATCACAAGCCCAGTTGTTTACCAGGTGTGAATGTTGGGTTGTCAGGGCTTACTTTTAATTTTTTCTGCAAAGGAATGTTTTATGCACGGTGATGGAAAACAATTCTGTGAAAGGAAGCCCCCCCCCCCCCCCCCCCCCCATCGCATTTAAAACCAGTGGAGCAAATTAAGAACGTGTTGGGGATGCTGAATGAACAGGCTATATTACAGCAGGTTTAGTTTAATACAGAAGATATGCACGGACATTGTCCAGCCCGGTACTGCCCTGAGAATTGCACATTAATAATGTCACAACATGAATAGAGGTTTAACAAATGTATCCACATTCTCCATCCTCAGTAAAACAAATATCAACAATGGTGCTGCAAGACTATAAGTCAGTGAGTCGGAGCTGTTGACATGAACATCCTGCAAACCACAATGTTTCCACATGCTTTGTCATTACTCACCCTACTGCATTGCACAACGGTGGATTGACTGTCCTCAGTCATTAATTTGATTTTTGTTATTTGTCAGCGCACACTTCCTCTAATATCTGGCAGAAACAACAGTGGAATTGAGCCGCATTACTATTAATTAGCTTTTAGTGACCTTATCAGGAAATGGGCAAGCAGCATGCTTCCCCCACAAGTTCAATAGTCACGCCAAGGCGACCGCCTCACTGTTTTAAATGGAACAGTAACAGGGAATTAACTCCTCAGTGTTTCAGGTATACACGCTCAGTGGGGATGGTGAGGGGGAGAACATACAACTGCAAATCATGGGGGAGTCCATTCTGAAAACCAAAAAATTAAAAGGAAAAAATATTTATAATATCTCTGTTGCAATCATCCACAAGCTTCCAAAACATTACGTAGTATATTGCATTGCACCAAGAAGGGAAGAACAAAACCGCAGAGAGTTTAATGGTTCAAAAGGTGGATTGTGTACTTGCACATAGCGTCACGTAGCCTCATGCAAAGGTTTGACATTACAATGTGGAGAAGCTTGATGACTTATCATACAGGTCATCAGATGAGTCTGGAAAAGCAAAGCTTCAGGTTTGCTGAAAGAGACGACTGCTCCAGCCCTGCTAACGCCAGTGCGCATCCCAGCATTGGCTTTGCAGGCTGGTAGTCTTCTGAGTTATGGACTGTCTTGAAAGATAGATTGCCCGTGACGCTGTTGCGAGTCTGCCGAAAAGCCCCGAGGGGGAGATTAAATAAGTCTTCAGACCTGAAACACAGACTCTCCCGAACTCTCAATATGCCTTTTGCCTTACACCCGGAGCAGTGTGATATCACATCTCAGATTCTTTAAGGGGATATTGAATGAATTTGCCCTTCAGATGATGAAATTTAATTGTACAATGTGAGGGGATTTGCTTGTCTGCCTAAACAAGCTAGCATTGTAGCATAATAAATAAATCAGCTCGTTACTGGATCATTTAGCACAAGAGAGGCAGGACTTTTACCAACAATGTAACTATTGTATGTGCTCGCCATACCTCGCAATCCCCTCTCAATTTATAAATTTAGACAGAATCAGGTGGGAAACCTCTTCTTTGAGTAGGTGTGGGCAATCAACAGACGAAGGTGGTTTAGATGTTTTCTTAGTAAATCCAGTCCAAATCTCAACATCAGATTGTTCCATGGCTTCATTGCCCACAGGATTAAAAGCTCTTCAAAGAGTTTCATTGCTATTGCAGTGCCTGTATGCAGGCTTACATAAAAGCCAAATTGTCTTCCAGGCTGCTTGGGGCCTGTCCAAGAAAGGACTTAATCTGACTTGCTCTCTGTGGTGTCTGGGGAGTTATTCCAGGGACAGAAATGTACAGTAAACAGTTCCCCTAAAGCATTTTGAGAAAAGACCTAGAGGGATTGCTCCTCGTGTACACATTACCCGCCCTTTTCCTTTGCAGGAAATGTGCAATAAAGCGCATCTTGCCATTGGCCATTAAAATCCTGGTACCCATTGTCTGCGCTGTGTCCGATAATATAGGTGTCCCAGACTTTTCATTGGCATTATGCTCTACTCTTTGCCCTTCCTGCTGACGACTCACATCCCAGGCCTTGACGAATTAACTTTGCCGGTAACCACTTTGGGAAGATGGTCTAGGCGATATGCCAAATCCGTCACTGAGGAAAGGGTTTAGTTCGCTTGCTAAAAACAAAATAATTGGACCTGCACGTTTCTGTTATATGTGCAGGTTCTCTGTTCTTTTGGGATAAATCACCTGACTGATTGATTTTCCCCAGTACAGTAGGTACTTGGAGGTGCGTCAGTGATTGCCTAATACGGTGAGGCATACAGTTTGTATTAAGGTTGTGCCAGAGGTGATTAATTTGCTCCAGGTCAGAGGGATCTGAACAAGTTGTCCCGCATTATATGCTGTTGTGCGATTTTACGGGCGCAATACTGAGGCAGCCTGTGACATTTTTACAGCATGACTGCTGAGGTAATGGGAACAAGGATGTACTGTCTTGCGTGCAATCCGACAGACAATCCAACAGACAATGTGCTCCTGACATTACCATGGCAGTTTGAATGCATTTTGGGACATGGGTATCTGACAGGGGATTGAGAGTGCGGCATCGAGGGCGAATCTCGTGAAGCGTGCTTTCAGAATGTGGAGCCGTAATTGAACATGCCGGTAAAGCAGAAGCCACATCAGCATGTCAATGCCGCAGCGGGCTGGCGTTTTGCGCCGATTGTGATGATTGTAGTCGAGCGTCCCGTGCTACCTGTGTTCAAAAGCGTGCTTTTCTTGCGTGAGGTAGACTGCGCCCTTTGAGGTGTGACTCAGCACTGTAGAGGTGGGTCATACTAGTTAACATACCTGTGAGGAAAACAAGAATATATGAATGTTTGGTGATGAGAACAGGCTATTCAGCCAATCTAGACTCGTCATATTGTCTGCTGCCTAGAGAGTAAAGACCTCTGTGTCATGCCTGGTTTTGAACACTAAGAGGACGTCTGCTTCTACCGTGTGTAAGGCATTACATGAATTGAGAACTCCCTGCATAAAAAAAAATCCTTCCTGTAAGTGTAAGATTTATCTTTCGAGTCATGTCCACGGCTGATGTCCCCTGGTTCTGCTGACAGAACTCGAGCTGAAATATATTTTGTTCTCTCTCGCTGTCCTCTCCTCCAGCTCTTTGTCCTCTGCCACGGCCTGCTGCAGCTGTCCCAGCTCCTCTACAGCGCCTACTTCAAAAGCACCATCACCACCGTCGAGCGCCGCTTCGGCCTCAGCAGCTCCTCCTCGGGCATCATCTCCTCCCTGCACGAGGTAGAACAAACCCCCGGACAACAAAACCCAGCAGCCACATGCTGCACACACTTTATGGTTGAGGCACGGGTGTCCGAATCCGGTCCTGGAAGGTCGTGGCGTATGCCGGTCTTCGACGCGTTTCAGCACTAGCGACTCATTTAAGTCATCGATTGGTTAATAATTGGTTAATCGTCATTTAGTTCACCAGAACTACTCACATTATTAACAACTTTCTCTCAAAAACATTTCAATCAAACCAAACTGGCATAAATATGGCTGCAATACAAATCAACAAAATATATTATAAATCAGCCATTAAAGCAGGTCTCAAAAAGAAAAGTGACAAATCCCACCAGAGACCCCAAAAAGAAAAGATGAGGTGTTTATTGAAATTTGTCAAAACTATGCTGAAACACTGAGAGTGTATAAAAAAAATTTAAGATACAAAAAATGCAACCATTATAATCAAAACCTCAGAGAAATTGAGGATTCTATTGACCAAAATCAGTTCTGGGAACAATGGAACAAATTGAGCAAGAAAAGTATACAAAATCTGGCCATACAAGACTAATATCGGGAAAACCCATTTTGAAATGTATATAAACAAATATAACCAAAAAGTCTCAATTTGGAACAGAGAAAAATCCAAGAAAAACTACAAATTCTAGAATCAACTATCAAAAACAACTAGAACCCACTTGACTACCAAATGTCAATGAAAGAATTAGAAGACCAAATTAAAAAACTTAAACCTAGAAAAGCTTGTGGCCATGACAGCATCAGGACAGAGATGCTTAAACACAGCACCCCTGAGCTGCAGCAGGCCCTGCTCAAATTGTTCAATCTAGTTCTCCAAGCGGGCTGCTTCCCTGAGAAATAGAGTGGAGACCAATTAGACCCTAATAACTATCGAGGCATTTGTGTAAGGAGTAATCTAGGGAAGGTTTTCTGCAGTATTGTTAACGCCCGAATACTAGCCTTCCTTACCGAACACAATGTCTTGACTCTTGAGTAAAGTACAATTTGGCTTTCTACCAAATCATCGTACTACTGATCATGTTTACACCCTACACACCGTAATTAATGTACACTGACATGTACACCAACAAAACAAAGATTTTTGCATGCTTTATTGATTTAAAAAAAGCTTTTGATTCGATTTGGCAAGTAGGTATATATAATAAGATTCTCCAAAGTGGTGTAGGGGGTAAAGTCTATGACATAATTAAATCAATACATGCAAACAATAAATGCGGAGTAAAAATTGGCAATTAAAGAACTGATCTCTTCACTCAAGTGCGAGGTGTTAGGCAGGGATGTAACTTGTCCCCTACCCTATTTAATATCTACATAAATGAGTTAGCAGTGTAATTGGAACAATCTACAGCCCCTGGCCTAACACTGAACAAGACGGAAGTTAAATTCCTCCTCTATGCTGATGACCTGGTGCTGCTGTCACCTATTAAACAGGGACTGCAGCAGGGGTGGGCAATTCCAGTCCTGGAGGGCTGGTGTGTATGCAGGTTTTTGTTCCCACCAATTACCCCAGCTAAATGAGCTAATTGCCTGTTTACACCAACACTGGTAGATTAGATCACATTAAAATGTTTCATATAGGGACACAAGAAGTCTTCGGCTGTCATGCATGCGCTTATTAAGAATTTGTAGCTAAAATGTCAGATGGCGTAATTATTTGGGCTAATTAGGTAATTAAGTCCAGAAGTTGGCATGAAAACCAGAAACGGATACGGCCCTCGTTGCCCACCTCTGGACTACAGCATCTGGATCTTCTAGAGCAGTACTGCCAGAACTGGGCCCTGATAGTAAACCCCAAAAGATCTAAAATAATGATCTTCTAAAAAAAGGCAAGATCTCAGGAAAGCAGACACATTGTCATGAACCTGAACACGGGCTGAACCCAAGTGCAACGACAAGGAGGCAGAGGTACAAGAAAAGGTAGTTTATTTAAAGCTTGGGGCAGTCCCAAGCTGTACACAACATTACACAGGGTAGGAATAGTCCGGAGCTTCTCCGGGACTTCAACTTGTTCCAAACCGGAACTGGACTTGACCGGAACAACTGGATTGTTCCAAACCGGAACTGGACTCGACTGGAACTGGTTTGTTCCAAACCGGAACTGGACTTGACCGGAACAACTGGATTGTTCCAAACCGGAACTGGACTTGATTGGAACTGGGTTGTTCCAAACCGGAACTGGATTTTGCGGGTCACACAGGAATAACCCCGCACCGGGACTGGACTTTGACGGGTCACCCGGGAGTCATTCCAAGCCGGAACTGGACTTCGTGGATCGGGACAGACTAGACAGACGGAACAGATAGGGGGAGCGCTAGGCATCCAATAATTTAGGCTTCGAACTTGTCTCCTGAAGCGAGGGAGGACAGAAATAACAAACAAGCCGGTTATGGTTATGCATGAAGTTTGGAGTAGGAAAGACCGGGGTGTTACTGGTAACAGGCAACCGGGTTGTAGAAGCAGAGGATGGGGCAGCAGCAGATACGGCAGGACAGGACAGTGCAGCGGACCTCGGGTCGGCCCAGATGAGGCAGCAGGACAAACAGCAGCAGGCACAACCGTAACCGTAACACTGGCGGTTGCCACGGCCGGATGCAGGAACAGCTGTTGAGTGGAAGAGCAGAGCACCCCGCTGCGGGCACAACGTCAGGTGGCAAGCGGGGGTACCGCAACACAAACAGGGAGTGGCAAACAACTGCAGACTGGCAGACTACAAACAGAGAAGTGGTTAGCGAGGTAGATTAAGGTGCGGCAGGTAGAGCCGCACACACACTGGACAGACTGAGAATATCAACAGTTTAGCAGAGTGCCTAAAGCACCGGGACAGAACCAAACTGTTGAAGAGATTTGCACAATACGGCAGGGTGAACGAACACCTAATACAAAACCAAACTGTGCACAAGAACTAGACAAAGAATAAGGACCAGAGGTTTCAAATGAACGACGTTAACGAACTGGCACTGGAAGCAGACAGCAGGTGAGTTAAATAGGGAGTGTAATAGGTATCAATTAGGAAAGCGTGCGAATGTATGCGTGGGTGATTGAACAGAGCGGAGTGTGAGGAATGCATGCCGAAATAGGAAGAGGAGATAGGCTGAGGCAGGAGTGGAGAAATGGAGTAATACAAACGGAGGGAACACGCCCAGTCTGCAGCACGGGGAAAAACACGGACAATGGAAGTCAAACATGACACGGAGGGAGAGGGCAAAATATGGAAAACGGACAGGATGGGAACGGAACGTTACACACATGTTTATTCTAGGAAACACCATCCTAGAACACATGCTGTTTTATGATTACCTAGGACTGAAAATCAGTGCCTCAGGAAACTTTGGTCTGGCAGTAAATTCACTGAAAGAAAAGGCCTGCAGAGCCTTCTATGCAACCAGAAAAAAATTATACCGGATTGATATTCCAATTAGAATTTGGTCAAAAATATTTGATAGTGTAATGCCAATTGCTTTATATAGCAGCGAGGTATGGGGTCCACTCAGTCAGCATGACTACATTAGATGGGAGAAGCATCCAATTGAAGCCCTACATGCAGAATTCTGCAGAACAATTCTAAACGTCCAAAGAAAAACACCAAACAATGCATGCAGGGCTGAATTAGGACGATTTACATTGGCCATGAACATACAAAAAAGGGCACTCAAATTCTGGATTCATCTCAACTCGAGTCCCAAAACAACACTGCAGTTTCATGCATTTCAGACCCAAGAGCTGAACTCTGAAAAGAGTCCACTAAGTCAGCTGGTACTGAGACTAATCACCTCACACCTAACAAGAACATATCTCAGACCAGCACTGCTTTAAAAACACAAATCAGAATAATCCAAACTGTTAAACAAACTAAAATGATTTATCTGGAACATTGGAACAGCCAAACCAAAAGGCAAAACAAGCTTAATTGCTGCCTGGCCCTAAAACGGGAATACAAATTATCTGAATATCTTGTTACTGTCCAAGATATAAAGCAGAGACGAGTCCTTACCAAGTACAGGCTCAGTGACCACAACTAGCCACTGATAAAGGCAGGCATAAAAAATCCTGGCTACCAAAAGAACTGACAATATGTGGTCACTGCACGACAGGTGAGGTTGAAACTGAGGTGCAATTCCTCCTAAAATGCCAAAAATATGACAAAAGTAGGGAAAAGTATTTTACGAAATTTAAAAAACATATCCCAGCTTCCCTAATCATGATGAAAGCAATGAATTGCCAATAGTCCTGGGGGAGGGACCAACAGCACATATTGCGGCAAAATATGTGTCTGAATGTCATACACTAAGGGACAGTGAGTGACAAAAACAAACATCGCCACACAACACTACAGATCACAAACACACACGCTTGCATGCATACACACTTTCCTGCACAAAGACACACAATAACATGACACGCATACATAAATACATACACGAACACACAGAAACACATTGTTGTTATTTTGGCTGTTATTACTGAATTACTAGTTTGTTATTATCATTGCTGTTTATGTGTATGTATGTATATGTATGTATATGTGTATATATCCAATCATATTGTTCTGTTATTACTCAGTTTATCTAATGTTTCATGTTTCTTGCCATGCTTAGGCAATATGCTAATTTTGGCACGCCAATAAAGCACTTTGAATTAGAATTTGGTTAAAGGATCCGCGCATCTTGTTATCAAGGCCAGATGCTGATAACCGCAAGATTACGCAGATGCTGCAGCCCTCCAGGACTGGAGTTTCGCACGCTTGTAGTGGCGGGGCTAAGGGGGTATAACAGAGAAAGCTTTCCTGGGCGGCACTAGCGGGTCCTGGGGGGGGGGGGGTGGGTTTCTCATATTTTTTTCCTGCATGAATAATTTCTAGATCCCTCGCTGTACGCTTGCACTAAGGCATTACTTCCATTCAGCCAGAAAACATCTTCCTAAAGCACACAGAGGCTAAGGCACTTAGCCTGCGTCTCGGGCTCTCTCCTATGTAGGGGAAATAAGGTTGTGATAAACACGACAAATTTCAGCTTTATATTTTCTTGCTATAGAACTTTAGGGAAGAGATCCCTCTGGGAACGGGAATCCTTCTGATAAATGGCGTTACATTATCTGAAATTGCGCACGTCTTCCTCGCGAGGCTACGCTCACTCCCTTCTCTCAGCTCGCGGAAGCGGCGGCTGTGAGCTGGGACAGGTCCGCGCGGCGTTCCCGCCGACATCTTCGCGGTCTGATGGCTCCCCCCCTTTTGCCTCCAGGTGGGGAACACGGTGCTGATCGTGTTCGTGAGCTACTTCGGGAACCACGTCCACCGGCCACGCATCATTGGGATAGGCGGTCTGCTCATGTCCATCAGCGCCATGATGCTCACCCTGCCTCATTTCCTGTCCAAGCCGTACGAATACTCCTCTGTATTAGCTGGTAAGAACATGGGGGGTTTGTGGGTCTTTCAGTCTTGAACTATGGTAACACACAGCAGTTGTACGTACAAAAGTTTTTATAAATAAATGTCCTGTTCAGTTTAAGGTTTTAGGTAGGCTACTATAAGAACTATGAGTGTATACGGTGTATACTGGCATACTTAATCTATGAAGAGCTACTTCAAGGCCAGAGAAGAAGCACTTATCGCTATCTGGTTTACAGATGCTGTAACCTTATATGTTTTTAGGTTGGAAAGTAGGCATTTTTTTCTGATACGTAGGTCACATTCTGATATCTTCATACACAGATCTTTACCAGTTAAAGACAGGGATCTGAGCTGAGAATATGTGAGTGCCAGTGTGTGCGCATGTGGCGCACAGTCACCTGCACAGGGGTCCTTTTCCAGTGCTTAGCATAGTTCAGTATCCTAGTGTCAAGCTGTTGAGCTGACGCCTGCATTTTGAGGGCTTTGGAAAGTCAGCAGGTGCTTTGGAAACCCATATGCACTCCAGCTGGAAATTCTCAGTGCAGCCGAATAAAGCCAAGATTCTAGTCGTCTCGGTTGTGACGGTTCATTTTCTTTGAGATTCATGTCACATTCTTTCCAGCACTGAAAACAGCTTTGCTCACTTGGAGTACCGTGTAAAGGTCACCAGGATGTTTGCAAGAATAAAAGCACCTCTGAAGTATTTTACTCTGTTAGCCCACCTCTTATCTTTTTACCAAGCAGCCTCCGAAGCCTTTAAAACTGGAGTGTGAACTCCAGTCCTGGACGGCTGCAATGTCTGCAGGTATTTGTAGTTTCCTTTCAATCAGCAGCCAATTAAGGCCTTGGGAACAATGTGTGTGGACTCTTTAGCCAATAAACAACTTTAATGAGTCGCTGATGCTGAAACACACAGAAGACCGGCAGACACTGTGGCCCTCCGCGACTGGATTCGGACAGATTTCTGGTGTGGGGAAGATACGGAATGTAGCTGCATTCTCATAACATTTCTATAATATTGTTGCAACACGGTCACCTTGCTGGCCCGTCATTATATGTGTGTTTGGAGGAAGAAGTGTCCACGGCTCTAAGACATGAAATATCAACTGGGTTCCATCGGTAAGCGCTGCTTTTGTGCGGCAGATGCCCGGGACATGTGCGTGGCGCAGAGGAACGCTTCGGCTCCTGAGGCCTGTAGCCAGGGGGAATCCCAGCGCATCACAGAAACCAACAAACTGTGGCTGCTGATGGCCATCGCCCAGCTGCTGTTCGGCGTGGGCTCGGTGCCCGTCCAGCCCTTCGGCATCTCCTACGTGGATGATTTCGCCAGGCCGGGGGACTCCCCCTTGTACATCGGTAATCCTCTCTCCGCCGACCTGGAATCACGAAGGGGAAGTTCCAGAGACGCCAGAGGCCTTCGTTAACATTTCCCTCCTTGCTCTGCAGCCATTCTCTTTGCGGTGTCTGTGTTCGGGCCGGTCTTGGGGTACCTGCTGGGCTCCGTGATGCTGACGATCTATGTTGACGTGGGCAGAAACGCAGGTACTGCACATAGTCAAGGAGCCGTTACTGTGTAACGGCGCTGATGAGATGTTGTGCCAGTGCTCTCACATGGCTCCTGTATTGTATCAGCATGTTCTTTGCTGTCTATGGTGATGGGACCTTCAAACAGTGAGGGACCTCCGACTAACGTCTCTTTGTCAGGGCAACCAGGGAGTGCATTTTACCTGTGAATGTCTGACCTCTTCGTATACCCAGCGGTTACGTGTGGTCTCTCTCCTCTCTAAGATAGCATGCTGGAGCTGAACCCCACAGACCCACGCTGGGTAGGGGCCTGGTGGATGGGCCTCTTGATCTCCTCCGGGTTTCTGGCTGTCACCTCCATACCGTACTTCTTCTTTCCTCGGGCCATGCACATGAAGGAGAATGTAGGTAACATTATTCCACCTCACAAATATTCTCAAGAGTCTGTCCGATCCGTCATTCAGAATCTTCATCTCTGGAAACATGCTACCACACTCCCTTAATCCCTTTCAGCTGGGCTCAGTTAAGCAAGGTGGATAGAGCTGATAATTGAGATATGATTGAAGATTGAACACCTGCGATAAGTTCTTGCAAGTGAAATGTGTGATTGGATGGGTTTTGTGCAGCTAAAAAGTAATAATGACTGCTATCTTCTCCATTGGTATCGGTACGTAGTAAGAACATATTTGCAGAAAGATCAGCACAATGTTGGATACATTGATAGGCCTGTTCCAGATGGCTGAGTAGGAAATGAAGCCAGCAAAGGAAGAATGTTAACCTTCAATCTTCTTGGTGTCCAGTTTCAAATCTACCATAGTAAATGAACCAGCGAGAATAGGCATCTCTCTCCGCCCAAGAATGCACTCAAACTCCCCAGAACAAATTTGGATAAAACAAAACAACAGATTATAATCTTTTTTCCCCTTCTCTGCATGGGATGATAATAATAATGGAAAATACACTGCCCGGCCAAAAAAAAAGTCACACACTGTAATATTTTGTTGGACCGCCTTTAGCTTTGATTATGGCACGCATTCGTCATGGCATTGTTTCGACAACCTTATGCAACGTCACAACATTTATTTCCGTCCAGACTTGCATTAATTTTTGGCCGACGGGAGAGTCGAACCACTCCGTGAAGTCTTCTCCAGCACATCCCAAAGACTTTCAATGGGGTTAAGGTCAGGACTCTGGTGGCCAATTCATGTGTGAAAATGATTCCTCATGCTCCCTGAACCACTCTTTCACAATTTGAGCCCGATGAATCTTGGCATTGTCATCCTGGAATATGCCCATTGATGGGATAACCTGGTCATTCAGTACATTCAGGTACTCAGCTGACTTAATTTTATTGCTGCATAACGTTGCTGAGCCTAGACCTGACCAATTGAAGCAACCCCAGATCATAACACTGCCTCCAGAGGCTTGTACAGTGGGCACTATGCATGACTGGTGCAACTGCGACTTTTTTTTGGCCAGGCAGTGTATTATTGAATAACAAAATAAAAGCTGCTCATTATTTTTTTTTTCATTTGTATTTTCCAAAATAATGGCTTAAACTGATGCACATACTCGACAGTATTTCAGCCACAATGTATTACATCACAGGCCACTGGGACTGAAGCTGACATTTTGAACAACGATTCAAAGACCCCAGAGATCTCCATTTTGGACGTCAAGAGTAAGTTCTTCACTGCCTTTGCCATTCTTGGTTAGCAACATAATCAATGGCCAGTTGCCAGTGTTGTAATCATTTGTACACAATAATTTGATCTCCTTGATATAATGTATTTCATTATTATTTTCAGTTTTTGTTTTATTTCAACATCCTCAAATTATTATTCAGATGTGTTCATTTTTTGGAGATTAGAGATCCATCCATTTAAAATGTGGACATTTTGCCTACTTTCACATAAAACAAAAACCATTTGTGCACTGAAACGATGTTCAGGTACTTAACGGGTGTCACCCAACCGGAGAGACTGTCTGTGAAGACTGCATATGTGATGCGTGTGTCTGTGTTCCTTTGGTTCTGATCCGGCTCAGAGTTCCCCCGGCTCTTTGTGAGGCTCCTGTTCAGCCCGGTCTTCCTGCTACTGGTTCTGACCCAGTGCTGTTTCTCCTCGGTGATCGCGGCCCTCGCCACTTTCCTCAACAAGTTTCTGGAGCGACAGTACAGCACTTCAGCTTCTTATGGAAGCCTGCTGATCGGTGAGGGGGGGGGGGGACAACGGGGGTGGAGGGGGAGGATGGGAGAGGGGTGCTTACAAGCTGGAAAGACTCAACACCCTTCATCAACGAAGGCTTTTGTGCTTCTTTCCAACAGGGTATGTCCTCTTAGACAAGCTTTCCAGCTTATAAGACATGCAATGATATGGATGGCATCCCTAAGTACATGTGGGGTTCATAACTCTAGACTCACTTACGAAGCTTTGTTTGCCTATCAGGGGTATGTCCCTGCTAAATGCCTCCTGTCCCCTGTAGGTACGATGAACCTGCCGATGGTTGCCGTGGGGATGCTGCTTGGCGGGGTGATCATGAAACGCGCGGGCCTGTCCCTGAAGGCCATCCCCAGGTTTTCGGTGGCCGTGCTCTTCGTCTCCATCCTGATGTGCGTTCCGCTGTTCTTCATGGGCTGCCCAACGCAGCAGGTGGCCGGGGTCAACACGGGCTACAGAGACCAGGAGGGCCACAGGTCAGTAAGCTCTAGCAGCTGATGAATGCTTAGGGGAGTTAAACATCTCACACTGATCTGCTTTAGCATCAAAGGATTTGCTTGTGACTTTATTTAACCACATAGGTCAACTGAGAACTCAATTCTCTTTTCCAATGATGAACTTTCAGAATCAGAATGGGTAGGGAATTAAAGGGATTGTGTAGCCAATCAGATTTAGCGGATGGTTTGGTGGCCTGATGTTGAGACCCGGTTTTTGTGGGCATATTACCAGGATACTGAGGCAAGGGTACTTGCTTGTGCCTGTAGCGATGAAAAGTGTTGAAAGTGATTCAGTAAACAGCTATAATGTTAATATGGATATTATTACATTGAAAATAGAAATGCTATGAAATACTCATTTATAAACATATGTAGATTACACATTATTGATTGCATGACTAATAAGACAAGAGAGAACATCAAGCTTCCATTATGCTTTGGCCAGCAAGAGAACCCATGCCAACTGAAAATGAAATAGTCAGCAACTTTCCCTTATTTAGCTCCATTAATGAGTGTGAAAGAACACATACCGGACTTTTTAATGCCTTTATTTATGTATGTCTTGCTATATATGTACATGAATTGGAGGACCAGGACCTTCTGTAGAAGGCTGTTACGTATAAACTGCCATTATTTTTGAGGATCAACTGAGGAAACAATCAGGAAACAAAAGCCAAAATGCTCCTCTTATCCTTAGACAAGGCAAAGGTAAAACAAAGGTAATCCATGGTGCTTTAATTTGATGGGGAAAAAAATCAGCAAGTCCGGCAAACATTGACATTATGTTCAATGGGGAACGATCAAATGCACATTGTTCTGTGGTCCAGAGCATACAATTCTAAATCAAGACACAGTGCCAGTAGATTATAAATTCAAATTTTGGCCCAAAATATAAAACATGGTTTTCAACATCAAATCTGCAGCATCTTACTGTGGACTGTGTTATCAGGAACCACACAGTGTGGAACTGTACTTCTGAAAGTGTGACTGTTTACCAGTCCTTTTCAATCCAGTGTGAAATTATGCTGATAGTAGGGCTATGAGTTTGGCCTCCTTGAAGGTAAACCTTGGATGCTGGCCAGTATTTCCAAATATCGCAGTCTATCCTTTGTGAAGCATTTGACAGAAAATAATTATATTCCGTTTCAAGTGCACACCCTTCAAAATCAATATTGTAATGCATTTTGTGCATAGTGATGAAAAAATGAAAAAAATATTGGAAACACAACAAAATAAACTGAACCGAGCAGCCTAATTTAAATAGCGAGGACGGAAAAGTGCTTATGTACGGGAGAGAGTGAGAAAACTGCCATTGTTACAGTTTCACGAGTACACAAAAAAGGTGAACATAATGCATTATTTAAAGCAGATATTCTATGTCTTTGCATACAATTGCTAGAAATCCAAATCTATAACTGTTTGTATAGATCTTTTAAAGATATGTACACCAGATATGTATCTTAATCATGTAGGCGGCGGATTGGTTGACACTGACACAGGATTGTGCATTACCCTTGCAGGATTCTGTGCATCTGGGTTTTCATTTAGGAGGATGCATTTAGGATATGGGTTAGTCTCCCTTTATCCAGAGCATTCAGCCTAAGAATGCAAAACCTTCTAAGAAAATAAATATTATGCCAAATGTTAATCTGAATGGTACATCAGAGGCATCCCAAGTCTGATGTTTCTCATATTTAGGACGGTGTGATTACGCTTCCACTGGTGCAGTCTCAGAACAGACTGCAGTTCTTCCCATAGTCAAACTGCCACATCCAGAGCTACAATAAACTCAGGGCCTGATTTACTAAGACCCTTTAGCATATGCAAAACATTTTAGCACAGGCAAAACTAATTACACGACCAATGATTGCTGCAAAACAAAGACCATGTCCAGTCATTGGTCCTGTTATTGGTTTTGCGTGAGCTAAAAAGTTTTGCACATGCTAAAGGTCTTAGTAAATCAGGCCCTCGGTGTATTGCACCAAAGCCTGCATTTTGGCCATTTATAAGGTTTGTCATGGGGTAGCACTAATACTGCACAATGCAGGTCTAAAAAACTCCCACATAGCATTTTAATATAGTTTTATCATTGTAATGAAATAAAGACCAGGTCCAAGTACAGGAACTGCAGAGATAAAATTAAATACATGGCGTAATATAAAGTGCAAGATTACAAGATGATAGACAAAAATAAATACTATTTCACAAAATTAATTTTAAATCACTATAAAAACACTATAAAAACCGCTAAACAACTAAAACTGAATTGGATGGAATTGAGTTGAATTGAATTGAACTGAGTTGAATACCAATCCTTACTTTGGGTTTTAAACAAAATGCTGTAAAACATTTCTGATTATTTTGAAACGCATTTGGTGGTATAGGAGTTTGCAGTTTCGTATTGTTTTGAAGAGAATTGTATGCTCAGGAAGTGTAATATTGAAAAGGTCTGGTCCTGTATCTTGCAGGCCCACTGACATATGCAACCTCAACTGCTCATGCCCCAAACGTGCCTTCAACCCGGTGTGTGGCTCAGATGGCATAGAGTACATCTCGCCATGCCACGCCGGCTGCACCAACTTCTCCACAGACCCTCAGAATCGTCATAGCGTCCAGGTGAGCTTCCCATCTCCTCCATTTTAAAAGACTCGCCGAAAGCAACGGCGCTGAGAAAATGCTACATTGGAGAAAACAGACGGCCCGAGGCTCTCTTGCCCTTTGCATCTCTGAAATGTAATTAAACTAATCTTTTACCGGCCCGCGTCTGGCGCTCCTCGGCGGGGATAAAAACGCCACTGTACAACCTACAGGAATGCGCTCGGTCAAGGATCAATTTCCTGTTCTGATCGATCAGCAATTAGCCAAAACATCGGGAGAAAGTATTTTAAGTAGGGCAAACCTCTTTAAAGTGTTTAACAGTTCATGCGCCATGGCACTGCCAAGAATGGATTTTCTATATTAACATGCAAAATACCCAGTGGCCTTTAAAATGTAGTTGGGAAAACTGTCTCAAATTAGACTCCCTGACCTATGTCTGCTTTATTTTTTTAAATGCAGAAGGGCTGGGTTCCTTATTTTCATTATCTGTTATATAAAGTACAACAGCATTACATTCCTTTTTATTGTATGTGGCATTCATTGTGTTAAGAATGCTTAACAAATAACTGTTTCCAAAAGCACATTATGGACTGAACTATGGACTGCACATGTTAATTCAATATGAATAATGCATTATTAGTCCATGTAACAGTTGTAAGATGCCAGTGGCATAGTGGTAAGTGAGCGAGACTACTAACCTATAACCTTACGTGGGCCACTGCTGTGGTATCCTTGCGAAAGCTAAACTTAAACTTTTTAGCAAAATGGATGACATCTCAGTAAATTGGGTTAACAACCATTTCTGCAGGTTTGAAATGTGTAATAAGAGTGTAATAGCATGAATGCAAGAACTGTGCCGTCATTGGTAGGCTAAGTCAGTCCCTCCTGTCTGCAGGCCTACAGCAGCTGTGGCTGTATCCTTGATGGCAACGCCCCAGGAAGTGCCCGCCCAGGCTCCTGCTCCAACAGCTGTCCCCACCTCCTCCTGCCTGTCATGGTCCTCATCTCCCTGGCCGCGTTCATCGCCAGCTTGTCCCACAATCCCATCTACATGATGGTGCTCAGGTAGAGCCTGTGCTTGACCTGACCACTTTCAATGAAAGCGCCCTATTCCCCACAAACTCGTGAAATTTGACGTCTGTAATTTGTGGAACAACACAGTGCAGTTATGATAACATGGTTCTTCTTTACTTCCTGTAGGACTGTACCTCAAAACGAGAAGTCTTTTGCTATAGGAGTTCAATTCTTGCTCATGAGAGTACTTGGTAAGTCAAGCTCCATGAAGGAGCACTGAGGATTGACTATTAAATGATGGATTAAGCAAGAAAGTGGAAAATTACTCTACTTTTAATGTTGTCTCTGCTGGGAGGGGACATCTAAAACATCAACAGAAAGTAAAAGAAAACTGCTTGCTGTTGCATTAAAAGTTTTATGATTTGCTTACATTGATGTTCAAGGTTCTGACTGGCATTGACATTACAGTCTTCTTTGTATACGTGCAGAAATTGTTTTCTGAACTAGAACTTGCCCAAGGTTTCACCATTATCTTGAATTAATTGTTTTTAAAGACAGGTTTCACCACTATCATGTGTTAATTGTAGTCAAAGCACAGTACCAGCTGCTAAGTTATGAATATTAATTCAGGCATTTGGAACAGTATAGACATGCCCTGTTCTGGCGATTACCTCTACGTGTAATCCAGTGCTATAGCGCCCCCCAGCGACAAGAAGCTTAATTTACTCAAACTAAGAAATAACAACGAACCTGCTCTGCATTTAGGCTAATCGTTTAATGCCGCCATATAACACGTTGACTAAAAACATACATCATGATGGATACTGGTATACTGTAATGTTTTGCATTACTAACAGATGCCCTTTCTCCTTTCCAAGCTTGGTTACCTGCTCCTGCCATATTTGGAGCAGTCATTGACTCTTCCTGTGTTTGGTGGAAGCGCACCTGTGGGAATAAGCTGGGTTCCTGTGGTTACTATGACAACAACCTTCTTAGAAACAGGTAGAGGAAAACTGCTCTTGACCTGAGACTTTCCCCTTGGAGGAAGTTGCTCGGGCCACGGAGCTGTGATGTCTTCACGATTTAACACAGTGAAATGAATAGGCCAGTGGCCTACCATGGCTAACTTACACCCTCTTGTCCTCTTCCAGGTACCTGGGCCTCCAGGTGGGTTTCAAAGCCGCAGGGATCTTCCTCCTGTCCGTGGCGGGCTGGAAGGTCCACCGCATGAGAGAGTACAGTCTGGATAAGAAGCTGGAGGAGTCTCTGTGAGATGCCCACCCAACTATCGAGAAAAGACTCGCCTCTCTGATTCCCAGTGTGCTCGCGGTTATTGAAGCAACGGTGTGCTCTGCATCCAAACTCGCTCAAAGGGAGACATGAGAGAAATGTGTCAGACAACAGCACCTTCCTGTGAACTTTCTAAAGGCGTGGCCGTTCAAGCTCGGAGTGACTTTCAGTGCAGGACCTTACCTCATGCACTGCTACCTATGGAATGTTCCGAGTGGGTCACCCTGGCAGACTATTTTATTATTTTTTAATTCACGTGGTTTTTATTATAGCCAGTTATTTGGTCTTTTTTCTTTGTTCTCTGGCTTTCACTACACACCCTTTATTGCACAGATAAATTTAACCTCAACAGTAAAGACTCTGTTTCATGCAATGTGTCCACCTTCTGTGAAGCAAGACCTTGCATTGACCAAAATAAAACATGCTAAAAATATGTTTAAATATGGACCTTAGAAAGGGAACACGGGGGTGTCTTGTGGCGTAGGCTGTAGAGCACTGTCCACATGCGCATTGCTAGCCGCAGCTGCGCGAACCTTATCGCGTGTCTCTCCCCCTCTCTCATTCTTCCTGTCTCTCTACACTGTGCTGTCCAACAAAGCTGAAAATATTTCTATTTAAAGAAAGGGAACATCAGTGCTACACATTACACCGTTCAGTTATTTCAATTCCAATATAGTTTATGAGTCTAAAAGGGATAATATGTAAAATACAGTAAAATACACAGTTGATTTAACACTGAGCATTTTACTGTGTAGGGAGTTGAGGACACTCCTGACGTGTGGAAATGGCAATGAAAGTGGACAGTTTTACTGTTACATAGAGTAGTATATAAAGATACTAAAATGCTAAAGATTAGCTTACACACAAGTCTCTGTTATTGTATGAGACAATTTCAGATGACTACTCTTAGAATACACAAAATGTAAACATATTACTGTAATCAACCTTTTTTTAGCTTTTGTAGATGTCGTCTACCCTCTTGTTAAGGAAATGAGATACCTCTCAATATGGCAGTGATTACTTGTACTTGTAACATATGCGGTCACTCATGTTTGGTCACTTGTGAGATGCATTGTAGCTAGAGCTTGTGCCCCCCTAACCCTCATGCAATATTTGCATGTTTGGGCTGAAGGCTCACTAATTTTTATACCAGGGGATTGTAGTTGGTTTTTCATGGAAAGGTTCATCCAATAATGTACACAAAACCATTTCCTGGGCATCGAAGGCTCAAACCAAACAAATGCCTAACTGTACAATTACCATTTAACAAATGCATATAATTGGAGGTGAAGTGTTCTTTTAAAATGTAATTTTTAACCCCAGAGGAAATGCTGATATGTCTGTTATGCACAAGTCAATCCATTAAAGCTGATTTAAAAATCTAAAAATCTAAGTAATACAAATCCAATCAACCAAAGACACAAATTGAGATTCATTTCCAAACAGAGGAGCCTTTTTGGAACACTTATGAATATAGTTTGCTTCCATGTAATCCCATTTAAAACATACTCTACATGTGTTATCATACCTTAATGCTCCACTTACAGGATAGGCTTAAAGCTGGAGTACGCAACATTTTTTTTAAAGAAAAATATTGAGGAACAGTCATGCTCAGTTGGAAGCAATCATAGAAAGAACTGTTGCCCTTTCAACAGTAAGAAATCCAGCACCATACATTGTGTTTATAGTCAAATTCTGTATTTTAAAACCAGCGATTTGTCCAAACCAATTGAAGAGATAGGCTGGTTGCACATTCATGTCAAGGTCTGTGGAAGCAGTGGGGTGGGGGTGTGTCTCTTTCTCTGTGGGCAGGGCCAAGGGATGTTATGACTTTGAAATGTTTTGACAACTAAAGCAACCATTGAGAAAGCTTTAATGGTAATAGTAACATCAATTTTTTTTTATTTTAAACTAACTTTGGTGGAAATCAATGGATTCATTATGATATGATTAATATAGATATCTGATTACAGATCCCAGTACCATTAAAGGATCAACAACGGTTTCATGTCAGGTGGATGTTTTGAGCGTTTGTCTAAAACCAATGGCTCTCTGGTAAGCTTTATATTAAGCTATTAAAGTGTAGCGATTTTTTAAAATATTTGTCCGTCAAACTCTATATGATTCAATGAGAGCTACAGTATATATTTTAATATGAAAATGTTTATTTAGTATGCCTTTTGTGCCAGTCAATTATGCAATGGATTTATTCCCAATTACGTGTTTCCTGTTAATTCAATTTAATCATAAAAATATTGCACAACTTATTGTGATATCAGAAAGTGGATCTGTCTGTAGTGTATGTGAGTATTTGTACATATTAAACATATATTTAAATGATCCCTATGCATTGCATGGTTTGTCATAAAACAGATAAAATGTAAATGTGATGGAAAAATATAGTTTGGTTATGCACATAATATTTTTCTGTCATGGGTTTTGGCAGCCTCCGTTGTTTCTGCGGTCATTCTCTTTTTTGGCAGCGTCGGGGCACTCTATCTGATTTAACGTCCTCCGTTCCGGTGTTTTGATCTCGCCCGGCTATTATCCTTTTCACCTGTTTTGGGTTTCCTGCTGGTTATAAATAGCCCAGGGCTTCCGTCTTCCGGTACTTCGATATTGTCTTTTCTATTTGACATCGAAGTTGGTAAGGTATAGGAACTTGGTCACTACGTTTCTGGTTGTTTCAAATAAGAAACGTAGCAAGTCCGGTTAGAGTTAGGATAAAGATTGGTTTAGTCTTTTCTTTCCTATCTTGCTCTCTATCCTTTATACTCTCTACCTGTTACCTTTTTGTTCAGCTCATTCACACCTAGAGCTTAAGGTAACAGGTTCTATTTTCATTTTCTTTCTCTTGCCCATTTACACGGGCTTTCTTTTGTTTTTCTCTGACCTCCTTTTGATGCTCTTTGTTTGAGAGTGTGAGGTTCTTTTGTTGTTTATTACTCTCTATTTTCAAGTCCGCCCTTTTTTGGGGCTGTTTTCATTTGGCTTATGCCGGGAGGTTTTTATTCCCATTTTCTTTCGTTTATTCCTTCTCTGGTGCGGATCTGTCCGCTTTAGTGGTGTATATTTCGATATACACTTTTAGATTCCTTGGCTGTCGCGTCTGGTTCTCCGAAGAAAATAGTGCCTGATATTTTTTCAGGCATAGCCTTCCTGGTTTTTCACACCAGAATCCCAGGTAGCATTTATATTATCGCTATTAAACGACCAGGCTCTCGCTTGGGCTGACCCTCTAATTCGGGCCAATGCCTCAGTCATACGTGATCTGATTCAGCTGATGAAGGAGATGCAGTTGATCTTTGATCACGATGTCTCCGGCGATTTGAGGCTGCTATGAGACTGACTAGTCTGTGTCAGAGCACTAGTTGTGTTTCGAGCACTGGCCGGGAAGTGTTTTATTGACGCTAAATGCTAAATCCTTTGCGGAGGGGGGTCCCATGGAGGAGGATGATCTTTCTATTTCTGATTTTGAGTGGGAGATGTCTTCTGACGTTTCTTCCGAGAACCCGGAGGTGGTAGGGGTGCATGAGTTTCGCCTGCCCACAAATGTACCGGGGGAATATTCTGACCTCGCTGAGGTTTTTACTAAGCAACGCGCTACTGAGTTACCTCCCCATAGGCTGTATGACTGCGCTATTGAGTTGTACCCAGGTACGGTTCCCCCCAGGGGCTCCCTGTATTCCCTGTCAGTTCAGAGAGCGCTGTTATGAAGGAGTACATAAAGGAGTCACTGGCTAGCGGTTTCATCAGACCTTCCACTTCACCAGCCAGCGCTGGATTTTTTTTTTGTTAAAAAAAAAGACAGAGGTTTGAGACCCTGTTTAATAATAATAATAAATAATAATACATTTTATTTATAAAGCGCTTTTCATCGTAATAAACAATCCCAAAGTGCTATTTACAGGAGTGCATTAAAATAAGATAAATAAATAAAACAAAGATGAGGACAAACACAAAAAAAAAAAAAGACATAAGTGCTGCAGGGGGGGCATAAACAAACAAACACCACTAACAAAACTAACAGAACGCTCTCCTGTATAAAAGAGTCTTTAGGCCTGCTTTAAAGGAGCCCAGAGTCTGTGGTGTCCTCAGATGGTCAGGGAGGGCATTCCAAAAGCGGGGGGCAGTAGAGCAGAAAGCCCGATCACTCATAGTGCGGAGCTTAGTTCTGGGGGTGTGGAGGAATAGGCCGCTGCTGGACCGGAGATTGCGGGAGGAGTTTTGAGGGGTGAACAGTTCTTTGAGGTACGGAGGTGCATTTCCCAGAGTGCATTTGAAAGTCAGGAGAAGGATTTTAAATTCTATCCTGTATGAAACCGGGAGCCAGTGCAGAGATGCCAGGATGGGTGTGATATGATGGTATTTCCGCACTCTCATCAGGATCCTGGCAGCACTGTTCTGGATGTATTGGAGCTTCTGGAGGCTCTTGCCAGGGATCCCGATGAAGAGCGCATTGCAATAGTCCAGCCTTGAGGAGACAAAGGCGTGGACGAGCTTCTCGGCATCAGACATGGTTAGGGTGGGACGGAGTTTGGCTATATTTTTGAGATGGAAAAATGACGTCTTGCAGAGATGCTTGATATGGGTAGCGAAGGCCAGGGAGGGGTCAAAGTTAACAACGAGGTTAGTGATAGAGGTAGAGAGAGGGATGGTTTGACCAGCAATGGTGAGGTGAGTAATGGGAGAGTGCTGGACCTGGTGAGGGGTACCAACCAGTAGGGCCTCAGTTTTGCTGCTGTTGAGTTGGAGGAAGTTTTGCTTCATCCACGCCCTTATCTCCTCAAGGCAGGTGTTCAGCCGTGTGCAGGCAACAGAGGGATTTGGGGCAGTTTTGAGATATAGCTGGGTGTCATCAGCATAGCAACGGAAAGATATACCATGCCGGCTGATGACATGACCCAGGGGGAGCAGATAGAGTATGAATAGGATGGGTCCAAGAACAGAACCTTGAGGGACACCACAAGTGACAGCACTCATCCGAGACTTTGACACCCCCAGGGAGACATACTCAGTCCTGTCTGACAGATAGGAGCGGAACCAGTTCAGGGCTGGTCCAGAGAGTGCGATGTAGTTCTGGAGGCGTTCAAGGAGGACTGAATGATCGATGGTGTCGAACGCTGCACTGAGATCCAGAAGGATAAGAAGGGAGGTGGAACCAGCATCAGCAGTCATCAGAAGGTCGTTGGTGACCCTAAGTAGCGCTGTTTCAGTACTGTGGGCTGGCCGGAAACCAGACTGGAACTTCTCAAAAAGATTATGCAGGTTTAGACTATCGGGGCAGGTTTTGGAGGTGCTTCTTAAGGCTAATTTGTTAAAGCCTAAAAATGCGTTTTCCACACCAATTCCGTGTCCTTCTTAGGGTTCATTGTGGCGGACGGTAAAGTTCTTATGGACCCAGAGAAAGTTTCGGTGGTAAAAGACTGGCCCACACCTAATTCTGTGAAGCAAGTGCAGCGCTTCTTGGGCTTCGCAAATTTTTACCGGCGGTTTATTCGCAATTTTAGCACGGTAGCCGCTCCTATCACAGCCCTTACCAAAAAGGCATCACCTGCCCAGTTCCAATGGAACTCTAAGGCTGAGGCAGCATTTATGGAGCTAAAGAAGAGGTTTTGCTTCAAACCTATCCTGATAACTCCCAATCCCTCCCTCCCCTTTGTGGTAGAAGTAGATGCTTCTGAGCTGGGTGTTGGAGCCATTCTGTCTCAGCATTCTCCGCTGGACCGCAATCTACACCCATGCGCGTATTTCTCTTGTGTTCTTACATCAGCCGAGAGAAATTACGATGTTGGGGATCGAGAGCTGTTGGCGGTCAAATTGGCGTTAGAGGAGTGGCGTCATTGGTTGGAGGGAGTAGAGCATCCCTTTACGGTCTGGACCGACTATAAAAACAGACCAAGACACGCAATTCTCGGCAAACCCGATGGTCTTTATTCTTCGCACGGTTTAGATTCCTTCTGACTTATCGTCCCGGTTCGAAGAATATTAAACCGGATGCGTTATCACGCATTTTTGACCACTCTGACAAGGAGCCATGCCCTGAGCCTGTCGTTCCCAGTTCCCAGATTGTGGCTCCACTTATGTGGGCTATTGAGGCGGCTGTACAGAGGGCGTTGCGTTCCGATCTTGGTCCATGTGGGGGCCTGCCCCATTGCCTGTTTGTTCCACCCCGGTTGAGATCTCGGGTTCATTCTTCACAGTTGGTGGCCCATCCTGGCGTTCACAATTTGTTTCTCGCCGCTTTTGGTGGCCCAAATTAGAGAGCGATTTGCGGGAATTTGTCGCTGCTTGTACGGTTTGCGCCCGCAACAGCCGTCCCTGGAGTCACATCGCCCTCGACTTTGTCACCAGTCTGCCGTTGTCTCAAACGCAGTGATCTTGGTGGTGGTAGATCGGTTTTCGAAGGCGGCACATTTCATCGCCTTGCCCAAACTGCCATCTGCACCTGAAACTGGCCAGTTAATTGTAGATCATGTGTTTAGGGTTCACGGTCTTCCTCTAGACGTGGTATCTGATCACAGTCCCCAATTCGCTGCGAGGTTCTGGTGCTCCTTTTGTGCTCTATTGGGGGCATCTGTCAGTCTCTCTTCCGGTTTTCACCTGGAGACCAATGGACTGAGCTCAGACTGAGCGCACTAACCAGACTCTGGAGAGCACCCTTCGGTGCCTGGGCCGAATACGCTCATAATACCTTGCGTAACGCTTCCACTGGTTTCTCTCCTTTTGAGGCTCAGTTAGGGTATCTACCTCCCTTGTTTCCTGAGCTGGAGAGAGATGTGGAGGTACCTTCCACCGGCTCCTTCGTTCGTAGGTGTCGAGCGGTCTGGAAGTGTGTATGTGCTTCTCTTCTCCGTACCTCTGTCAAACAGAAGGTGATGGCCGACAGGCGTCGCCGTCCAGCTCCCTCTAACTGGGTGGGTCAACGAGTGTGGCTTTCCATACGGGACCTACCCTTGCGAGTGGAGTCCCGTAAACTCGCGCCTCGGTTTGTGGGCCCCTTTAAGATCATTCGGAAACTCAACCCGGTCACTGTTCGCCTTCAGTTGCCATCCGCCATGTGCATCCATCCCACCTTCCATGTGTCTCGGTTGAAACCGGTGCTGGTTAGCGCTCTTGACAAGCCGCCGCTCCCCCCCGGTTCTTGGCGCATTTTGGCTGAGAGGCATGTGGGCAGAGGGTACCAGTTTTTAGTAGACTGGGAGGGCTATGGTCCTGAGGAGCGCTGCTGGGTCCCCTCCAGGAATATCTTGGACCCAACACTTATAAGGGTCTTTCGTAGAAGCAAGGCTGAGGGATCGCCTGGGGTCGTCCCTTAGAAGGGGGGTCCTGTCATGGTTTTTGGCAGCCTCCATTGTTTCTGCGGTCGTTATCTTTTTTGGCGGCGTCGGGGCGCTCTATCGGATTTTCCGTCCTCCGTTCCGGTGTTTTGATCTCGCCCGGCTTTTGGGGCTGTTTTGGCTTATTCCGGGAGGTTTTTATTCCCATTTTCTTTCGTTTATTCCTTCCCTGGTGCGGATCTGGCCGCTTTAGTGGTGTATATTTCGATATACACTTTTAGATTCCTTGGCTGTCGCGCCTGGTTCTCCAAACCTTACACTCCCCCCTTACATTTTCATGTCCTCTTTTGAACATATGATAACAAATATCTATAAACACAGTAAAATGTTCAGTGTTAAATCAACTCCTACAGAGTTTATGAGTCCAATATGGCCATAGTGGACTCATAACTCGGTTAGAGTTTAATTAACACTGGGCATTTTACTGTGAACACATTAAATGTAGCCTGCATGTTTTTGGCATGTGCTCATGATATAGTTACCTCCTAAATAATTGCTCATTTGTGTGGAATGGGAGTTATTTGTTAATTAGTTGACTGACACATGTACAAACCTGTTGTATGTATCATTATGCTGACAATACCGTGCAATGAGATACAGTGCCTTCTGAAATTATTCACCTCAGACTTTTTTTTTTTTTTGTCCTGTTGCACCTTAAAATTCTAATGCGTTGAAATATCCTCCCATTTAAACATCCCCACTTCACCAGTACAATTCAAAACATATATGATGTAAAACATACATTTCTCATTTCTACAGGTGTACAAAAAGCTGAGCTTCATTTCTTCACATTAAGAGCTCTGGGAAAATCCTTGCGTATATGAGTCAGCAGAACTGTGTTGGCTGAATATATGCATTAAAATTCTCATGGTGCGGTTTCATGATGGGAGTTGCTATTCACTGATCTTTCACTTTTTCACATCTTATTCACTGATTTACTGCCTTGTGTTTGAAATAAATGTAAAAACATAACAGCATAAAGTAACATAACATAATGTTACATTAAGTTCATAATGTTTCAGCGACTATCAAGTTTCTAAATTGTGAGAAAACAATTTGAAATTTTGATATACTTCGGTGTAAAGAATTAGAATAATCGGAGACATGAATTTTCCTGCGCTGCTTCAGTAGCTCCTGTCCAACATGACGTCATGTGCGAGAAAGAGACAGACAAACGGAGAGAGGAGAGGCCGCGCAGGCGCAGAGGCAACTGAAACTGACAGGCAAGACGGTGCAGGGTTCCCGTCGCTTAGCGGGTTCAAGCGTAGCTTTACACAGCGAGCATCCACAGCAAGAGTACCTGAACCGGGGGAAGGCAGATTAATTATCCGCTACTGTAAAAAAATTAATAAATAAAAAATAAAAAGACAACCCAAACATGTCTGTGGGTGGCGACTTTGGGAACCCTCTAAGAAAATTCAAACTCGTCTTTCTAGGGGAGCAAAGCGGTGAGTCTTACCATGTTAAATTCATTAAGCTAATTTTCATTTGCTGCGAAGAGCATAACGTTACACCTGCTGGAATTAATGAAATGGATAATCGGTCTAGTCGTATAGAAGAAAATGCTAATTACTAGACTGTTGTTTTCTGGGAAAACTAGTTTTTATGTGAAGCGTATCTATTTATGTACTGCTGTTGGGCGCAAGTTTAATATTAGTTTGTTTTATATTGTTATTTGACTGGCCTTAAAGCAAAACGGATAAACACTGAGTGACATATTAAAAATGGCAAGTTTAATACCGTCTAATGTGTTAAACAGTGGTTAAATCACTTTTTAAAAGGTATCTCGACTGAAAAAAACGCTTTTGTTGAGCATTCAGCGCGACTTATGATACATTCGATGGATTGTAAATGTTATGCTTTTGCACAGCCCTGGCTTACAAAAATTGTAGTTTATACAAAATAACATTAGGCTATACTGTCCTAAATATTTACCATCAATACATTTCATTTTCATAATAGCCTATAGCCGATAAGGGCAAAGGATTTTATACCAAATGTGAGAGCTGTAGCCTACTTGCTTCGGAACAGAAAAATAAATAAATAATTCCCTGTGTGTTGAGACACACCCAGGTTGCTACTGTCGGTAGAATAACTTGTTTAGCTGCAGTCTTCGCTGCTTTTGTGCCTCTCATGAACCGATGTTAGTTAAGTTGTGTATTGTAGGTTACATGGGTTTATATCCCCGGCAATTAACAATTAAACAAAACAGAAAAAGTACCTTTAGAAGATCATCAAAAAATGAATATCTATTCATATGTTCAAGTCCGTGATGCTCTGGCTCCATATAGAACTCCCTTGGCATTCTGTCCATACCCCCAACTGAAATACCTCTCAGCTTTTATTTCTCATACAAATCGGATGGGCGGCAAGATGATATCAGTCAGCTTGTTTCTTATGTATGGGCTCAGATTTAGAGTGCTGGAAACAATGAATGTTGATGTGGTAAAATGGCACTGCGCATCCCCGGAGCATCTAATCACTGACTTATTTTGTCATCCCTTCTATAAACATATTAGAGACATTGAGGAGGAAATGTCTCATCAATGCCACGACACCACATCACGGTGTCTGCTGGGAGCGGTACAACTGCAGAGGATATATATTGTCAGATAAATCAACTAAGCAATTTAGTCCCATAATCCTCTACGATAGTTCGTTGACACGTATGAAATCTCTTTTGGCGATTAATTCAATTCCTTTTATTGCCTGCCTATTTGTACACTGACTTTTGGTGTCTACAGCAAGCATATGACGTGTGTATTATGTGGCTTTGCTGTCAAATGATTCTCAGAAACACCATTGCTTTGGATAAAATAAGGCAATGCCAACAAAATACATAGTGATATGTGGAAGCAGTTAAGCAGGTGATTGGCAGAATTGGCCAGTGGCGTAGTTTGTTTGCAGGCCCTGTCTTTCAGAGGAAAATGTTGCACCCAGTATGCATGTGATCCATTGCCAGTGCACTTCACGCCAGCCGTACCAGCTGAAACGTGTTGTCCAATGAATTGGACAGTTGGAAAATATCATCTTTTTAAAAAAAAGATTTACTAGTGAAACCCTTGATAACCTAATACCAGTGATAACCTAATACCTGATTTAAGTGTCAATCCTGGCCAGCGAAATTACATTTTGTTTGTGTTGACAGGTGATGTGCTAAGGGATGACAATTCAGATATTAATACCATACAAAAGGCTAAAGGCTAGCCTATTTTACAATTAGAAGGTGACCTTTACCAACAATTGTAGTTAGGTGGACGTTTACCAGTGCTTGGAGCTGATGTAGGCCTAAGTGAGGCACAACAACAGTTCTTATAAACATTCTCACCTACAATCATTTTAAAGGTGAATCCTGAACAGTGACAGTTGTATTTTTCTGTTGATCAGTCTGTCAGACACAAAATTGTGTTCTTTTTGAACTTGTCAGATGCACAGTGATGACATGGGGCACAGCACGTCGTGCTGCAGTGCACCGGACTCTCCTATGTGCACGCGGCACCCGTGCGATAAGCTGGGGCAGCAGCCTTCCGCTTCTCGTTGGGATTTCTGAATCTGTCTTCTTGCCCTCCCTGGTGATAAAAGGATTTGTAGGCGGGGTCTGAGAGCGTGAGTGCCTAAGAGCCCGGGAACGCACTGGCACGGAACATCGACAGGCCTTTCACGGAACGCCGCGATTCGGGCATGCTCCGATCCGCTTGCACGTGCTGGGCGATGGCGGTTCCGCAGGTATCCAGCGGCGGGCCATGGGACACGGTACTGGTTAGCATGGCCGGCACAGCTAAGAACAGATCGAGACTACCCTTCTGCTCCCGGCTTTTATTGAATGCCCGGGGGTTGGACCTGTTTGCTGTGGGTGATTGGCACTTTCTCTGTCTTGGATCGACTGTGCTGTTTGTTGTTTTACTCAAACAATTATTAGATTATATTAGACGGAAAACACAAGCTTGAGTCTAATTTTTGAGGATCCGTTGTGTCATTTTTTTTTGCATCACTCCTGTTTCTCCTAGTGGAATTGTTTTTTAATTTGTTATGTTTGCCTCTGTTGTCCATTTGATTTTATATTCTTGCGCATTATTGCGAAATTGCCTTTCATTTTCTCATTTCAGCATTTATTGCGTTTGCCAAGATAATGTTTGAGACGCATCTCTAAAAGGCATGACAATGGAACGTGTAAGCGGCCTGATTCCTTTGAGTGATGCGATTTTAGAAACACGTCGATGTAAACGTCTCTCATGCTTACCGCATGCTTTGCCATTGCTTACTGAGCATGCCGTTTGACCGATGGTATGAACAGCATCTCGCCTCGACAGTTCTCTTTAAAACATTTATGGTGCTCTGGGAACTCGCGGAGAAGACCAGGGTACGCGGTAGGTCTTCCCTGCCGGTAGTGCTTTTTAAAGGCACGGAGGAAGCTGTCCAAGGTGCTGAACCCCTCGGCCTGGGACAGGGGTTCTGCTGGAAGAAATCGGCTCGTTGAGACGTCCGGGTCAGGAAGAAATCCGGTCATTGAGACGTCCGAGTCAGGGCCGGCCTGCGCAGCCCAGACACAGGACCTCACCGCTGCTAACGCGAGGGACCTATACGGCCCGGGATCGAGAGAGGCGCCCCCCCCCCCCCCCCCCCCCACGCTCTGATTGGCCTCATTGACGAAACCATCTTTCTGGACGTGTGGCGTAATTGGCGCCGGTGTGCAGGCAGCCATGAATCCTCGGCAGGTCCAACACCATCATTTATTAATGTAGACAACAGTACTCTGTCTGGGCGGAGAAGGCCAGCGACAACCTCAGGAATAAAATGCTTCCGAGCCATTCAGGGCTGATCACGCAGCCCGAGATCTTTAGCCTTAATGAGCTCTGCTTGTCCTTGGGTGGGAATTGAAAATGGCTCAAGCAAGATGCCATGGCGAGAGATATACTAGTGCGGTATACAGTATCCTTTGTAGGTGTAATTTGTATGCTAGCTGCAACCGAATTCTTTGTGTGACTGAGTAGAATGGAATATCGATTGTATACTATAAAATACTCTCACCGAAGGGGCAATATCTTGAAGCTATTCTTTTTCTTTTCACAAAAAAAAAGGATTCCCTGTTTTGTTTTCCAGGGAAAATGATTAGATTTATG
The DNA here is from genome assembly GCA_029718625.1 of Synaphobranchus kaupii. Taxonomy (NCBI): domain Eukaryota; kingdom Metazoa; phylum Chordata; class Actinopteri; order Anguilliformes; family Synaphobranchidae; genus Synaphobranchus; species Synaphobranchus kaupii. The sequence goes on along the minus strand of CM056377.1, from coordinate 48,453,008 downwards.
TGAGCATAGTCAATATATATAAAGGCCGCATTCTCAACAAGATAGCTAACTGTCAGAATTGAAAAAAATCGCATCAGCGAGTCCTCGTAGGTGATTACTGTAATGAGCAATGTGATAAGCGGAAGCGTGCACTGCGCGCAGTCTCAAACACCACAGGGTCATGTGGTCGCAGCCCTCCCCCGGGCCAAGTACAAAAGAACGTAAAGGTGGGAAATGGGTTGTAGTGAAAAGACGTTTGGGGCTCAGTGATGGCCGGGTAAACTCCTTCTCGAATGTGAAATGAGACACGGGCAGTCTCAGTGAGAAGAAAGACAGAGAGGCAGAGAAATGAAGAGTTAGGGGAAGCTGAAGGGACTCTTCTCACGCATTGAGAATATTAAGTGAGTTTGTCAGGGCCTTTTAAAGCCTCGGAGCCTGAGCGGAGGAGGGCAGTGTTGGCGATCTGCTGGCACAGCCCAAATTGCCTAGGTTTTGTCCCTCGGAGCCGGCGCCTATTAGGGGGAAAAAAAGCCTCCTCTTTGGACCGGGGGCAGGGGGCTTGCCAAATTCACCCGTGGATCAACGGGGATCATTGTTGTTGGAGCGGTTCACGGACGAACCAGTCGACCGCGCTCGCTCCAAAACATTTCACTGATTACGTGAGAGTACGTGAGAGGTTTGCAGGTGGGTTTTGTTTACACCGACCGGCAGTGAGAATTAATAAATGGGGGGGGGTGCGGGGCCTGGATTAGAACACCGTCGATCTACGCTCATAATTCAAATGCTAATCCCCCCTCCCCCCCCAACCCCACAACCCCAGCGCTATATGAAGCAGACGATCGCACTCCGATATCATTAAATAAATAAACCAGCGGAGCCAACTCACGTGCCAATGGGTTTGTCGCTGGGCAACACATTGAGAGCACACTTAACTCTGTGTTTTCGACACCCTCACGCGGAGGCCAGGGACACTTGTTGACTGGGACCTCTAATCCATTCACCGTACGGTTCTACATTGATTCTCCCCGCAGTTTGCATAGGATTACTGTAATAATAATTGTGGCAAATTGCGTTGCTCATTTCAGTCTTTATAGCCTTTAATGTGATCTCTGTTTGCCTTGCGACTAAGCTCTCGGGGAAGAAGGAGAGGGGAGGCTATAGCCTAATCTCCCGAGCAGTGGTGCCAGGCGCCTCCTGAATGTTAAACTGAAAAAAGCTCTTTTCCGAACTTAGCTTGTTTAAACTGAGCCCAGAACTAGACAGGAGAGCAACAGAATCTTCACTGAAACTCGACCTTTTAATACCTCTGACTCCCATTAGGAGCGGCCTCGTCTCCAGAACCCACTAGCGCCGCCACCGCCATTAACTTTAATTCAGCCGTACGAGCCAGATTGTTTCAGCCTTGAGCAGCACGTAATTCAGGAGCAACATTTGGTTCTCCTGGGATGGTTATTGTTGTCTGCTGATTGAATTGATACACATGAACAGAACCTCAATGAAGAGTTTCTATATATGGTGAGAGCTGGTTGAACGACAACATCTGCTCCACCTGATGGTCTGACATTGCATTCTTGAGGCAGGAAGTAGGGCTTCTATAATTTGAGCATAGCTTGAGTGTTGATTAAGGACTGGAGAGTTGAGGTTTGGGTGGGCACTAGGCAGTACTCAGAGCAGGGGTTTGTAATTAAAGAGAACCGTGTCATGGAGTCTTTGGTTTATGACCTGATTATAGTCCAGATATACTAGTTTCCCTGTGGACCTAGGAGATTGAAAGGGGGATGAAAACGGCTGGAGTAGTTAAGTAGTTAACATGTGTTCCAAACCCATCGATTATTATGTGTCTTTCTATATACATAGTGAAGTAATATTTTGGTGGGGTTTATGTGAGCCTCGCTCCAGGTTCTCAAACTCAGAGAAAATAGGATCTTTCCTATTTTCTCTGAGTTTGAGAATCTCTCTAAGTGTCATAAGGCCAGACTCCAGCTGTCCCCTCTTAATCAATCTCTTAGAATTAAAGTATAGCCACCTGAACCTTGTGTACTGAATGTATTGTGCTGGATACTTGTGAAGGGCTTCCAGTACTCATCTCCTGCTGGTTAAGTGTGCATGCTTCACTGCCTGCTAAATAGGCATGCTTCACCCTCTCGCTAAGTGAGTATGCTTCACACCTGACTAAAGTGAGCATGCTTCACCCTCTCGCTAAGTGAGCATGCTTTGCACCTGACTAAGTGAGCATGCTTCACAGCGCATTTCTGGCTCACCCACCCATGACCCCTCCCTCTCCTGCATTCTATAACACACCTAGTTTTCCCTTTTTCTCTGTACAGGGATTGAAAAGCACTATTTAATTATAGATCAGTATTAGTGATGGGTAAGACCTGCTAACTCTCCCTCTGCTGGTCTGCAAGTATGCTCTCTCTCTCTCTCTCTCTCTCTCTCTCTCTCTCTCACACACACACACACACACATCACTCTGGTCTGTGTAGTGCATTTTCTTGTTTACTGTTGTGCGTTCTGCATTTTTTTAAATTTACCAGTGAATTTTACCTTCTCTTACCTGTCCTGGCTGCATGACCCGAAGAATAAAATTGGTTCTTGATTGTTTTTGTTTCAGGGGCAAATGTTCCGTAATTTCACCAGATGAAAATCAATATTGATCCCATCAGGTAGCTTGTGGGGTCCTCACCTATTCAGAACTCTTGACACTGTGATTTAATCCCGTATTGTTCCACCATTATGTTTTCCTACATTTAATTAAAAAATATAATGGCATTCATCTATGGACTTCATTAGATCTAATCATCCTCTAGTCTAGATAGTGATGGTCATATAATTTATTGGTTTATCATGTGGAACACTGACTTAATTGGTCTTGAAATGAGTTGGAATGTGCTTGGACAACAAAGTGATGTTGCTCATAAAAGAGTATCGATCTTTGTGTTCCATTATATGTAATATCAGTTCTTTTGCCATTTTCACACCACGTTCGGTAAAAAAAACGGTTTTGGTTGCTTGCATTTCCAAGCAGCGTTTTTACTTTAATTTTATGGAATCTTAAAATACTTTGTTGAGGTGGAGGACCGATTCTTATTTAAAATGTGAATAATTCATACTTTATTCATGAATTTAAATGGTGATTGTGAACTCATTGGGGAATTTCTCATTACTTTCTCTCCACTCTGACATATTGCTCTCCCAGTGGCAGCATGAAAGCTTTATCATTTAGATTACTGTGTGCTGAATTATGTTTACATGCCATGTTTTATTCCAATGCACCTTAATATAACCTTGAAAGGAATGACTCCGAATGCATGATTCTATTTCACTTGCGGGAAGACCAAACGACGAAGTAACGTATATTTTAAGCACCCACAGATATTCTCTAGGTACCGCTGTGAGCTCCGTGAATTTATGATTGCAGATTTATTTATAGTGGGTCCGAGCTGTTGCCTGGTTTGGAAACGTATCAGAAATATCGAGGTTTCCCATGCTCCTCTGCGGCTGTGCCTCAGCTTTGGGTACTGGAACCGGAGAGAAAAAATAGTGCCATTACTCAAGAGGCCTTCATAATGTTTTTCCTGTCCTGTCATTATAAGCTCTTGTTGCTTAGTTGTTTGGTTTGTGTCGCAGATAAAAGCATCGAATGACATGTTCTGTTCTGTTAGCATTCTCTTTGTGTATGAAATGTAAACACTCCCATAAACTCTTATTCAGGGGTGCTGAATTCCCACTAAATAGCCAACTGGAAGGGATGCACAAAACGGGCAATTCAAATTACCATTCGGATTTAATAGGTTTTTAAAAAAATATATTCACACGTCGGCACTCAGCCATCCTCAGCGTGCTAACCCTCAGCGTGGAAGATGGCGTGCCCAAATGTTTGTATATTTTTTTTAAAAATGATTAAGTCTGAATGGTAATTTACCTTGATGTCCTGTCATATGCCAATGTAAAATCAGGGATGGGAAGGTGTCATTTCTTTTTGTGGTACTTCTTAACAACATAATGATAATCTAGCGCCTTTCTCACACTCAAAGCACTTCACAATGATGAGGGGAAAACTCACCTCAACCACCACCAATGTGTAGCACCCACCTGGGCGATGCAACAGCAGCCATTTTGCACCAGAATGCTCACCACACATCAGCTGAGGTGGGGAGAGAGAGAGAACCATTTTTAGACAATTAAACTGGGGGATGATTAGGTATCAGATTGGGAGTTGAGCCAGGACACCGGGGAAACCCCTAACTCTTTACGATCACCTTTAATGACCACAGTGAGTCAGGACCTTGGTTTAACGTCTCGTCTGAAAGACGGCATCTCCTACAGCACATTGTCCCCATAACTGCACTGGTGCATTGGGGTTTTTATTTGACCAGAGGGAAGATTGCCCCCTACTGGCCCACCAACACCACTTCCAGCAGCGACTTAGTTTTCACCTGCTTAGCTTCAGCCAATCAGCAGCAGCAGTTTGCATGGTGGTATGGCTGCTGGCAAACAGATGCCTGAGATCCAGTCCAGAGCTCTTAATGGAGATAAAAAGCATTATTACCCCAAATTAGCAATTGAATACCTCCCTCTCAAGCAAATGGCAATGAAACATGACTGAAAAGGAACCAGGTATGCTGTAGCGCTGGTTAATTTCCCTCATGAATCATGAGGCAAATATTGTACCGTAGTATCGAAGCTTTATTCGGAAAAGAAAAGGTAATGTAATAATGTTTTACTGCAATGTTTTGTATGTTGCAATAACACAACCCCCTAAAGGTGCTGACTTAGCAGCTGTTGCAGTAAGGCATTGATTCTGGTGTAGAGGTCAACATCAAATAGCCAAACCTAATATCGGCAAGCGGCAGAGGCGCAGTACATGTTTCCTGTGGATGTAATAAATTTGAACGTACACGCGTGCTGGATTGAATCAGTGTGCCTGCTTTTCTCTTTTAACCTCGCTGGGAGTTTGACCATAGCCCCCCAACGCATCCGGTTTAGTCGCTAATCAAATGGCTAGCAGTTATAGACCTCCCTTGTTGCAGTCAGGTTTGGTCTCTGGCTCAGTGAACAATATTGGCTTGGTTCAAGCCTCTCTCCCCTTCCGTAGGCGTCGTACTGCGTCGCTCAAAAATCTGAATGGTTGCATTTCTTTGGCAATTAAAATATTGATTGTCTATCACCTTCTTAATAAGATGGCCTAGAAAAGTGCAGGATTTTGAAAATGCATGCCCACTAAATTTCATTGGCTGACACAGGCCTCATTGACCCACCTTGGATGGCCTCTGCATCTGGCTTTTAATGGTCATCTTCATCTTGGTATATAAGCGTTCCTAGTGTATTTATAGCGGCGCTGCTAACAAGTGCTATAATTACCACAATATAGCCTTCTGAACAGCTTCATTGTATTCCTCTGTAAAATGTGTTTGTGCCTCTAATTGACTAGTCACAGCCCAAGGCGAAATGCATAAACGCATAGAATTTAGTGCCAACACTTTGAAGCATTCAGGCTTTTTCACCAAATGACTGTTACTGCTCCGAACTTGAAAGGGCTGCTCAGAAGGAGTAAAATCCCCTTGTAAGCCTTTCCGTGACTTTTCAGCGCACGAGCGGCCTGCTCTTCTCCTGACGGTGTTGCCAGCCTGCCACGCCCTCACATTAAGTTCATTTCATAGTCGCTGAAAAAAAAGTATATTGATGGATGTCCGTAGGGTCCGGGCGGACCTAAATGACATCATAGCGGCCCGCCTAGGCAGTCCGTGCACCAGTCATTTTTTGTGTCCGCAAAGACCTGTCAATTAACCTACAAGTGTTCCTACTTTGTGTACCGTAATCTTCTTCCATGAACGACGCCATTGTTGTATGCAATTTTAGTGCCAAAATGATGGGAAATGTATTCTATAAAGGGGGATAGATACGCTTTGAGTATGCTTCAAGTACGCTGGACTATGAAAGACAAAACTCATCTTTTGCCTTTCATAGTCCAACGTATGAAAGCTTGAACCAAGCCAATTTTGTTTTTACTTGTCTGCTCCCTGTTTTCAACACTCTGTAAGCACCTTTAGATTGGATCAGCGTACCGGAGCCGCCCGTGCCAGGGAGGTGTTGTCGCCTGATGTCCCAGTGACAGTCACCTTGTTCACAGCGGCCGAGCTGGCGATGCAGTGGCGTGAGGCTCCATTAATTCCCCAACTTCATCACTGAAGGGATCTGGTGATTCCCGGGCTGAGATGGGAATCGGCAGACAGTGATTGGACAATAAACTGCATAAAGCTGTGCTTAGACTTGACTTACTCAGCCACCCTCTGACTCTCAGGTTGTTGATATTAAAATTGTCAAGTGAATCAACCACTGTAGGCTCTGCTGAGATATTGTTGGTGATAAGGGGTTTGTTTTATTTTTTATAATCTTTCCCCCCCTTTTCTTCCAATTTGGAATGGCCAATCATGCTCGTGCTTCGACCCTCAAGGCAACCTCCGTTGTCGATTTGCGAGAGTGCAGGCAAGTGTGGGCTCTCATCGAAAGCACAGGAAGCGGCGGCCGCTTCTTAACTCTCTGCAGTTTGCAAGTCGGGCTCGCACTGACACGATTAGAAGGAAAACGCATCATGTGCTCAACAGGTGAATTATCACCCGGTAGAGCAGCAGAGGCTGGTGCATGATGAGATGCTGTCAGTCTCACTCCATTCCTGGGTGACAGTTGTATATCACGTTTGTGAGGCTACCAGCCACAGCACGGTGCACAGATTCGATGCTAGACTGGGGGGACCACGATCCGTTCCCTAGAACAGTGCCTTAACGGGGTGAGCCACCCAGCAGCCCAGTAAGAGAGTTTTGTAATGGTCAACAAAACAAGAAAAGTGTCCTGGAGTTGAATTGAAAGTATTTTTACACTTTGTACTAACAATGTATACTATCAATGTAATAATGCATTTGTTTCACGGGGGAATGTCTAAAATCACAAACTAAGTAGGCCTATACCCAATCATTTGTGTTTTAGTCCTATTGTTTTTTATGGGATATGTAGGCTAGTAAAGTTGTCACTAAACTGTTAGGCTATATAGAAAAAAGTGTGCCTTTGTGTGGTAGCCTAGGATAGTGTACTAAAGCATTTTTAGAATTTCACTAACCCTGAATAGCGTTACGTAGCACCTACTGACACATTTAAGCTATTTGCCTTTTCCAAAAGCTTATATACCTGTACTGTCAGATAATCCATTGACTGTTCAGTTTTTCTGATTAGTTTCCATGCCCTTTCATGTACAGTGTGTATAACAGTCTCATTGTACTTGGCTGCTTGCACAATAGAGAGATCTAATGTCAATTGTGCAGAGGAACTGCTTGCACGCACAGACTTTGTAAAGGGGCTGTCGATACGCAGGTGTCCGGCGTGAGCGGCGTAGGTTTGCTGAGAGAGAGAGAGAGAGGGGGCTTCTGGGAGTGCAGGTCGGATCCAGTGGCTGGGCTCCGTTACTTTATTGAGCGGTCCGGCCGCGTCTAAAGATAATTCGGAGTCTTTTTCATTTCACATCTCATTGCACTTTTCCGCGCCGGAGCTCTCTGTCTCTGATGGATTGGGAGAAGCAGCTCCCTGGCAGCTTTGATCTGCTATTGATTGAGCTGGCTGGCCTGTAATGGGGGGTAATTGATCATAAGCCATAAACCCCCCCACCCCCACCCCACCCCTCACCTCGCCCCGAGTCTCGCTGTGTCTTTCGGCACACGATGCGATTCCGAGCGGGGCGGCTGACTCTTCGCGCTCGGAAGGACTTCCTGTCTTGAGAGGGGACGTCCAAAAACTGTAAAGCATCGGTACTCCGGGCCAAGTCATATCGATTTTCAGATTCCTTCAGCAGGAGAGACGGCAGCAGTCCCCTGCACAGGCTTTGATGTGAAAGTCCCTGATATACAGCTATTTACTGAAATACCTACTGGCCAGATCGTAGCGATCTGCAATAGGACACTCAGAGGGTAAGCTATAAATCCAGTACCACATTGTACTATACATTTGTAAAAAGAAATGTATTTTCTTGGGGGGGGATTGCTGTATTCCAGATAGTCGTATTGGTAAAATGCATCACCTTTGATGCCAAATACTGTTTTCATGAACTGAGAATCCCACCATTTCTTCACGTCCGCCCTCCTGTTAATGTAAGAGCTTTCATCGGCCTCCCAGAATACAGACCAGCGGTGTTTAGGCTCCACCCATCTGCGGGCGTAGCTGGTTGGATGTGAGCCAAGGGGGTCGCTGGGATAGCGTAACCTCTCTGATGCCCAGAGGAAGAGGCAATTGCAAATCCAATAGGTTTCGGATGTCCTGAGTGTCAGGAGACCGCCGCAGTTACTTTTTATGCAGTCTAGTGGAGCCATGCAAAGACATGCAGTGCTCCATTGGCATGTCCTATCAAAAGCGGCTCTTTGTGTGTAGTCAGTTCTGTTTCTGGACCATAACACTTAATATCTGAACGTAACATCTCATGTGAAACTGAAGGAATCCAATGCAAGCTTGTAGGTCCTCTGGCTTGTATTCAGGCAAAAATTGTTGCGTCATAAAAGTATCTGTATAATGGATTATGTTGAGAATCGTTCAATATCTTATACACTGGTGCTCAAATCGAGCTTTATACATTTCAGCTGGCTGTTGATTTCAGTGTCTAATTACATGCCCTTATTTTGAATTAATAAGCAGTTGAACTTGATATGAATTGATTGCACAGGCAGGGACTCTAAGACTGTATTACCATTAGTGCCCTGATTGGTAAAGAACAGACGCGGTTGTAAAACATGCATGATTTGAAGTGACGTCCTTTCCGCCTTAGTTGAACACACGGTAAACACTCTTGATTTGGGCAGATGCCACACCAGTTGTTCTTTGAAAGTCAGACAATGGCGGGCAATAAGTACGCGCTACTTAGCGTCGACTGCGGCAGCTTCTGTCGCCTCGGCGATGAGTGCCAGTCCCTTTTTAAAAGCGTCCCAGTTGCTGAGACAGCTGAACCACTCTGAGCGCCGCGGCGGCGGCCCCGCCGCGGAGGAAAGCTGTCGTTTTCTCAGCATGGGGCGAGCCACTCCGCCGACTTCAGCTGGCTTCCTCAAGTATTTACTCTGTTTCGCCTTCTCCAGACGGGACCCCACACTGGGCCCGACGGGCTCCGCCGCTCCGGGGCCCCCCCCCCCCCGCGTAAAAAACCCCCCCCGGCTGCTCTCCCCTCCGCTTTTCCCAGCCTCGACTTAATCAAGACACGACATGGGATCTAATTACATCCCCCTCCGACTTGCATCTGTTAGGATGCGCGGGGCAGGGAAGATTTATCCTGATGTTAGAGGGGCAGGTTCCAGTGGCTCCTCATTAACGGCGCTGTTCTAACTGCGCTTAATTGAATGAAAAGTGACATTAGTTGGAAAATGCATCTCAGACTGATTAAGCCCGTTCCCCCGGTGGCGTTATTCCCGGCCGCCCTCGGTCGCTCGCTCTCGCCGGGCCGGGCAGCAGTTTGTCTTTCCCGAGGCCCCATCAATCTCCGCCTGCGCCGCTTGGAACGCCGAGAGGCGAGAGGAGATTGGCTCTCGTTGGGTCGACCTCGATGGATGGGCCCGGCCCGGGTCCCGGCGTCCAGGGGAATGGAGGGTGTCAGGGCGAGCATCGCGAGTGCAAATTGATCAGGGGGCCTCGTCCAAAATCGCGGAAGGGAACGGCAGTAATGCTGACGCCGAACATCTGTCAGGCCCGGTTCAGTGGAAATACCCGTCTTCAGTGCTAAAGAGGGCCAACGGATTTTATAAAGATTGTGTGCACTAGATTATGAAGTAGTTTCCTATGCGACTGACTGAATTTGAAATAGGGCTGTCAATTTTAGCTTTGAAAGTCAAATGTTTCTCGAACAGGAATATATTTTTGTCGGAATTGTTTAAAAGAACATAAAAATGTAATGTAATTTGAAGTAGGAAATGATGTCAGTTAACATTTGCATATGAAATGTTTTTTTATTATATGTGTGTCCTGAAAATCTAACGTGCTCTGTATTTCAGCGCATCGCTTCTTGCTTCTGAATGATCCTTTTATCCCACTGGTGCATAGCCAATCAGGTTTTGAATTTTAAAAAAATTCACCAAAGCTGATTAATGTCCTGCAGCAAGAGTCGATGATGTACGGAAAGCAGGCGCTACTGCCAGGTGACCAAACTCCTCTCATGTGGAGGAGAACCATTTCACAGCAAGTGCAGAAATACCCCAGTGTTCCAGGCACCAACAGGAACATTATAAATGAAAGCACGCAGCACTCTCCTCTATGTGGCTCGTCTTGTGCTTTTCGGGAAAATACTATCTAATACAGGTTGCCAAACTGTTGTATTTATTTTTCATCACAACGAAGCCTATTTTGTGTCCCAGGTTGTTCTTACAGGACGAGAATGCTGAGGTCGGTATGAAGTCAGGCTTCCGTTGTTAGCTTAAAATACATCTTCTAGGCTATTGATACCACGATCAAGAGTGTTTTTATTTTATGACATGATAGTGTAGCTGTTTGTTTTTCTTCAGGTTGTTTTTACAAGCGATAATATTGTCAATCAACTTACCTATAGTGAATAAGGTTTAACCAAGCCCACTTTGTTTTATCACTATCCATCAATAACTTGGATAAAACCTTTAAGTGGCACGTCCCATTTGTGGCCACAACAGACATAACAGGAAGCAACTAAAATAATCCTGTATGTTTTGCGGCAATGCCAAATTGCTAATTTTGCAGTAAATACACAAAATGTCTGTTTTTGGATTAGAATAGTCAAATGAATTGGTCCATTTGTGGTCCATCTGGCAGCCCTAATTTGAAACAGTAAAAGCCCATAAACATGTGTGGTGAGTGTGACACTACAGTCTGGAATCAGTGTGTCCCTTGTCAGACATCTTAGGATCTTAAAATCAGACAAGACACAAAAAGACCATTGGGGGAATAAAATATTTTTTTGTGCTAAAGGCACACCAGCTTCAATGTACCTGGCATTTTATGAAAACGTTCCGTTTGTTTTATTTTATAGTGAAGGTGCTCGTTTTGTGGGGAATGCAGTGTTGTTTTTAACGGTACTAAAATAGGTGGTTCCCTCTTGTTGACTAGATGTCTCATTTCCATATAACGCTCTGTGTTTCCCCCACAGGCTGATGAATGGCACTTTTACAGCGCACAGCCCATACCTCTCCCACGGGGGGGGGGGGGGGGGGCACATGCTCAAGGTGGAGATTGGATTGCCCTTTATTTTTCCTATAGCTATCGTGTATCGCTCGAAATTATAATCCAATTAGAGTCCCTCTTCATTGCAGCAAGGTGGAGCAGTTAGCGCTAACAGCAAGGCGTTCAATTGTGTGCTAGTTTGACACTTTTATGTTCACTGTTTATAAGGCACGGCATTTTGAAGGGAAAAGAACCAGACCTCCACAGCGAGGTACTGTGCAGTCTGGGCTGTTTTTTTTTTCATCTGTCAGAGTTATTTATAGGCGCAACAGGAATTAAGTTATACCGAAGAGGAGTTTTCAACTGCATCATACAATGAATTGTTGCCCCCTGCTTGTACCATGCTAATTTAAGGTACCATATGGGGGAGAGCCCCCATCTTTAGTGTGTTGTACAGTCACCCTCCATTTTGACTGGAAATAGAAGTGACCAGATTTGTTTAATCTGGGTGACATCATCGACTGCTTTTGGTATGCTGTTGATTGCCATGGAATGCGGTCCTAAGGTGCATAACAGGAGCAATTATCTTTGAGGATTTCTTATGCTAGCACCATATTGATTTCTGCTTACATGCTCAATATTTTCATAGTGGGCGTTCATACTTATTAGCACACGTTTTAACATTCAGTGCTGGTCTTATTCTACAGCAGAAGTGGCAAGGCTCAAAAGCACAGGAAGCATAAATACTTCATTGCACAACAAAACAGGATATAATTATCTTTACATTTTGCCATTTAGCAGACGTTCTTACTTTTACATACAGCTGGGTATTTTACCGGAACTACTCAGGTTAAGCACTACGCTCAAGGGCACAGCGGCAGCGCCCCAGCTGGGAATCAAACCCGCAGCCTTTGAGGTACAAGCATTCCCTTCGTCATTACTACGCTGCCACCCTTTACCTTACAGTAATTTGTGTAGATGCATCAAACCCATTCACATTACATCCATATCAGGTGAACAGTGTAGCAATTACAGCCCTTTTTATACATAGTCCCCCCATTTTAGAGGAGCAGAAGTAATGGGACAAATTAACATAATATAAACTGTACTTGGTTGCAAATCCTTTGCATCCGATGACTGCCTGAAGTCTTCAAACCATAGACATCACCAGAAGCTGGGCATGATCCCTGGTGAGGCTCTGCCAAGCCTGCATTTTGGCCATCTTCAGTTCCTATTTGTTTCTGTCTTGTTTCTGTGCAGTTGGATTCAGGATGGGTGATTGACTTGGCCAGTCAAGAACATTCCGTTCTTTGGCCCTGAAAAAACTCCTTGGTTTCTTTCACGGTATGTTTGGGGAGGGTTTATTGCAAGGTGAAGTGCTGTCCAATGATTTTCGAGCATTTGGTTGGATCTGAGCAGATCTTCCTTTCTTTTCTTTCTCCCCATGTTTCCTTCACTTTGGTACCTATTAATACCAGTCTCACCTGTCCATAAGACTTTGTCCCAGAACTCCAGAAGTTTTTTAAATGTACTTTTTTAGCAAAGTCTAATCTGCCCGTTCTGTTCTTGGTTCGCATCTTACGGTGAACCTTCTGAGGTTATGCTGGTGTGTTCTTGTTCTTTATTGTAGTCTTTAACACATCTATGCCTACGTCCTGGAGAGTGTTTTTGATCTTTTGATTGATCTTGATTCCACAGTGGTCTACCAGGTCATTTGCTATTGTAGAGCTTCCTAGCAATGTACCAAACAGTTGACACACACAATGTTTTGGCTATGTCTATGATAGATTTATTCTGATTTTCAGCCCACTTCACTGGCATTGACACTTATTTAGTACTCATGTTGAGAGACAACAGCAGCAGTCTCCAAATGCAAATTCTACACCTAGAATGAACTCTAGACCTTGTGATCTGAGTGGTGCTGAGCGATCACAGTCCGCGCAGTTAGTGTGTAACATTCATCCGTGTATTACGTTTCAGAACTGAGCCCAGCATTAAGCAATATCACCACATGATGGAAGAGGTGGCCCAATGGCACACAGGAGAGATCAGATCTCTTTCCTGTACTTTTTGTGCTCCGTGACTTAATCTTTCTCAAGCACCGTCTGTTTAAACGTGTCGTTGAACTGTGTTTGCAGTCAGTGACCTAGGTATTTACTTTTAGCACTGTAGTTAAACAGGAATATTTTTTCCATTGCTTTGTAGCTTATCCAATGTGTTAACCTCAGTATTCTTTACATCTTGAATGAGAATTACGTGTGAATATAAAACTAATGAATTGATGTGATGGAGGGAAATGTGGTAATGGCAGTAGGTAATGGTGGTAATGGCAGTAGGTTTACCTTCAGTGTGGAAAAAAAGACTTGGATTGGTGAGTCGCTGTCTCTTTTCATTCATAGCTTGTCTGGGCCTTGGGATATTCAGTGACACAAAATCATATCATCCATATTGCTGAAGTGAAATCAGCCATGCCTATAATGCAGTTAATCTTGGCATTGTAGTAATCACATTAAGTCACAGCTTTATATTTATTTGTATGAATAACAGAGAATCAATCATAATTCCATTTATGGTTCCATTACTATAAAATCTTTTAAAGTGAATAGAGGTTGGGTGTTTTGGGTCCTATTTTCAGAAGAATCATGCTTGCTGTTACCACAAGGGGCACAATACTTGTTGTTGTACATGAATAAAGTTTGAAAAGTTTTTGTGACCCACCTAGATGATGTCACACCGGTGTACCACAATCCCGGTTAAAGGTTGTTCTCCACCAATCGATGGAGAGCCTTGGATTGGCAGAAGCTAACGAGCAGCTTGACCCCTGTGTTCCTGCTGACTGATGGTATCGACAGCCCCCTGAAGCCAATTACTAGCAAATAATTACCTGTTGAAGGTGTTCGTGATTTTGAGCGATTAACTTCTTTTTCAGGGCACAAAGGGCTAAAGGAGCCAACTGCTAAATTTAAAAAGAGACCTCAATTATGCCCTCAAATGTTCTCCGCCCTTGCTTTTATAGGACCCTAAAAAAGGATTTTGAACTTTTAAATGAAAAACGTCTAGCTGAAGGAGACAACAGCGAGCAGCACAAAGTGAGTTGTGGTACATGATCATTTGCAGAACGTTTATACTTCGAAGAGAATACTTGTTACACATTTGGGATGGCATGTTTACGAGGCCGCTCATTTAGACGTGTGATTGAACTCCAGCTGTAATCGTTGACGTTGATCCTTGTAGTAAGGCGCAAAGAGGACAAGCCATTAGCTATGATGTCCAATAGACTGACTGACCTCGAAGAACATCCTGCACCGATCGACAGCGAGTCTCCACGCAAATTCCGCGCGCGCCGAGGGAAGCGGTATCGTCCGGGGCTCCCGGCGAGTCACGGCGGCGCACTGATGCCGAACCGCCCGACATTTATTTGCTCTCCCCGCAGATGTCCTCTCGCCCCCCAGTCACAAAAAAAGTGATCCCCCTGACCCCCATTAATAACTGTTGTCCTCCGAGGGAGGGAGTGATGGATATCGCAGCGACACCTGGGTCATCTCGGTGGCCCTCTGCAGAGGAAGGAAGACTTCACGCGGCCCGGGGACCGTGACGGCGAACGCGGCGGGATCTCCGGGAGCGCGGCGGCAGGCAGGGGTCGAGAGTCGCAGATTGCCCGGGACCCGTTCGGCGAGCGGCGTAATGAGGCTGCAGGCAAAGGTGACAGAGGCGCTGATGGGATGGCGGGCGCCGGGGGGGGGGGGGGGGGGGGAGGCCCGCCGGAGGGCCGGGACACAACGTCGTAATGGATATTTCTGCAGAGAGTCGGGGGACTCGGCGGACGGAGCAGGGGGGCGAACGGAGCGCTCCTCGGAGATGACTCGCGCGTTATTCTTCCTGACAAAACCAGCGCAGCACCGCGGGAGAGACAGGGCTATCAGTACCGCACAAACTCTCTCCAGAAGCCCCTCGAGATAATCGCGGCCCTGCTGCACGTGCGTCCGGCAATTCAATTTGTGTCAAAACACTGGGATTGTGTCGGAAAATTACTTCATCACAGTTTTGAAAGGGATGAAGAAAGGCACAATTTTGGCTGTTATAATCAATTATAATCTATTATCATTTTTGGATACTCGCTTGTCAACCCGTGCAGAGTTCCCTGAATGGTGTGTTTTAATAGTCAATCGTGCTTGGAGCTCATCTGTCCTTGTCAAACACGTCACTGCAGTCTACGTAATACCGTGTCACTGCTCGTTCTGAGCAAGGCCACCTGCAGTTTCCCAGAATTAACTGATAATTTTCCCCTTTTTTTCATAAACGTTTTTCAAAGCTTCAATTTGATTTAAAATAACTTTCCAGCTAGTCTATATCTGGATATTTTTTAATAGATGTCTGTCTAGCTCACTATGCAGCTTTTGACGACTCTGTTTAGTCCGATTCTTTCTGAAAAGTAAAAAAGGGTATATTTTCATTTTATAGTCTTATTTATTATTGTGACTATTATTATGGGTCTTTCTACTGCATCTGTCTGAACTATTCAGTTTAGATTTCTCTTATTTGCATTGATAGACTCCCATTACACATTAATCACATTCATTTGAGAAAGATGTCTGACCTTGTGGTTGTTTTTTTTTCTTACTTTCAATCCCGTGCATTGTACTCATGCATACGGAACACATGAAGTAGAAGAGTGAAAAAACGAAACGGGGAAAAAATATTACTGGAGGTTATCTATCCGTCTCGAATTGGACAGTTCGTAATATTTGTCATTCAATAACAGACCGTCTCAGAGCCGTGAGTGATGACCAATGCAAAAGGAACCTCTCCCTCCGCCCGCCAGATAGGTTTGCAGCTAGGATTGAGAGCGCTCCGCGGAGCTACACTGTGCACAAGCCAGGCCCTTCTCCAGTACGCATTTTGCAGGAGGCGTGTTCCGTGACACCGCGGGAATATTAGAAACGGATGTGGCCTTTCCTCGTGTACGGCGTCCTTTTATCAAACAGTATCATTTATGATAAGCAAACGCACGCTTGAAGCGAGAGCCGCCAGACCTGGGTCTGCAGGTATCTCGTTTGCCCTGTGCCACCTCTGCCAAGAATGATCATGCTCTTATGATATTATGGGTCGTATACCAGAGGGGAGCCGTTTTATCCCTCGCAGTCTGAAAGCGGGCCCCCTCCTCCCCATATGAAGGGAATCTAATTTAAACATTGAACTGTCAAACGGGCCTCTCTCAGGCTCGGCGGCCTCAGTGGCAGACATATGGCTCCTGTCTCCTCTCAAGGCACTCACAATTGCAGTGGGAGTAATATATTTCCAAAATGTTATCACTCCTCTGTGTGTGTGTGTGTGCGTGTTTGTATGTGTGTGTGTGTGTGTGCGCGCGCGCGCGTGTGTGTGTGCGAGAGAGAGATCCTTGCTTTTATTAGGAAGACGTAAAATGCTTCATTAGGCTGCACCAGACCAGAAAAAAATGGCCCTGAAAAGGTTTCCAGCCGTACCATGCTGGTGCCGGCAGTCTCCACATTCTGAAGGCTTGTAAGAGCTTCCTTCATCCATCTGTTTTTTTAGCATTATTGGCAGATAGGTCATGGCCACTGGCAGCTGCTCATTTAATTTAATTTGACTGTGACGGTTTTAACTTGTAGCATCTTCAGGTACACTCACGCGCCTGCGTTTAAAACCAGGGGGAGATAGATTCCGTCACCGAAAGCAAGCACTTCTTACGCCAGACCATAAATCTTCCCCGGCCGCAAAACTCTTTCAATCTAGTTGCTTGAAGGTAAATGATTTATTTTGCAGTCATTCCGTTAATTGGAAACACGTGTTATATGTTCTGGGTATGACCTGCCTTCTGGCCGAATGCCTGGAAATGAGTGGCGGGAGGGCGAGCTTCGATCCCCTCGGCCGCGCATCGACGGGCCTGCGCTGCCTCCTGCGGAGAGCCAGCGGGAAGCTCGATCGATCCAGAGCGTCAACGTCAGCGCTGGCCTTGGGCTCGCAAACGAGCGCCTACGTGCGTCCGCCACGTTTTCGGGGGTGCAGGCGGGGCTGGGTTCAAACGCCGCAACAAAGTCGATCTGACTTCTATGGGCTGAAGTCCTCACCTCTATGGGCTGTGGACTATCTCCCATCTACCAAATCAAAGATAGATGAAAAGCTAATATTAGCCTTGCTCAACCAAATATGGTCCCACAGAGACGGTATCCAAGTCCCCCCTTGCTTATAAAGTAAGCCTCCTTGCCTCTAATCTTTATTAATTGATTTCTAAAAATAAAGGCCCACAGCCCGAATTGTGTACTGAAATTCTTTTTTTTGTTTCTTTATGGGAAGAGGATTAGCTGAATCCGGCTTGCCATCATTCTGACAGAAGTGTAATAAGAAGGGAGGAAAAAGGAATGGATCCTGTCACAGAGGAATGAGAGAGGAGGGAGGATTTGTTGCCTAGTAGGGGAGAAGAAAAAGCTTGATACTGATTCCCGGGCCTGACGGTATTGTGTTTTCAAAAACATTTGGAAAAGTGTTGTTTTCTCAGAGAAACTGTTTAATATTTATTGTGCTGGATCTGCCTTTGAAACCTGGCTCACATGAGCCCCGGGAAGATTTACATCAGCCGCACCACTTCCTCTCCATCTTGCATCAGCTGCGTGTGTTCCTCTAATGAATCAAGTGGGAGGGTACGCCGGGCGACATTTTTTTTCTCCGTACTGAATTCAGAATTAGAACCATTACCGTCATCTCATTTCTCACTGCTAGATAATTGCCACGGTATCATGCGCAAGGTGTGCTCATTTTATCGGTTTTTCAAAGGTCGCCGTCAAGATTTTCTCATGTCTTCTGGCAGTAAAATGCGGAAATTTGTCCTTGTTCAACATGGGAAAATAGACCCAGCAGCTGGATGGGAATGTGAAGCACTGCACCATGGGAAATGCTCAGTGCCTGTCTGTCAAACTTGTTGGTTTTGCAATCTGATGAGCGTATTCCAAGCTCCTTTTTTGGCTATTTGGTAGCTGCTGTGGCCTGCAAGTGTCTGGAGGCTAGCTTTTGAAACTCTTGGGGACAAGACACATTAGAAGAATCGCTTAAACACATATTAATTACTTACATCTCAAATGTATTAAGACAGTGCTGCTGGGCTGTCTCCCTTGTCATTTTTATTTTTAGGCAGAACATTAATAGTCTTTAAATTATGACAATGTTCTACGCAACTACTTTTTGATCATGTGATGCAGTGCAAGCTAATTTGTGTGCATAAGTGATAAAAATTAAAAGCAGTTTTTGTTTTTGTTTTCTTTCACTAACTGCCACTTAATTCTATGCCCTTGATTTGTTCCTTGAGAGACATTATGCATTCTCTTTCCTCTGGTCATGGCTTTGAAAATAACGATAACCAGAACAGGTATATTATTTGCGGTTACTTTGAATCCTCCTCTACTGACATGGCTGATTCAGCACGCTCTACTGGATCTCGAAGATCATGCCAAAATGTCTGCCTCATAAAACAACTACTGCTGTTGGACCTTAATTAAGCAAACATTACTGAGCTGAAGTGTTCTGGAGGGAATGAACATCAAGGTTTTGTGTTTTTGCTTCTCATTGGTTTATTGGTGGCAAAAAAAAAAAGCTAGTTAATGAAAAGTTCGTTCAATTTGCAGGGTGTTCTTATGTGTGGGATAAACTTGAGTTCCTCTGATTGGCAGTAGGCTACTGCCCGGGATTGCTTCAGATAAGCAGATATGTAAAGTGTATCATTTGCACCGGAGACCTATGAAAGTCTGTAAGCATGGAGGAATGGGCTGGCTGTGGCTTGGCTCAAGCCCTGGTGCACAGTCTCAAGGGAGATATGTCCTCATCTGTTGCTTGTTGCATCTGTCTTTGTCTGGCAATGTGGACAGATATCCTTTTAATTACAGATAGAGTTCACGTCAACCGAAAGGCGTGGCAAATGTGAGATTCTCGCTTGCTTTGCTTGTGAGTCTCGCTTATGGAAAATTTCAACGCATAATCTTTGTGGTACAAATTAAAAATGGTAATCATAAGATATTTTGTCTTTTGACATTGCGTTTTTGCTTTGGTTACTTTTTTAAAAAGCATTTACATGGTTAGTTAATCCTGGGATTTACAATGAGGTAATTGATTCCCTGCCCACCTGCCGAGTGACATTTTCCTATCATCCATTCATCCATCGCATGAGCTGCCTTCTCATATCCCAGAGCCAGGCTTTCAGGCCCAGCGGCCATCTCCCATTCTACTCAGGGAACGGGAACCCGACACGAATATCCACTTTCTCTTCTTTTTTTTTTTTTTTCCCCCAATGCATTTTTTATAGATTATTTCCGGTGTGTCAAACTCATGTCCCTGTGTTGTGCAAAGGCAGGGCGAAATGCCTGCTCTTTCATTTTTAGTACCCTCCTGGCCAATGAGATCCCTTTTAGTCCTGTCGGGTAAGTGAGGATTAGGTAAAATGTGTATTTTCTGAATCCAGCGGTTCCAACAGTCAATGCCCTTGTTAAAACGTTCAGCACTCTGAATACTGAACACAAGCGATATTGCGTGCTAGAACCCCTCACTTAACCTACATTCAAAATAAGTTTTACGTGATTTTAATTTAATAATTATTATTAAAAATGACAATCATCAATTAAATCGCCGAATTCTTTGATAGGTAAGTCGAACAGTAACCTGGTGGATCAACCAACAAGCCAAAACAAGGTCTAAATCAGGTCTTGAGATTAAAGAATTTTATTAAGCGAAAACAGTCAATTGGAATAATGAATTGAAATCATACATTCACTTAGGAATGTAGGCTGACTACTTATAATTTACAAAATGGAAGACATTAAACCAGACATTAATTTGGATATACCAGTAAAAGAGAGATAAGCCAAAAATTGCCAATATTATTTACCCTCCAGCTGAACAGGAACAAAAGGAAACGCACAAGGAACCAAAAAGGATGACTTCTCCAAACAAACTCCACAATTGACTAAATTATTGCGGTGCAACTATAAAACACCTTGACAGGGAGGGGATCCAAGCCCTGATTGGGTTAAGGTGTGGGGGAGGGGGGGGGGGTCATTTATGACAAAGACTGGCTTATTTTTGATGTTGGTGGGGGTTAATGTGTAAGAGAGAGACAGAGAACAACAGAGATAGAGAGAAGGGGGCGGGTACTTGACTTATATATATCTAAATATTAGATATCCTACAGTCCTCTTCTGGCCAATGGGAAGTCTCGGGGTACGTTTCATGAAGTTTGAACCTCTGAGGTCTGCCATGTTTCTTCCTTGGCGGTCGGTTTCAGGGGAACAGCCGCGTCAGGCTCTGGAAATGACGTAAACTCCCTCTGATGCAGGGCACGTCAGTGCCGGTTGTGATCCAACCACATGTCTCCACCAGAACTTTGGTCAGCTGGTGTACTGAGAATGGGGTCAGGCTGGTCATTGGATGCTGGTTCTTAGCTATATATATTCATGGAATCATTACACGTTTTTTAACGATTACGTTCTTTTTTGCAATTGAAATTCTAGCAAAAGAAAATTTGCATTTCTGGTGGGGAACTGAAAAATAGAAACTTATTTACTTAGCAGACAATTGCATTGGGAAACCCCTCCAATCTGTCTTGCTAAAAATGTACTGGTTGTGCCGTATGATTATCTATCTTATTAAAATGCAGTTCCCAGCAAGCACTTATTAGCCTTCCTAAAACCCATGTGACCCTGTTTTAATGTGTGTAATTTATAATCAGTCAATCAACATAATACATGCGATTGTGCATGCGTTTAGGCAATTCCCTGGTTTACCATTTACATGTGTGTGCAGAATGGTTAATTCTGCTGTGTTTATTTATAACAAGCCAGCAGATTTCAGCAAGCCTCCATGCATTTAAATAGTGTTACAGGATATGTTAGAAATCCAGAATGGCAAGTCTGTGGACCAACTGCAGAGAACCCTGCATTGCATCTTTTGTCATACACGAGACTGCGTTAGAGACCATTTCAGGATTGCAGCTCAGGGTTAGCGATCCGAAGTACGCCCGTCGAGCGACTGAAATGGACTAGCTCTGAAATATCAATGACGAAGAGGGCAAGCGCGCTTTGTGGCAGCCAGTGACCTGAAGAATAACGGCCTCATTCTCCATGTTTGCGTTGAAGAACTTAAACGTGGAACATCAGCTTTCTCTAGAAAAATCAGCCTTTGCATTAAATCACTCGGCTCTGGGAGAAGAGTTTTGCGCAACATATTCCTTCCTGCTGAGAAGACCGCAGAGCACCATAAAGCACAATGAACAGGACCCTATAAATCAGCGCGCATCTCAATGGGGCCTGCCTATTAAGAGAGGTAGATGTAGGTCTACAGAAAGGCCCTTTAATTATGATGAGGCTGAAGGGCGCAGATTCGGATGACAGCTCGACGGGAATAATTAAATTTACCGGCTTCGCTGAGAGGGGACTTGATTGAGACGTCGGAAATATATATATTTTTAAATTACCTGTACTCCTGGAGTCATTTGAAAGTTCATTTTCCCAGGCGAACATAGAGACAAAAATGAAAATCGGAAATAGATGAGGGAGAAGAGAAGGGAACGCTTTCTCACGTGGAAAGTACACAATGAAGAAGCAGTTCTCCGAGTTGTCTTTGAAATAGCCGTAGCAATGCTTATAAGTTGCATTTCAATCAGTCATGGGCACTCTCTGTGGCTTGGGGGAGCCAATTGTCGGTGTGTACGGCTGGTAGAAGTCGACTATTTTCCGGAGCCAATGTTCGTCAAGGGCACAGCAACATTCTCACAATCAAGATTTGAACCTGCAACCTTTGGGAACAACAACTCAGTTCCTCTAAGCAGCGTGCCGCAGTGCTGCCCCCATCAAAATGGGAAAAGGAGGAAAAAACAGTGTGTGTCGGAAGATTAAACCCGGGGAATGTGTTCCGGGTCGGATGTAAAAGTATACGTCAAATACATCTTCCATACCAGGCCCATTGAACAGTTTCAAATGTCTAACCGTCTCTGTCAGATTTTCTTTTGTGTGTGTGAAATACATCGCTAGGTTTATATATTCTGCAATGTAATTTTTCTGCATAACATCCCTCTTCTCATTTACATCCATCTCCTCTGTATGTATTCCCTGTCCAGAGCTCTTTGTCCGTTACTCCCCAGCAGACCCCAAGGTGAAGGTGCACTTGTGCAGCTTTTCTGGGTGACAGATGTTCCTCCCTTTTTTAATTGGCCCTCATGATGATAACCCCCGCTGAAGCATCTTTGAACAGCCACAGAATGGAACGGGCTTCATTAAGGGAGCCTCTTTTAATTGGGCGCCCAATAGATGTGGACCCCTCTCTCTCTGGCCATTACTTATTAAGATGGCTGTGATATGACTACATAATTCATTGGGCGTCTGCGACCTCCTTGAAACCGTCTGTTTTATATGCAGGACGCAGTGCCAAAGGCCTCTAAAGAGCATTGTGGATTTACTTCCCCGGTCCTTAAACTGCCCTTCCTATTGAGTTAACAGTGCATCCTCAAGGCCTTTTAAAATTATAACTACTCTGTCCTCTGCAATGTGATTAGTACTAGATTTCTGCAAATGGCCTGGATTATTTTGTTCAGTTTTTATAGATTTAAATATATTCCCAACATTGCACAAATCTATGAACAGAAGCGTGCGAAACGACTGCTCTGTTCTAAGCTGTTCTGTCTCGGAGACGCGGTAAAAGGTGCGTTCAGAACTACCACAGAACACGGCGGTGATTTATACGCGTGATCTTTTCCGAAAGTAAATTAATTGAATATTTCCAGGTTTGTTATTACCCTCGCCAAGCTGCCTGTTATCATAAAGCGCAATTAAGCCGTACCTCCAATACCAACAAATCATAACAAACAATGCCCCGTCCCGCGAAGACAAAGACAGGCCCTAATTAAGGCAGCGCTAAGCCAAGCTCATTAGCATGTAAATACTGACTCCTTGCTTTCAGGCTGTCGGCGGCGCGGGATCATGGAGAAGGATGGCTTTCCATACAGCCAGGGGGGTATACGAGATACGTGGTTCAGAGCTTCCAACCGGGGTTTACAATTTCAGCGGTCGCCAATTGACTCTCACGTCAAACCGAGCAACCGAGCCTTTCATTCGAAGACAAATCTCAGAGCGCGAGTCCCGTTGCAGTTAAAAATCTGATAACGGCTTGGGAAAGACCGATAAAGGTTCACCGATGACCGTGATGGCTGCAGGCAGCGAAATGCGAGCGCACTGTCTGCAGGCTCACGGCAGCTGGCGGAGCGTCGTTTTCGCGGCTGCCCCTCGCGGGCATCCGGTCCGCTCTGGACAGTCCGAGCCCGAGCAAGGCCTGACGTGTCCCCTCCGTAGCTCCGTTGGACGCCAACAAAAGGAGCGACATTTAAACAGGGCTCCTTTATCTCAAGCATTCTAGGCCCCCGCATATACCCCAACACATTAATTAGAGATTAATGGCAATCAATAGGTGCCAAGGCTCGTAGAAAAAAAAAGCAATATCGATCAGCCCAAATGTCAAGATGAAACAGTTTTCCGGCGTGAGCCAGGGGCGAGGGGGGGCGGGGAGGGGGGATTCATAAGGTGCACGGCGAAAACGTGGATATTGCGGTGAGGAGGCTTTCGTTTCTAAAAGACGCATATTCTGCACCCTCCTAATGGAACTATGCCACCCTCTTTTTTTGTGGGCCTCTCCGTGCAGGGCAGATTGTGCCTGTGGGGCATAGTGGCATTCATTGGCCAGGGCTGTATGATTGAATTACGGCACATGATGTTAAACGCATAATTTTTCAAGATGGTAATTATGATCACGGTGACCTATCAGTATTAGATAAGGATTTAATTATGATTCTGTGGTAATTTAATTTTCCTATATAGAAGGGATTACCATAACATTTAGCTGAAAACTACATTAAAAACCCTTAAAGTAATTAACATCATTGAGAGGTGCGTGTTGCTTTCACGTATTACAAAGATGGTCGTGCACTCAAAGGTCTATTTAACTGCCCTCTTCTGTCTACTGGAAAAGGCTAGCAGGCTTCAACAGGTCAGAGGTCATCTGAATGGCAGCTTATTTTATTATGGAAATTAATGTTAGTGCTTACTCTTGTACTTCTTAATTTTATCTCCTGTTTACCATGTTGTGCATTTGCACATTTTGCCAGAAGTTAGGTTTGATTAACACAATATCAAAGTATAAAAAGTAACAAAAATCATTGTTGGTAACATGGGGCAGCTATTCGTTACTGTTTAGCAGAAGTGTCACACTTTACATAATGAAGAACCAAAGTGCCATTGACTCATCATAGAAAGACAATCAAAGCTTGAATGCCTTTTCACCCACAGATCAAACATTTCCAGTCATACGGTATATCATCAGTACTGCTTATCCGTATTATAACCTACCAGTTATTCCACATTTCCTCTGAGATCGTAGCTCAGCTGCACAGTAGAACCACTTCTATCTCAAATGGTCGACCTCAAAAGGCTCAGAGGGTGAGCTGAAGGAATTAAAAGTCCATAACTGTCAGCGATAATGTTCATAATCATGGACATACTGCGCAGATATCTTGCGGTTCCTCCGCACCGGAAATAAACATGCTCTGCTGCTTTTAAAGTATCACGAGAAAGCCCATGGCTTAAATAGTTTATGAAAGTTAATTGCAATCAGTACCAATTATCAGAGCTCTGTTCTTTATGTAACCATTGCCTAGCTGGGCACATTTGTTGAGCCATGAGAAATTTCACCAAGAGAACAACATTACATTACAATTTTGTATTTAGTAGATGCTCTTATCCAGAGTGACTTAGGCGGAAAACAGTTTTCCATGCAATCCATTTGGACGGCTCGATATATTACTGACGTAATTCAGGTTAAGTACCTTGCTCAACAGTACGACAGCAGCACCCCAGCCTGGGAATCAAAGCCACCGCCTTTGAGTTACAAGCCCAATACTCTAACTATTAAACTACACTGTAAACAGCATGTTTAACAGTCCTGTGGGCTGTGCAGATCATTGCCAAACCTTTATGTGAAAAAGTACCTTTTTTGTGAAATCAAATAGCTCAGGAGTAACAGGGGAAATTAGACTTTAAAGAGACTGTTGCGCTTGGGTGACACAGGAAGCACAATGCGGTTGGCCAATCTCATAATCTGTGGAAAAAAACAGTGCTGCAACTGTTATGATGTTGTTTGACGGAATCATTCCGTTTTTTAAATCAGATACGTTCGATTTTTAATATTCAGCTGTTAATTTAACTGCTTGCTTCAGTTAAAATGAAATCAGCGTGCTACGATAATTGAGGTGAGCTTCAGCAAAAATTAAGTCCCCTCTCTTGTGTGCACATTTGCCAATAGGCAGTATACTCAGTGCTGTAATCAAATGTCTGACTTTTAATTAATCTCTGGCCTCAATTTATTGTATAGTATCAGAAGTGTGCTTAGTGAAGCTTTTCACGTTGACTCTGATTATATAATTAACAGGAACGAGGATGCATCGAAATTGCTGTCGGTATGCCGAGAAAGCCATTGGGCACTATTTGACAGACATGACTGTTTGGTCATGTGACTATATTTCAGGAATTTTAAGCATTCTGTTTAGGGTATAATATGTTTTAAACACAGAGTGACAGTTTGCATTGTGTCTGACTGCGATGCCTTTTTAAAGGGAGTGAGCATTGTCTGCAGTAGAAGGAGACTAGCCTGGAAGTTTTCTCCCTCTTGACAAGCTGCAGATATGGAGGCCGAGTTGTGTCATTTGTCACCCACTAGGGACATCGATTTTAGCAGCTGTGCTCCCTTTGGGAAATTGGTTCCTCCGAAGCAGGTCGTCCTCCTGGATGTCATCAAGCACCTTTCTTCCGAGGCAGTGGCAGCTCTGCTCTTCTCTGTAACGTAATTGAATTCAGCCCTAATGGCCCCTCGCACACTGTGGCGGTGAAAATACCCCACCGTCTTTATCATTCTTTATCATCGCCATTACAGGGCCTTAAATGTGTGACTCGCTGGGTTAGTGGGCTTTCCCGTTCATCGATGTGGCCATTTTGTTGACGGAGGGCAGGACAGCAGGCCCGACGCCGCACTGCTTCCGAAATTGCAGTCCACCCCGGCCAGAAGGAAAGGGAAGGGTGCGCTGAACACAGGCAGGCCGCGGCAGCGAAAGAGCACAGTTTTGGGGGCTGGAAAAGAGGCTCAGCGTTGGACGTCCCACGCGTCTAAGCCGCAGCCAAGCCCGTGAGTTGGAGGGAGATGAGTCGTGAGAACCCTGTCAGTTGAAAGTGCTCCATCACGCTGTCCTCTGCCATCCACTAGATGACCGTCCCTCCTCGTGCCGTTAACATGCTGGTCTGAAGAGCCTCTCAGGCTAATGGCGCTTTAGTCGTCCACCACATCACTGTTTACGCCACTTTATTCCCCTCTAAATGGGATTCAGAGGCCATGGATGCTATGGATGGAACGGCTAGGCCATCAGGAAGACAATATTCATAATGTGACACGCTGTGAAAGGAGAGAATGCCTCAGTACAGCCGTCACTATGGTTACATAGATCCAAGACTTTCCGCACTTTATTTTTAAATCGCTTTCCTGTCACGGTTTTCTCTTGGTTTTGTTGTGGCCGTTTCTGCGCTAATGCGAGACACTAAATAAATCATAAAACTAACCTAAAAATGCACCAGAACATTGCCTATGCATTGCCTGTTGTGTTGTGCATTGTTTTGACATCTGGTCACATGACAGTTAAGATACTTCAGCAGTTTTTGTGCTGATGCCTGGAGGCCAAAAAACATGAATTATACATGGTGAGGCATCCTTGTTTATAACTGCCCCTTTAGAGGCTTCCATATGGCCATATATGGTATGTCGAGGTTTACCTTTGTCTATTATACCAGTAAGTATAAAATGATACAAAGATACCTTATAATTGTGGAACTGTGGGGAGTTTGATCAAATAAGCCTAAATAATATGTTATTTCATCATTGTCGGCGGTGGGAGGATGATTACTCACACCTATTAGGACTTAATTACATTTGTGAGGCTATCTCATAAACAGTAATTTGTTCTCATATTACCTTTAGAATGGGTTTGTAAAGACCATCCTAGAGTCTGCCCTGCAATTTGGCGATAATTTGGAATGGTTACCTACAGGTATTTTGATTAGTTTGGCAATAATTTTGAATGGAATTACCGAGATACATTTTTGATTAGTCTGCAAAAAAAAAAAAAAATTATAATTCCCTTAGCCAAACATATCGAAAACGTGTTAATTGATCTTATGATAGTCAGCACATTTACTAATTAAGACCGCAAATGAGATGTGCCACACAGATATGGGCTTGTAATGAGGACAGAACCAAAGGAAATTACAGCACTTGATGGCCACACTTTAACAGCACTGTGTTTAATTTAGATGAGCTGATAAAACAAGGAAATGTTCTAGCATCTGGTTTGGATCGATGGTCAAACTTGTGATATATACAGTTTTTCAGTGGTTTGCCCAAAATCAGTGTCAACGTGCAGATGTAGTGTTGCACTCATTTTATAGCAATGAAACTTTTCTAGAAATGAAAGCCAAATCTGACATACAGTATGATTCATCACCATATCTGCTGAAACACAAACATCTGCAACATGGCATTGATTATCATGGAAACTTGTAAGGACTTATAATAATGATGGTTTAATGAAAAGGTGGTGGCTTATTGTGTCAATCGGGAAATGTAGTTTCCTGCAAATGAACGCGCATTCTTGTGAGGAACGACCAGTATGGACAGGGATGTGCATCGCAGACACATTCATATTACCTCCTCCAGCACATAATTGACAGGATCATTTGTTTTATGTGTGAGCTTTCCTCTAAATTGTCCCAGTGTTTGTTTGGCCTCGTTGACATTTTGCTGGAAATGTCGTCTACTTTTCACCTGTCAACTACCCTCAGCCTTGTGAATGATGTCATATAAACGGGACATGGTGTGGAATCCAGAGAGACTGCAGCTCTAGATGAGCCCCGGCATCGTCAGAACCCCACGGTTGAAAAGTTAGCACTAAGTGTGAGGGCTAAGCTGGCCCTAGGGTAATTGTGTGGCTCAGGGATGGTTGTGAAACGACTGCAGAGAGTGTATATGGTAGCAGCTGGCTCTCTGAGGGGAACCAAAGTATTCTTTCCGAAAGCTCAATTGTGATATTTTCAACAAGAAACCGAGAGCCCTTGATTTTTGTCTTTTTAACAAGATGTGAACCAGGAGGGTCGTTCTTAGACAGCGCACGTGGCCCTGGCGCTGAGGCTTTCGTCTTCATACTGGAACCTTTTTTGTCTTGAACGCCAGCCTCCCGCGGGACGAGGGCGATGGACTGTGTCTGAACGGATCTAAGTTTACATGAGAGACCCAGCCCAGTGCAGAGTCCCCCGGCGAAAAGGCTGAAAAGCCAGCCAATTAGTCGGCAGCACTTTTTTTTTTAGCAGCTGGAGAAGGTGCTCTCAGCCTCCCTCTGTGAACTGCAGTCTCAGAGTCGGGCCAGTTTGATGCAGTTAGCATCAGAAATGCACTGCGGTTTCGTGTTACGGTTCTTCTCATTCTCTCTCTGAACAACTAACAATAATCCATTTAGGTTACATCACCCCACAGAATCTAATCCAGTCCCACGTCGGCCATTTTTTTTCTTTTCCCTCACCTGAATCGACACCGTGAAATAGAGTTTGACCAAGTCAATCAATACGGCGGGTGAACTCAAAATAATATTCTGTATTATTCAGCCCTATTACTCACTGGCACTATTTACCCAATCCCTATGTCTTTAGAAATTCTGTTCAAACAAGCCTTGACCTATTTAATAGCACAATAGATCAGTGACAAAGATTTAAGGATAGATATTTTTGGAAGCCCATTTGCAAAGTTTTGTAATGGGTCTATAAAAAATAAACAGTGTACATTTGTGGTGAGATGAGTGCATTTCTCGGGAACTATCAGCTCAATAGCAAAAGAAAGGGCCTCTTCTCTTTTTAGCCCTTAACTCGCACCAGCCTGGAAGTGGTTAAGTTTATTTGCATTCATTGCATCTTTTACGGTGAAAATTTGAATCAATCTGGTCAAACAATATATTTAAAGTGTTAAAATTCACAATTTTATCTCTACAAACTATTTTACGATCCCAATTTTATAGCAACAACGGTTCCTTATTCTGTAACATGATACAAAACAGGCTCGATCCATACATTCTCTATGTGTTCTGGAATTCCCCAGATGAAATGATTCAAGTCAGTATCCTTATCCCAGCAAAAAATAAAATAAAATAAATCTGTTAGGTGAGAAAAAAACTTCACCTTCCACTGCATTTCTGAGCTTCTGTTATTTTGTATCAGTAATAATTCTCAGTGTAATTCTGACACTTGGAAAACAAACTCCTCAGGGTTACCTTACAGAAGAGAACAGTAGTCAAAGGGGTTCAATAACAGTAACCATTTTATTTTTGGGCTTGTGTTCAAAAAGGTGGTGCTTGAGAACAGTTTAAGCTTCTCCATTACCAATTAGTTTTCAAAAATTTGTTTTCTACCAGAAAAACTTCAGTAGTTTTTCCTCTTGATGTTTTGGGAACGAACCAAACACCTGTCCCGCCATTTTGAAAAGCCCTGGGGTGTTGGCCTACGTTGACATAATTGCCTCTGGCATACGTCAGTGAAGTTGCTGTTTGTCCAATCACCTGTAGCCCATTTGCAAGCCAATCCCTCCTCAGTAACTGACACACAGCAACAAAAAGATGGCTAAAGGCATGATTTCTCCTCAGCCTCTGAAACGAAAGCACTACCTCCAAACACATCAGCTGCTCGGCGATCGAGCTCCCAGGATCAATATCTGAAAGTGGTTTGTTTAGGGTGGGGGAGGGGAGGGCGGAGGAAGCTAAAATGATAATTTTTCGTTTACTCAAAAGCTTTAATGAGGCGTTATGAGCCCTATTAATTTGAATCCTTCTCACTCTGGAATCTGATGGACTCTTGTCTTTGAGCAAATTTGCATTTAAATGACTTTGAGCTGGTGGCTCCTCTACACAGCTGCAGCACACATACACACATCATCACAGTCTCCTGACACACCGATCAATGCAGACCTGCCTTTCCTCTGCTTACCTTTGACGACTACCTTTGGATCCTAAAGCCTGCACTGATGTACCTCTGTGTGTGTGTGTGTGTGTGTGCATGTGTGTTTGTGTGTGCGCTTCTGCATGCATACGCGTGCGTTTGTGTGTGTGC
Organism: Synaphobranchus kaupii; assembly: GCA_029718625.1. Lineage (NCBI taxonomy): Eukaryota > Metazoa > Chordata > Actinopteri > Anguilliformes > Synaphobranchidae > Synaphobranchus > Synaphobranchus kaupii. The sequence goes on along the minus strand of CM056377.1, from coordinate 48,422,646 downwards.
TGTCGTTTTACTTGTCTGTGTTTTCATTTGTCAGTCGCACGTGATAAAAGCTGATCTTGACTGAACAGCTTTATGCGTGAAATTGAAGGGGAACAGGTTTCATTTTAAGTGAGTTCAGAGTAGTGCGTGTTGTTGAGTTTGTACTGAGCTTGTTCCAGGTTTCGTTTTGACTGAATACAAATGGCATGAATAGAAACTGCCATCAAACCATGTCTCCTGTGCTTGCATCTGTAGAAATATAAAGGGACTAAAGTAATAAACAAGCGTGAATTACAAGCATGGAATGTGCTAGCAAATGATATATGAATCCTTGATGACTATGTTTAATATTTTTGAATGCTATAGTGGGTACTTTTCTGTCACTGTATCTTCATTTGTTTATAACAATTTTGTTGTTTAATTAAAAAAAATGTAAAAAAGGCTTTTTACCTGGGGTGATCTTGTCCTAATGCAATATACTACCAGGCGTTCATGACATCTCTGAAGGCCTTCAGGGTACGATACATACCTTCGCAGCTAATGATCAGGAGCCTCTTTCCAAGTGCAGATTCTCTCCCTAGTTGCCATCACGCCTGTTGAATTGCTCAGAGGAGATGCGTTGAACATTGGCTGTAAACGTTTGATATTCTTATCCCTTTGAAATGGATAACTTTTTAACCTCAACCTGTGCTTTCTTTCAGTTGGGAAGACGTCTCTGATCACAAGGTTCATGTACGACAGCTTTGACAACACGTATCAGGTAGGCATCGTGCGCCAGAACCACGCTGTGCATGTCACTGTAACTCTTCATTTACAGCTTATAAGACTGCCATCCTCTTATAATTGAACGTGCTCTGTTTCTCTTTTATTCTCCTGTTATGAATGCACTAAAATTCTCTAGACGGAAATTGTTGACACGCACATTATACGCATTGATCCCTCGTAGAGCAGAAAAGGCCAGAGGTTCTGCACCGGTTTTAAACCCCCTTGTTTATTACGTACTTATCTCTGAGGTGAAACACTCTTTTCGTCAAGCTGTTATAGTACACACTTCAAGCAATGGTATAGCGAAAGAAAATACATGCTCCTTCCTTGTTTGTTGTCGTCTTATCTGTTATGAGCTTGTGTTCCTGGTGTTCCTGTCTCGTGTTGAAACGTGATGGTACTTGAAGGTGCTTCACACCACCTCTCTGAAGCCATCCATCTTTGCTGATCTCATATCTGCTTCATTAATTAACATCTTAGCTCCACCAATGAGCCTGCAGCGCAGAGTCCCCTTTGCTCTATATGAGGATCAGACTTTCTCACTTCCCTAACAGTGCAGACATCTCACAACTTTTCCTGCTCCTAGTATAGATGGATTGACGGGGGTTACGCTCGTAGTTGCTCCCGGACCCTGCCACTGCTTTGATGCCTGTGGTGAGGAACATCTCAGGGCACTTCCGGCAGGTCTTTGCACAAAACGGTGTCTATTCTCGATCAAGTTCTCGATCAAGGCCTTGCGTTCCGGCAGCGGGCTTTAGCCGACAGGGAGTGTTCAAGGGGCCTCAGAGGATGTGTCCCGCCCTGGTGGCTCCTCCTTCCCCCTCTCTGTATTCTTTTCCCTCAGCAGTTTCTCCCTTTCCTTGTTGAATTTTGATCGGCTCCCCGTCCCTGTGGACAATACGCACGTTCGCGTTTCGGCAGAGTGTCGAGGAGAGACGGACGATTGTTCAAAAAGGACAGTGGGGAAGGATTTGGGATTGTTAACGGATTCCCCTTACTGTGTTTCAGGGACATGGCCTTTCATTCTTGTGAGTAGGTAGTGAGAGAGCGAGGCAGCCTATTGTCAGTACTCCTGGGGCCTGTTGCCGGGTTCGTTGTTAATAAACCTATGTCGCATTGAAATGCTTTCTGCTTTCTGTTGCAGGTAGCAGATTTATGCGCCGATTAAAAATGTGGTGATTAACAATGGTGTAGTTCATTCAGCGTTATTCAGACTGCAGTGCACCAAATATTTAAATTAAAAGTTTGAATTGGTGATTGAAAAAAATTTGCAAAAAATGATCCACATCCTAGATAGTCTTGGCAAAATGTGCAACATGGCTACCTAATCGCCCCCCTCCCTCTCCCCCTCAGCTGATCTGTAATGAGTGTTCTGGTGAAAACTGGTTGCTATGTGTCACTCACGTGCCAATGTGGTGGCAGGGGAGGCAGGTTTCTCCCCCTCACAAGCATGAGGTCATATGATGAATGGTAATATGTTATTATTATTATGTGTGTGATAGCCTGTGTGTAATTTGTGAGAGCTAGATTAGGAAAGGCAGAAAGCATGTGCATTTAACTACACCAACCATTTTCTTTTCAGAGGTGACAAAGCTGTCTTGTATTGTAATGATTTTACAATTAAGCTTTGTAAAGAGCATCCCCTTTCCTTGTGCCACTGCGTTTCAAAAACACTGGATGGGATTCAATCAACATTTGTCCTTAACCTCAATTAATAATTAAAAGAAAGGATGCTTTTTTTTCCTCACAAAGATTTTTCACATGGTTTGGTAAATTCAGCAATTAAGAAAGCTTGTAAAGAAAAAGTGTAACGCTTGCATTTACTTGTAAGTCAAATTTCAGGACAAATGTAGATTGAATACAATACATAAATTCTGGATTAACAAAGAATGAACCATGGTATTGGATTATTTATTATTATACACTCATATTTTTACGAGGGCATATTCTGGGAATATGTCCTCGTAAAAATTTGCTCTTGTTCCAAAACCTCTCCTGCCACTTCTAATCTCCCTGAAAATAGGGCTCTTATCTTAAGGGAAGTGTTCCCCAGTGATTACAGAGGCTGAAGGGGAGATTGAAGGGGTATCGCATCCTCTTTGCCCACTGGGGGAGAGATTCAGGTCAGCCTAACTGAAGCACGCACATTAGCGCAGATGCATTCAGCTATCAGAGGAAAGAACTCGGCAGGGTGGAGAGTCGCACACTTCCGTGTGAGTGTGCCTCTTCACCAGACAGCAAGGGCCCATGGCCCACGTAGCTGAGGGCACCTCTCCAGCCCCCTCTCCATCAGCCTGGCTTCATGTATGCGGCTCCAGACAAAATGCATTTACGTGTTTATTAATCACTTGATACCGCATCTGGCAGGCGCTGTTTCATAACAGCTTGCAGGAATGCAAACGCGGGCAGCTAATCTGAAACGAGGCGATTCAACCAGCTCGTGCTACCCTCCCGCCCTCCCCCCTCACCCCCTGAATGAGGACACAGGCTCCGCAGATTCCCTATGGCAGGTGTATTCACGTTTAAGAATAGCTTGTTGTATTTTCGAAGCAAAGACTGCACTTTGTGCCAGCAGCGTAGCCAGAGATATTCATATAGTTGGGCCTGCATAGAACTAGGTGGGCCAGAACTACCTAGGTGGGCATTCACAATTGGGTGTGGTGGTTTAGCCAAGATAAATGGGTAGATGGGTCAGCCAGGATACTATTTAGGCTGCCTATGCCAGTGCTTTGTAGTTGTAAATCAGAGCTAAGACCCAGCAGTTTGGCAGCGGTGCGTACGTAGCATGCGCTCCTTCTCCAGCAGGTGCAATGTTAACGTCACTCCTTCCCAGTGGCTGACTCTGTGACAGGTAGTGCTGTAACTGACTTCAGGGACCTTTTCAGGTTGGGTTCCCAAGACATCCAAGTTTTATTTACAGACTCTGCAGTGTTTCGCGGTCCGGAGATGCCCGGCGCGGTGGAAAGGTTTGAGCTTCCTTCAATGACCGGGGTCACGTCCTTCCTCGGACGGGGGCGACTGGTGAAGAGACGAATGAACTACGGAAGGAATGGCACAGAGCCGCTTCCTCAATTCGCCACCTCGCTTCCTGTCGAGAGCGGGATCGCACATCCTCCCGTGCGAAATATGCGACGTGACAGTTGTTCATTAAATGTTTCTTTCACAGGGAATGAGTCAGACGGTTTATTTTGAGATCCGGGGATCTCCTGAGGTGGCCCGCAAGTTTCAGAGGCACTCAGAGAACATCCCTCACTGAGCAGCCACAGCACATGGTGATTTTAAACAAAGGAGGACTAATTACTCAATTGAATAATAAAGGGCTTGGGTAAAACAACCAAAGATAGAGAGAGCTGCTTTGAGCTGGCTTTTGCAGTCTGTCTAATCAGGTACCTTAGAATCTGTGTTATTCCTGCAGACTTATTCCCGAAAAGCAGGGGTGGTGAGGATTATTTAATTCAGGAAGGAAATTGTCATCTTAATGCTATGAGGAAATTGTGTAGGTAATGGCGTAGATGATGAGGGCTCAGCCATCACGTTGCTTTGTGGAAAGGTGCTGTGGCCTTTATTACACCACTCCCTCCCACAGTCTGAGATTCTCAGTGCAGAAGAGGGACAGCGCTGGGTGCGCTTTCGTCCATTCGCAAATGATCAGGATCGTTTACACAATCATTATCCTAATCCAAATTGTTTAGTGTGACAGGTTAACACTGTCCCAGGATCAGTGTGTGTGCGTGCGTGTGGAAAGGTTGTTCCAGGGTGGTGTGGGGATTTTCGGGATCGTGGGGATTATGGCCATGGAAAGCTTTGATAAGGGGTTTGGAATGAAGTGTGAACGGGAGGTACAGGAACAGGGCTTGCTAGAACAGGGGCAAAGAGAGTATATGAGCAGCAGTGGGCTGTCTGCACCAGAATAGAGGGGGAGGTAGCTAGTCAGGATTATTGTGTACTGTAGAGATACCCTCCATCAGACACCTAGCTACCTTAGGGAGGTGCATATAAGTGGCTGCCCGCATGCCCCATACCTATACAGCACAGAGAGTCACTTTTCAGGGTTTCCTACAGAAGTAACCACAATGACCATAGACTCTCAGCCCTTAAAAACATTAACTTCTGTATGTTCTGACCTCATGTAACCACACAGCATTCAGATACAACTTCACACATCCACACAATAAAGCCCCAAACTTGGGTTATTTTGCCGTTTTTCTCCTTCCTCTTCCGCTTCTTCTTCTTCTTCTTCCCATTTTCCTGCCAAACTGCCTGCCTCCGTCGCAATGTTATCCAATGGGGATAATTATTATTTGAGGGTATGGTCCGTATACCTGCTCATCAAGCTTATCATCCAATAAAAACGCTTCATACTAATGTTTTTTAATGTTAATATAGCTAATGGCTTCATGCTTTCCAAGAAGCTACTGTGGCTTAGTGGTTAAAACTGCAGGCTCTCACACAGTGGATTGTGGGTTCGAGCCCAGCAGGGCACATGTGTATTTTCCACAAAAACAATGTGCAACTGTTAAGTACTTTTCATTTCTTAGACTGTTATTATTTTCACATTGACACATTAACGTATTTTTATTGCAAAGGCAAAAGAGGTTTATAATATTAACTGTTCAATGTTTCACTTGTATTTCACTTGTACTTTATCACACCCTCCCCAAACTGGACGCTCGCTTTTGTCTGGTTTGGGGAGGGTGTTACACTCTGCTCTTGCGGTCATGACTGACTGACTGTGGAAACCCCTTGCCTCGGCCAACATTTCTTTATTCATTAATTCCTTCACTTCAGCTCTGTTCACTTTATCCTTTTCACACATAACACAAGGTCACCATAAAATTAACTACTAGGAAAATTAAGAATTTACAATAATAGCCTACATTAAGAATTGAGGATAGCCTCTTTTAAGCTGCAAGACTTTAAGCGATTGGGTTTATAAACCGCCAATTCCCCAAACATATCTGATTCATGGTTATCTACAGCTAGCTCCGCCGCCGTACTTCCACTGAGAATTTAGGTGAGCACAAAGTAAAGGATTCAACGATAGTTTGACTTGAAAAATGATGGTATAATCACTGAAAATAACCCCGATAGACTGTTGTCATATTTTATTTGCTTTGGGTGCACCTTGGAGTGTTTAAGTGCGTTTGGTAGTGGATGCTACTACTTTCCTACGAGTTGCGCTAGCAATAGCAATGTGTGTATGGCCAAAAGAAGGGACAGCATGGAATTATCTGAAAATGGTTTCCATCAATCAACTACATCATGGGTAAGTCGCAATTGAGACATTATGTCCAAAATTCCGAACTAACCCTTTAAATAATTTAGGAAAGTTTGGATAGCATTGCTTTGGAATAGAGCTAGTTTATTCAGTGTGAGCTATGATAGGCAATATTATTAGTTGTAACTTGGCCACATTTTGATATCAAGACTTTTAAAGGCAGGCCTAGTTTTTGCAAGTTGGAATTAAGAACTTATGGACACTTACGGCGCGAGTAGGCTTAAGCATAGTTATGATCATTTCAGTCCTGATAAACATCTGTAACTCCCGGCAGAAACTAAGAGACGTCCAGTGAAACAGTTTGTAATAAAGTCTATACCCTACACTAAAAGAAATAGCAAAAAAATGGCAACATTTCTGTGAGTCTTTTCACCGTTTCTTACAGTATAACCATTCCGAACACGCAAAATCTCTCATTTAAATATGGCTGTTTGCGGCTGGAGTAATTTGCATAATGACTCTTATCACCTGCAAAGTGTGAAATGTTAACGCATGCAAATACTTTGTCTGAGCCCCTTATTTGGGATCTTAGTAAATCGACCCCTAAGTGTGCAAGTTCTCATAATGCTCTGGTATGGAGCAATATTGCAGTTTTAGAGGGAACCTGAATAAAATAACAAGATTAAGTTGTCTGGGAGCGGAAGGGATCTGAGGTGTTAGTGGTGGTTTTCAGCCCACACTTGATGATAGGCCAACACTCTGCAGTCTTGATTGGTTAATGAAAGTCATTTCACCCCTGTTGGGCCAGAGTGGAGAGCAGACAACATTGTGGGAATGCAAAGTCGCCAGAGGAAGAAGATTGCAGTGACCTTCCTGGGAGTGACTAGGGATTGCAGGTTAAGGTTAACTTGACTGCCTGGTAAGGCACCAGTTTTTAAATGTAGGTCACAGTCAGTTGCTTGTGGAGAGGTTCAATGATCCATGCTGGGAGGTCCGCTAATTGTGATTTGCTCGAGTCCGGGTGAGAGAGCACCAGCAAGTCTGGGCTAGAGACAGAGTGGAGTAGGTGGTTAGGGATTCTTCTGATCTTAAAAGGGGACATGAAGCACTCCTGTTTGTTTTTCCTTAATTAAGACATGCCCCTGCATTCAACTCTCAAATCAATCCGTATTTGCTAGAAAAATTTATTCAATTAGATTTTTTGCACTAGGGCACAGCCATCTTGGAACAACAGAGTTCCTGATGTCACTAGGTTGGTTAATCTCGGCTGCTGTTCATTTCAATGGTGCAGTGTTTTATGAGAAGTATAGTTTGTCAGCACGGAAGTTTTGGTTTCCCAGCTATGACTACAATTACAGTAATTCAAAGACAGTAAAATCTGCATAACTATGGAATTAAAACAATCAAATTTACAGTATGTACACATGAAAAAAGCATTGCAAGTCTGTATCATGAATTGTGGTTGCCAATTTGATTGATTTGGTTTGAAAATAAATGGAGTTCTTTTTTTTGTGAATCTGAAAAACAGCCAATGTAGCTTAGTCAGTTTTTTAAAGATATCACAGTACTTTTGTGGTGATTACTCATTGAACAAAACATTCAGTAACTATTTGGGAATTTCAAGTTAATTGTTTCCCTTCAGGATCCCAGTTGAAAGCTTCATTATATGTAGATCTATAAATAGACCGCGTGGTATCTACATGACTGCTCGAGTCCATTGGCTAACAAGCTCATCTGTGAGATCTCTGGGAAGTGATTCCTGGCAGATCCATTGATCCTGTGCACTGCAAGACACTATCCCTGTGCTTCCTCCTTCTTCAGTGGCTAATTCTGTCTCTCTATCTGGCAGAACTGTCCTGCCTGCAATCTAATCAATTTGTTCTAAATTGGCCCCGATTCGTCACATGAAGATATATTGAGGTGTAAACCCTGCCGACCTGGTGCATGTATCGACAGGCCTGCACACCCACTAGAAAAGCCAAGTTATGAATGTTCAAATTTATGCCATCGGTGTCTTCTGATGTCATCTCTCTCTTTCTCTCTCTCTGAGATCTCTCTACAGCTCCATTGAACTGTTATAATCTAATCAATGAAGCTTAATTAAATTGCATTGGTGTGTATGCTGCTGTTTCTCTTATGAGAAATGGGCCTATTGATGCCGAAAAGGAAACTTGCCAACCATAACATTTCGCTCACTAATGGATATAGCATTAAAAGCATTAAAAGGACCTATCTTTAAAAGAACCAGCTAAATAGCTGTTGAAGGTCTTCTTGGAGATCATCCACATCCCCACAAAGATGTATAGATCTCCCGTCTAAGACAGTTATCCTGTTTTTGATGTCACATGATGTCTTTTATTAAAACTGTAAAACATAGCAAAGCATTTGTATTTGATTTTGTAATTTACCCCGGATACCTGATTTAAAGTAAAAGTAAGTAGCTTTGTAGTGTTTAGGATGCCATCCTGTACGGTCAAGACAGAAGGGTGGATAGTTTGCCGTCTATCATTTCAGACTGATGTTCTTTTTTAGCTGATGTTCTTTTACCCAGAATGGAAAATATTGGTGTTTTCCCACAATTGGCCCTCGGTTGCGTGATGTTAGGTTTATTTTGCCGGACGATGAAGAACACACTGGCAACTTTGGTTTACTACAATGTGTAAGGGAACGACAAACTCAGAACATTCGGGCCGCCTGTGCTGAGTATATCTAAAATTGAAGCGTATGGTGTGTTTACGTACAGTACATTGTATTAAATTTCAGGGTTAAAGCACAACTGAACTTTGTTAGAACTTTGGGTTGTGTAGTTACCTGGCCATGATGTGGGTCCAAATGGTTGCAAAATATGTTCATTAGTTGCTCTGTGCTCCCCTGGGGTGATATTCCAGAATAGGGTGTTTGTTGCTCTCCATTCACTTCTATAGGGCAGCTAAAATGGTCTCAAAATGACACTACTAGCATGTATACGAACGTGAACAAAGCGGATTCTGTCAATACAAACAATAACCAGTCCTCGTACGTATTTTTCTTTGTGTAATTAAAATTATTTATAAAAGTACTATTTTCTTCAATGTTGTTAGCAAGCTGCCAGAAAAGACTAGCAAAATGTCGGCAGGTTGGTTTGTTTACCATACGACGAGGAATGCTTGCTTCCGTGGAAATTTGGACAAATGAGTGGTTTCTGATGCATCGGCACATTAACGCTGTTTCTGGCGCAAGAATTACCTACCAGATCTACGTTCCAAATAAAATACAAAAAAGCCAGGAAAGGGCCATTTAATGAAAAAAAATAATACATACGAGGACTGGTTATTGTTTGTATTGACAAAATCCGCTTCGTTTGCGTTCATATACATGCTAGAAGTGTCATTTTGAGACCGTTTTAGCTGTCCTATAGAAGTGAATGGAGAGCGACAAATACCCTATTGTGGATATTTCACCACCATTTGGACTCATATCATGGCCAGGTAACTACACAACCCAAAGTCCAGTTGTGCATTAAGATGATAAATACAAGTGGATGGCTGGAGACGACAGATTTTTGGCCATCCATCCCGAAATGTGCCATTGGTGTGGATCGTAGGTGAGCCATTAGCATAGGTATGCTACAAACACTACATTGATGCTAATGTCTGGTTGACTATTAGACCTGCCTAAGGCTAAGGTGGGGAGATAGATAGAAGAATACAATCTATAAACTAGTCTTGCTAGTTACAAGGAACTTAATGCAATGTATATTGGTGGTAATAATAAAAACCGGGGAGCCTATCAGTGTGCTACATTCATGGGTGCCCTTTGGCCCTCAGATGGCAGGAGGGTGGCAGTACCATTAAACCTACTGGATGTTCCTGGAGCTCCTAGCTTTTTGTCCCTGGCGATATGGATGAAAAGACGATCTTTCATACTTCTCCAGAACTCCAGTCTGCTTCAGCATTTTGGTGTGGCGGACCCAGGGCTCAACACACTCGCCCAGAGAAGCATTCCTCAGGCTCCATTAGCGTTCGTGCAGGCTTTGAAACAGCGTTAAATGTTTTAAAATGTTTTAAATAGAAATGGTAGGTGCTACCGCTGGAACCCCAATGTAATATCGTTTGTGTAAAATATTTTTTGTTACATTTTGTTGTTTTATTTAAATTCTCATTTCGTTCAGAGAGGGCTACTTTGCAATTATGGTAGAATGGGTCAGACAGGAGCGCTCTGTGTTTTAACGTTGACGTGCAGTCGTTAAAAATTGAAAAGGTTATGAATAATTCCCATGGATTTCATATGCGTGTGAGCCCTTCTCTGTGTGGCGTTCTATATTTAACGCAGGAGTGAGAGAAAAGCTCATTTCACCATTCGGCATGAAAACTCCATCCCCTTTGTGCTCTCAACATGACGGTATTTAACAGAGAGGAAGAATACAGCAGCCAGCCATTGCTTCCTCTCACTTATGCCACAATTTTCTCTCACTTTCCAGAATCCACTGCTGTCAAGATTGGCTTCATTGCTCTGTCCGCCACAATATTCATACCCTCCTCAAAACCTCACTTGAAAGCAGAATGCTGAGCATTGCTAAAGGAGATAGCTAAACTTGCAGTCCAAAAAAAACCGAATAGGCCGTCTGTTTTTTCAGTCAAGGAAATGTTTGTATAGATAATGTTCAAAGTTGATGTATGTGGCCTGTAGGTATGGTTATGTCACTGTCTTGCGAAGGAGAGCAGCCTGCAGCAATGTGATCCTTTTTTTGGGGACAGAGACAGTGAGGTCTTGACTCTGGCTGCCAAAGCCCTGGAGAGAACCCACTGCAGCAGCCTGCATTGCCAGGGAAACCAGTGCGTGACTCAGATGCTGATTTCCTTGTCTGCTGTGAAGTGGGCAGAGGGCAGCATGCTGCACTGCCCATGCTCTGAGGCTGAGTGTAAAATGGAGACGCTGGGCCTTAGAGGCCATGTTTATGACATAGAGAGAGATGCTGGGCCATAGAGGCTGAATTTATGACATAGAGAGAGATGTTGGGCCATAGAGGCTATGTTTATGAAATAGAGAGGGATCCTGGGCCTTAGAGTCTGTGTTTATGACATAGAGAGAGATGCTGGGCCTTACAGTCTGTGTTTATGACATAGAGAGAGATGCTGGGCCATATGGGCCATAGAGGCTATGTTTATGACATAGAGAGAGATGCTGGGCCATAGAGGCTATGTTTATGACATAGAGAGAGATGCTGGGCCATCGAGGCTATGTTTATGAAATAGAGAGAGATGCTGGGCCATAGAGGCTATGTTTATGAAATAGAGAGAGATGCTGGGCATTAGAGTCTGTGTTTATGACATAGAGAGAAATGCTGGGCCTTAGAGTCTGTGTTTATGACATAGAGAGAGATGCTGGGCCATAGAGGCTGTGTTTATGACATAGAGAGAGATGCTGGGCCATAGAGGCTATGTTTATGAAATAGAGAGATGCTGGGCCATAGAGGCTATGTTTATGAAATAGAGAGAGATGCTGGGCTATAGAGGCTGTGTTTATGACATAGAGAGAGATGCTGGGCCATAGAGGCTGTGTTTATGACATAGAGAGAGATGCTGGGCCATAGAGGCTGTGTTTATGACATAGAGAGAGATGCTGGGCCATAGAGGCTATGTTTATGACAGAGAGAGAGATGCTGGGCCATAGAGGCTATGTTTATGAAATAGAGAGAGATGCTGGGCCATAGAGTCTGTGTTTATGACATAGAGAGAGATGCTGGGCCATAGAGGCTATGTTTATGACATAGAGAGAGATGCTGGGCCATAGAGGCTGTGTTTATGACATAGAGAGAGATGCTGGGCCATAGAGGCTGTGTTTATGACATAGAGAGAGATGCTGGGCCATAGAGGCTGTGTTTATGACATAGAGAGACATGCTGGACCATAGAGGCTGTGTTTATGAAATAGAGAGAGATGCTGGGCCATAGAGGCTGTGTTTATGACATAGAGCGAGATGCTGGGCCATAGAGGCTGTTTTTATGAAATAGAGAGAGATGCTGGGCCATAGAGTCTGTGTTTATGACATAGAGCGAGATGCTGGGCCATAGAGGCTGTGTTTATGACATAGAGAGAGATGCTGGGCCATAGAGTCTGTGTTTATGAAATAGAGAGAGATGCTGGGCCATAGAGGCTATGTTTATGACATAGAGAGAGATTCTGGGCCATAGAGTCTGTGTTTATGACATAGAGAGAGATGCTGGGCCATAGAGTCTGTGTTTATGACATAGAGAGTGATGCTGGGCCATAGAGGCTATGTTTATGACATAGAGAGAGATGCTGGGCCGTAGAGGCTATGTTTATGACATAGAGAGAGATGCTGGGCCGTAGAGTCTGTGTTTATGAAATAGAGAGAGATGCTGGGCCATAGAGTCTGTGTTTATGAAATAGAGAGAGATGCTGGGCCATAGAGGCTGTGTTTATGAAATAGAGAGAGATGCTGGGCCATAGAGGCTATGTTTATGACATAGAGAGAGATGCTGGGCCATAGAGGCTGTGTTTATGACATAGAGAGAGATGCTGGGCCATAGAGGCTGTGTTTATGACATAGAGAGAGATGCTGGGCCATAGAGGCTGTGTTTATGAAATAGAGAGAGATGCTGGGCCATAGAGGCTTTGTTTATGAACTAGAGAGAGATGCTGGGCCATAGAGGCTATGTTTATGACATGGAGAGAGATGCTGGGCCATAGAGGCTATGTTTATGACATAGAGAGAGATGCTGGGCCATAGAGTCTGTGTTTATGAAATAGAGAGAGATGCTGGGCCATAGAGGCTATTTTTATGACATAGAGAGAGATGCTGGGCAATAGAGTCTGTGTTTATGACATAGAGAGAGATTCTGGGCCGTAGAGGCTATGTTTATGACATAGAGAGAGATGCTGGGCCATAGAGTCTGTGTTTATGGCATAGAGAGAGATGCTGGGCCATAATAGAGTCTGTGTTTATGACATAGAGAGAGATGCTGGGCCATAGAGGCTGTGTTTATGACATAGAGAGATGCTGGGCCATAGAGGCTGTGTTTATGACATAGAGAGAGATGTTGGGCCGTAGAGGCTATGTTTATGACATAGAGAGAGAGATGCTGGGCCATACAGTCTGTGTTTATGACATAGAGAGAGATGCTGGGCCATAGAGTCTGTGTTTATGACATAGAGAGAGATGCTGGGCCGTAGAGGCTATGTTTATGACATAGAGAGAGATGCTGGGCCGTAGAGGCTATGTTTATGACATAGAGAGAGATGCTGGGCCATAGAGTCTGTGTTTATGACATAGAGAGAGATGCTGGGCCATAGAGTCTGTGTTTATGAAATAGAGAGAGATGCTGGGCCATAGAGGCTGTGTTTATGAAATAGAGAGAGATGCTGGGCCATAGAGGCTGTGTTTATGACATAGAGAGAGATGCTGGGCCATAGAGTCTGTGTTTATGAAATAGAGAGAGATGCTGGGCCATAGAGGCTGTGTTTATGAAATAGAGAGAGATGCTGGGCCATAGAGGCTGTCTTTATGACATAGAGAGAGATGCTGGTCCGTAGAGGCTATGTTTATGACATAGAGAGAGATGCTGGGCCGTAGAGGCTATGTTTATGACATAGAGAGAGATGCTGGGCCATAGAGTCTGTGTTTATGAAATAGAGAGAGATGCTGGGCCATAGAGGCTATGGTTATGACATGGAGAGAGATGCTGGGCCATAGAGGCTATGTTTATGACATAGAGAGAGATGCTGGGCCATAGAGGCTATGTTTATGACATAGAGAGAGATGCTGGGCCGTAGAGGCTATGTTTATGACATAGAGAGAGATGGTGGGCCATATAGGCTATGTTTATGACATAGAGAGATGCTGGGCCATAGAGTCTGTGTATATGACATAGAGAGAGATGCTGGGCCATAGAGACTATGTGTATGACATCGAGAGAGATGCTGGGCCATAGAGGCTGTGTTTATGACATAGAGAGAGATGCTGGGCCATAGAGGCTATGTGTATGACATCGAGAGAGATGCTGGGCCATAGAGGCTGTGTTTATGACATAGAGAGAGATGCTGGGCCGTAGAGGCTATGTTTATGACATAGAAAGAGATGCTGGGCCATAGAGGCTATGTGTATGACATCGAGAGAGATGCTGGGCCGTAGAGGCTATGTTTATGACATAGAGAGAGATGCTGGGCCGTAGAGGCTATGTTTATGCCATAGAGAGAGATGCTGGGCCATAGAGTCTGTGTTTATGAAATAGAGAGAGATGCTGGGCCATAGAGGCTATGGTTATGACATGGAGAGAGATGCTGGGCCATAGAGGCTATGTTTATGACATAGAGAGAGATGCTGGGCCATAGAGGCTATGTTTATGACATAGAGAGAGATGCTGGGCCGTAGAGGCTATGTTTATGACATAGAGAGAGATGGTGGGCCATATAGGCTATGTTTATGACATAGAGAGATGCTGGGCCATAGAGTCTGTGTATATGACATAGAGAGAGATGCTGGGCCATAGAGGCTATGTGTATGACATCGAGAGAGATGCTGGGCCATAGAGGCTGTGTTTATGACATAGAGAGAGATGCTGGGCCATAGAGGCTATGTGTATGACATCGAGAGAGATGCTGGGCCATAGAGGCTGTGTTTATGACATACAGAGAGATGCTGGGCCGTAGAGGCTATGTTTATGACATAGAAAGAGATGCTGGGCCATAGAGGCTATGGGTATGACATCGAGAGAGATGCTGGGCTGTAGAGGCTATGTTTATGACATAGAGAGAGATGCTGTGCCCTAGAGGCTATGTTTATGACATAGAGAGAGATGCTGGGCCATAGAGGCTATGTTTATGACATAGAGAGAGATGCTGGGCAAAAGAGGCTGTGTTTATGACATAGAGAGAGATGCAGGGCCATAAAGTCTGTGTTTATGACATAGAGAGAGATGCTGGGCCATAGAGGCTGTGTTTATGACATAAATAGAGATGCTGGGCCATAGAGTCTATGTTTATGACATAGAGAGAGATGCTGGGCCATACAGGCTATGTTTATGACATACAGAGAGATGCTGGGCCATAGAGGCCATGTTTATGACATAGAGAGAGATGGTGGGCCATATAGGCTATGTTTCTGACATAGAGAGATGCTGAGCCAAAGAGTCTGTGTTTATGACATAGAGAGAGATGCTGGGCCATAGAGGCTGTGTTTATGACATCGAGAGAGATGCTTAGCCATAGAGTCTGTGGTTATGACATAGAGAGAGATGCTGGGCTGTAGAGGCTATGTTTATGACATAGAGAGAGATGCTGGGCCATAGAGTCTGTGTTTATGACATAGAGAGAGATGCTGGGCCATAGAGTCTGTGTTTATGAAATAGAGAGAGATGCTGGGCCATAGAGGCTATGTTTATGACATAAAGAGAGATGCTGGGCCATAGAGGCTATGTTGATGACATAGAGAGAGATGCTGGGCCATAGAGGCTATGGTTATGACATAGAGAGAGATGCTGGGCCATAGAGGCTATGTTTATGACATAGAGAGAGATGCTGGGCCATAGAGTCTGTGTTTATGACATAGAGAGACATGCTGGACAATAGAGGCTGTGTTTATGAAATAGAGAGAGATGCTGAGCCATAGAGGCTGTGTTTATGACATAGAGAGAGATGCTGGGCCATAGAGGCTGTGTTTATGACATAGAGAGAGATGCTGGGCCATAGAGTCTGTGTTTATGAAATAGAGAGAGATGCTGGGCCATAGAGGCTATGTTTATGACATAGAGAGAGATTCTGGGCCATAGAGTCTGTGTTTATGACATAGAGAGAGATGCTGGGCCATAGAGGCTGTGTTTATGACATAGAGAGAGATGCTGGGCCATAGATGCTATGTTTATGACATAGAGAGAGATGCTGGGCCGTAGAGGCTATGTTTATGACATAGAGAGAGTTGCTGGGCCGTAGAGTCTGTGTTTATGAAATAGAGAGAGATGCTGGGCCATAGAGTCTGTGTTTATGAAATAGAGAGAGATGCTGGGCCGTAGAGTCTGTGTTTATGAAATAGAGAGAGATGCTGGGCCATAGAGTCTGTGTTTATGAAATAGAGAGAGATGCTGGGCCCATAGAGGCTGTGTTTATGAAATAGAGAGAGATGCTGGGCCATAGAGGCTATGTTTATGACATAGAGAGAGATGCTGGGCCATAGAGGCTGTGTTTATGACATAGAGAGAGATGCTGGGCCATAGAGGCTGTGTTTATGACATAGAGAGAGATGCTGGGCCATAGAGGCTGTGTTTATGAAGTAGAGAGAGATGCTGGGCCATAGAGGCTGTGTTTATGAACTAGAGAGAGAGATGCTGGGCCATAGAGGCTATGTTTATGACATAGAGAGAGATGCTGGGCCATAGAGGCTATGTTTATGACATAGAGAGAGATGCTGGGCCATAGAGTCTGTCTTTATGAAATAGAGAGAGATGCTCGGCCATAGAGGCTATTTTTATGACATAGAGAGAGATGCTGGACCATAGAGTCTGTGTTTATGACATAGAGAGAGATTCTGGGCCGTAGAGGCTATGTTTATGACATAGAGAGAGATGCTGGGCCATAGAGTCTGTGTTTATGACATAGAGAGAGATGCTGGGCCATAATAGAGTCTGTGTTTATGACATAGAGAGAGATGCTGGGCCATAGAGGCTGTGTTTATGACATAGAGAGATGCTGGGCCATAGAGGCTGTGTTTATGACATAGAGAGAGATGCTGGGCCATACAGGCTATGTTTATGACATAGAGAGAGATGCTGGGCCGTAGAGGCTATGTTTATGACATAGACAGAGAGATGCTGGGCCATACAGTCTGTTTTTATGACATAGAGAGAGATGCTGGGCCATAGAGTCTGTGTTTATGACATAGAGAGAGATGCTGGGCCGTAGAGGCTATGTTTATGACATAGAGAGAGATGCTGGGCCGTAGAGGCTATGTTTATGACATAGAGAGAGATGCTGGGCCATAGAGTCTGTGTTTATGACATAGAGAGTGATGCTGGGCCATAGAGTCTGTGTTTATGAAATAGAGAGAGATGCTGGGCCATAGAGGCTGTGTTTATGAAATAGACAGAGATGCTGGGCCATAGAAGCTGTGTTTATGACATAGAGAGAGATGCTGGGCCATAGAGTCTGTGTTTATGAAATAGAGAGAGATGCTGGGCCATAGAGGCTGTGTTTATGAAGTAGAGAGAGATGCTGGGCCATAGAGGCTGTCTTTATGACATAGAGAGAGATGCTGGTCCGTAGAGGCTATGTTTATGACATAGAGAGAGATGCTGGGCCGTAGAGGCTATGTTTATGACATAGAGAGAGATGCTGGGCCATAGAGTCTGTGTTTATGAAATAGAGAGAGATGCTGGGCCATAGAGGCTATGGTTATGACATGGAGAGAGATGCTGGGCCATAGAGGCTATGTTTATGACATAGAGAGAGACGCTGGGCCATAGAGGCTATGTTTATGACATAGAGAGAGATGCTGGGCCGTAGAGGCTATGTTTATGACATAGAGAGAGATGGTGGGCCATATAGGCTATGTTTATGACATAGAGAGATGCTGGGCCATAGAGTCTGTGTATATGATATAGAGAGAGATGCTGGGCCATAGAGGCTATGTGTATGACATCGAGAGAGATGCTGGGCCATAGAGGCTGTGTTTATGACATAGAGAGAGATGCTGGGCCATAGAGGCTATGTGTATGACATCGAGAGAGATGCTGGGCCATAGAGGCTATGTTTATGACATAGAGAGAGATGCTGGGCCGTAGAGGCTATGTTTATGACATAGAAAGAGATGCTGGGCCATAGAGGCTATGTGTATGACATCGAGAGAGATGCTGGGCCGTAGAGGCTATGTTTATGACATAGAGAGAGATGCTGGGCCGTAGAGGCTATGTTTATGACATAGAGAGAGATGCTGGGCCATAGAGGCTATGTTTACGACATAGAGAGAGATGCTGGGCCATAGAGTCTGTGTTTATGAAATAGAGAGAGATGCTGGGCCATAGAGGCTATGGTTATGACATGGAGAGAGATGCTGGGCCATAGAGGCTATGTTTATGACATAGAGAGAGATGCTGGGCCATAGAGGCTATGTTTATGACATAGAGAGAGATGCTGGGCCGTAGAGGCTATGTTTATGACATAGAGAGAGATGGTGGGCCATATAGGCTATGTTTATGACATAGAGAGATGCTGGGCCATAGAGTTTGTGTATATGACATAGAGAGAGATGCTGGGCCATAGAGGCTATGTGTATGACATCGAGAGAGATGCTGGGCCATAGAGGCTGTGTTTATGACATAGAGAGAGATGCTGGGCCATAGAGGCTATGTGTATGACATCAAGAGAGATGCTGGGCCATAGAGGCTGTGTTTATGACATAGAGAGAGATGCTGGGCCGTAGAGGCTATGTTTATGACATAGAAAGAGATGCTGGGCCATAGAGGCTATGTGTATGACATCGAGAGAGATGCTGGGCTGTAGAGGCTATGTTTATGACATAGAGAGAGATGCTGTGCCATAGAGGCTATGTTTATGACATAGAGAGAGATGCTGGGCCATAGAGGCTATGTTTATGACATAGAGAGAGATGCTGGGCCAAAGAGGCTGTGTTTATGACATAGAGAGAGATGCAGGGCCATAGAGTCTGTGTTTATGACATAGAGAGAGATGCTGGGACATAGAGGCTGTGTTTATGACATAAATAGAGATGCTGGGTCATAGAGTCTATGTTTATGACATAGAGAGAGATGCTGGGCCATAGAGGCTATGTTTATGACATACAGAGAGATGCTGGGCCATAGAGGCCATGTTTATGACATAGAGAGAGATGCTGGGCCATAGAGGCTGTGTTTATGACATCGAGAGAGATGCTTAGCCATAGAGTCTGTGGTTATGACATAGAGAGAGATGCTGGGCTGTAGAGGCTATGTTTATGACATAGAGAGAGATGCTGGGCCATAGAGTCTGTGTTTATGACATAGAGAGAGATGCTGGGCCATAGAGTCTGTGTTTATGAAATAGAGAGAGATGCTGGGCCATAGAGGCTATGTTTATGACATAAAGAGAGATGCTGGGCCATAGAGGCTATGTTGATGACATAGAGAGAGATGCTGGGCCATAGAGGCTATGGTTATGACATAGAGAGAGATGCTGGGCCATAGAGGCTATGTTTATGACATAGAGAGAGATGCTGGGCCATAGAGTCTGTGTTTATGACATAGAGAGAGATGCTGGGCCATAGAGTCTGTGTTTATGAAATAGAGAGAGATGCTGGGCCATCGAGCCTATTTTTATGACATAGAGAGAGATGCTGGGCCATAGAGGCTATGTTTATGACATAGAGAGAGATGCTGGGCCATAGAGGCTATGTTTATGAAATAGAGAGAAATGCTGGGCCACAGAGGCTGTGTTTATGACATAGAGAGAGATGCTGGGCCATAGAGGCTATGTTTATGACATAGAGAGAGATGCTGGGCAATAGAGGCTATGTTTATGACATAGAAAGAGATGGTGGGCCATATAGGCTATGTTTATGACATAGAGAGAGATTCTGGGCCATAGAGGCTATGTTTATGAAATACAGAGAGATGCTGGGCCATAGAGGCTATGTTTATGACATAGAGAGAGATTCTGGGCCATAGAGGCTATGTTTATGAAATAAAGAGAGATGCTGGGCCATAGAGGCTGTGTTTATGATATAGAGAGAGATGCTGGGCCATAGAGGCTGTGTTTATGACATAGCGAGAGATGCTGGACCATAGAGGCTGTGTTTATGACATAGAGAGAGATGCTGGGCCATAGAGGCTGTGTTTATGACATAGCGAGAGATGCTGGGCCATAGAGGCTGTGTTTATGACATAGAGAGAGATGCTGGGCCATAGAGGCTATGTTTATGACGTAGAGAGAGATGCTGGGCCATAGAGTCTGTGTTTATGACATAGAGAAAGATGCTGGGCCGTAGAGGCTATGTTTATGACATAGAAAGAGATGCTGGGCCATAGAGTCTGTGTTTATGACATAGAGAGAGATGCTGGGCCCTAGAGTCTGTGTTTATGAAATAGAGAGAGATGCTGGGCTATAGAGGCTATGTTTATGACATAGAGATGCTGGGCCATAGAGGCTATGTTTATGACATAGAGAGAGATGCTGGGCCATAGAGGCTATGTTTATGACATAGAGAGAGATGCTGGGCCATACAGTCTGTGTTTATGAAATAGAGAGAGATGCTGGGCCATAGAGGCTATGTTTATGACATAGAGAGAGATTCTGGGCCATAGAGGCTATGTTTATGAAATAGAGAAAGATGCTGGGCCATCGAGGCTATGTTTATGACATAGAGAGAGATGCTGGGCCATAGAGACTATGTTTATGACATAGAGAGAGATGCTGGGCCATAGAGTCTGTGTTTATGACATAGAGAGATATGCTGGGCCGTAGAGGCTATGTCTATGACATAGAGAGAGATGCTGAGCCATAGAGTCTGTGTTTATGACATAGAGAGAGATGCTGGGCCATACAGTCTGTGTTTATGAAATAGAGAGAGATGCTGGGCCATAGAGGCTATGTTTATGACATAGAGAGAGATGCTGGGCCATAGAGGCTATGTTTATGACATACAGAGAGATTCTGGGCCATAGAGGCTATGTTTATGAAATAGAGAGAGATGCTGGGCCATAGAGGCTATGTTTATGACATAGAGAGAGATGCTGGGCCATAGAGGCTATGTTTATGACATAGAGAGAGATTCTGGGCCATAGAGGCTATGTTTATGAAATAGAGAAAGATGCTGGGCCATAGAGGCTGTGTTTATGACATAGAGAGAGATGCTGGGCCATAGAGGCTATGTTTATGACATCGAGAGAGATGCTGGGCCACAGAGGCTATGTTTATGACATAGAGAGAGATGGTGGGCCATATAGGCTTTGTTTATGACATAGAGAGATGCTGGGCCATAGAGTCTGTGTTCATGACATAGAGAGAGATGCTGGGCCCTAGAGTCTGTGTTTATGAAATAGAGAGAGATGCTGGGCCATAGAGGCTATGTTTATGACATAGAGAGAGATGCTGGGCCATAGAGGCTATGTTTATGACATAGAGAGAGATGCTGGGCCATAGAGGCTATGTTTATGACATAGAGAGAGATGCTGGGCCATACAGTCTGTGTTTATGAAATAGAGAGAGATGCTGGGCCATAGAGGCTATGTTTATGACATAGAGAGAGATTCTGGGCCATAGAGGCTATGTTTATGAAATAGAGAAAGATGCTGGGCCATAGAGGCTATGTTTATGACATAGAGAGAGATGCTGGGCCATAGAGTCTATGTTTATGACATAGAGAGAGATGCTGGGCCATAGAGTCTGTGTTTATGACATAGAGAGAGATGCTGGGCCGTAGAGGCTATGTTTATGACATAGAGAGAGATGCTGGGCCATAGAGTCTGTGTTTATGACATAGAGAGAGATGCTGGGCCATAGAGTCTGTGTTTATGACATAGAGAGAGATGCTGGGCCGTAGAGGCTATGTTTATGACATAGAGAGAGATGCTGGGCCATAGAGTCTGTGTTTATGACATAGAGAGAGATGGTGGGCCATATAGGCTTTGTTTATGACATAGAGAGATGCTGGGCCATAGAGTCTGTGTTCATGACATAGAGAGAGATGCTGGGCCCTAGAGTCTGTGTTTATGAAATAGAGAGAGATGCTGGGCCATAGAGGCTATGTTTATGACATAGAGAGAGATGCTGGGCCATAGAGGCTATGTTTATGACATAGAGAGAGATGCTGGGCCATAGAGGCTATGTTTATGACATAGAGAGAGATGCTGGGCCATACAGTCTGTGTTTATGAAATAGAGAGAGATGCTGGGCCATAGAGGCTATGTTTATGACATAGAGAGAGATTCTGGGCCATAGAGGCTATGTTTATGAAATAGAGAAAGATGCTGGGCCATAGAGGCTATGTTTATGACATAGAGAGAGATGCTGGGCCATAGAGTCTATGTTTATGACATAGAGAGAGATGCTGGGCCATAGAGTCTGTGTTTATGACATAGAGAGAGATGCTGGGCCGTAGAGGCTATGTTTATGACATAGAGAGAGATGCTGGGCCATAGAGTCTGTGTTTATGACATAGAGAGAGATGCTGGGCCATAGAGTCTGTGTTTATGACATAGAGAGAGATGCTGGGCCGTAGAGGCTATGTTTATGACATAGAGAGAGATGCTGGGCCATAGAGTCTGTGTTTATGACATAGAGAGAGATGCTGGGCCGTAGAGGCTATGTTTATGACATAGAGAGAGATGCTGGGCCATAGAGTCTGTGTTTATGACATAGAGAGAGATGCTGGGCCATAGAGGCGGTGTTTATGACATAAATAGAGATGCTGGGCCATAGAGTCTATGTTTATGACATAGAGAGAGATGCTGGGCCATAGAGGCTATGTTTATGACATAGAGAGATGGTGGGCCATATAGGCTATGTTTATGACATAGAGAGAGATGCTGGGCCATAGAGGCTATGTTTATGACATAGAGAGATGGTGGGCCATATAGGCTATGTTTATGACATAGAGAGATGGTGGGCCATATAGGCTATGTTTATGACATAGAGAGAGATGCTGGGCCATAGAGGCTATGTTTATGACATAGAGAGATGGTGGGCCATATAGGCTATGTTTATGACATAGAGAGAGATGCTGGGCCATAGAGGCTGTGTTTATGACATAGAGAGAGATGCTGGGCCATAAAGGCTGTGTTTATGACATAGAGAGAGATGCTGGGCCATAGAGTCTGTGTTTATGACATAGAGAGAGATGCTGGGCCGTAGAGGCTATGTTTATGACATAGAGAGAGATGCTGGGCCATAGAGTCTGTGTTTATGACATAGAGAGAGATGCTGGGCCATATAGGCTATGTTTATGACATTAAGGGCTCTATTTTAATAAACCAAACGCAATGGTGAACGCAAGAGTAATCGCTTGGCGGTATCGCTCTGAGGGCGTGTCGGCGAGAAATTTGGTAATTTCATGACGGCAATCTTGGCGCACCTTATGGCGGTATTGCTAAAAGGCTGGGTTTAAACGTCAAAGGTGTGTCTCTATGGTAGCCAATCAAATTGTTGTTCTCATGCTTTAAAACGCAATCGCGTTGGAACGCAATCGCTCCATGCAATTTCATAATGAGCAACCCAAACGCACTGGACCGTCAACGACAAGATTTTCCGCACAGGAATCAGACATACTTGCAACAGAAGTACAGGCTAGGACTGTAGTAATTTATGGATCACAATCCACACCACCTCGTCTCCCAGAAGTTCGGAAGGCACGGGAGGAGGTGGCGAATGCATTAATTAGCCTACATTAGGTGATGTAGGCATAATTATGATTCAAATGGTAGGCTTATGATTCAACTGTGTCAATGTGTAATTTATATATTATAGGCTAGTGGCCTACATGATCGCAAGTTTCTTGTAAGCTGTCCTGTTTTATTCGAGTAGTTTAAATTAAAATTAATTAATTAATAATAATTATAGGCTATTTGTTCATTAAATGGAAGTGTAATGTTGGCATCACCTATAGACACTACATAGAACTACATGACGAATAAGTTACCAAATTGCCAGAGTCTATTGCGTTTCCGCTAAGAGGTGGTTCCAGCTGATCATAACGCAATGGGTTTTCGTTGGTTCAAATTGTCACTGAGCCGAAAGTATTTTAGAACACGCCCCAGACAGCGCCACCCATCCCACTGCAGCGCAACCGAAAGGATGTTATGTTGAGAATTTGTTGATCCTAGCGGTATTGCTGAGAAACGCCATAGCGCCAGTTTTAAGACGTTGATGCTGTCAACAAGTTTGCGTTTGACTATACCGTCCCCTTGCGCTGGTTTGAAAATAGAGCCCAGAGAGAGATGCTGGGCCATAGAGGCTATGTTTATGACATAGAGAGATGGTGGGCCATATAGGCTATGTTTATGACATAGAGAGAGATGCTGGGCCATAGAGGCTGTGTTTATGACATAGAGAGAGATGCTGGGCCATAAAGGCTGTGTTTATGACATAGAGAGAGATGCTGGGCCATAGAGTCTGTGTTTATGACATAGAGAGAGATGCTGGGCCGTAGAGGCTATGTTTATGACATAGAGAGAGATGCTGGGCCACAGAGTCTGTGTTTATGACATAGAGAGAGATGCTGGGCCTTAGAGTCTGTGTTTATGACATAGAGAGAGATGCTGGGCCATAGAGGCTGTGTGTATGACATAGAGAGAGATGCTGGGCCATAGAGGCTGTGTTTATGACTTAGAGACATATGCTGGGCCATAGAGGCTATGTTTCTGACATAGAGAGAGATGCTGGGGCCATATAGGCTATGTTTATGACAGAGAGAGAGAGATGCTGGGCCATAGAGGCTGTGTTTATGACATAGAGAGAGATGCTGGGCCATAGAGTCTGTGTTTATGACATAGAGAGAGATGCTGGGCCATAGAGGCTATGTTTATGACATAGCGAGAGATGCTGGGCCATAGAGTCTGTGTTTATGACATAGAGAGGGATGCTGGGCCATAGAGGCTGTGTTTATGAAATAGAGAGAGATGCTGGGCCATAGAGGCTGTGTTTATGCCATAGAGGCTATGTTTATGACATAGCGAGAGATGCTGGGCCATAGAGGCTATGTTTATGAAATAGAGAGAGATGCTGGGCCATAGAGGCTATGTTTATGACATAGAGAGAGAAGCTGGGCCATAGAGGCTATGTTTATGAAATAGAGAGAGATGCTGGGCCATAGAGGCTATGTTTATGAAATAGAGAGAGATGCTGGGCCATAGAGGCTATGTTTATGACATAGAGAGTGATGCTGGGCCATAGAGGCTATGTTTATGACATAGAGAGAGATGCTGGGCCGTAGAGGCTATGTTTATGACATTGAGAGAGATGGTGGGCCGTATAGGCTATGCTTATGACATAGAGAGATGCTGGGCCATAGAGGCTGTGTTTATGACATAGAGAGAGGTGCTGGGCCATAGAGACTGTGTTTATGACATAGAGAGAGATGCTGTGCCATAGAGGCTGTGTGTATGACATAGAGAGAGATGCTGGGCCATAGATGCTGTGTTTATGACATAAAGAGAGATGCTGGGCCATAGAGGCTATGTTTCTGACATAGAGAGAGATGCTGGGCCATAGAGGCTATGTCTATGACAGAGAGAGAGAGATGCTGGGCCATTGAGGCTGTGTTTATGAAATAGAGAGAGATGCTGGGCCATAGAGTCTGTGTTTATGACATAGAGAGGGATGCTGGGCCATAGAGGCTGTGTTTATGACATAGAGAGAGATGCTGGGCCATAGAGGCTGTGTTTATGACATAGAGAGAGATGCTGGGCCGTAGAGGCTGTGTTTATGAAATAGAGAGAGATGCTGGGCCATATAGGCTATGCTTATGACATAGAGAGATGCTGGGCCATAGAGGCTGTGTTTATGACATAGAGAGAGATGCTGGGCCATAGAGGCTGTGTTTATGAAATAGAGAGAGATGCTGGGCCATATAGGCTATGCTTATGACCTAGAGAGATGCTGGGCCATACAGGCTATGTTTATGACATAGAGAGAGATGCTGGGCCATAG